>RPOG01000512.1:0-51066 GCA_008086565.1 Thalassoma bifasciatum
CCGTGACCTTTGACCCCTCAGGCGGCGCTGCATTAAAAACCCACATCATTGTGTAAAGGATATTAGCACGTGGGCTCAGGAACACTTCAGAAAACCATTGTCAGTTAACACAGTTCATCACTACATCTACAAGTGACAGTTCAAACTCTACCATGCAAAGACAAAGTCAGACATAAACAACACACACAAACGCCGCCGCCGGCTTCTCTGGGCCCGAGCTCATCTGAGATGGACTGAGGCAAAGTGGAAAAGTCTGCTGTGGTCTGACGAGTCCACATTTGCAGCTATGATTACCGAGCCAGCAACCCCCCCAAAAAAAATCGTTCTCACAGGGAACATCGGGCCTAGCACTGGTTAGCATTAACATGCTACAGGCTGCTAACAGCTGATCCTGAGTGTAAACAATGTGTCAATAGTTACAGTTCAGATCCCAGGACAAACAAAGGAACAAAAATAGTAAAATCACCACTGCAGACACAACCAGTTTGGTGTCCAAAGGTCAAACTCTTTCTGGAAATCATGGACGTGGTGTCCTCAGGGCCAAAGAGGAAAAGGACAATCAGGATTGTTCTCAGGTCAAAGTTCAAAAGCAGCATCTGTGATGGTATGGGGGTGTGTTAGTGCCCATGGCATCATGGGTAACTGTCCCAGTATCTGTGAAGGCAGCATTAATGCTGAAAGGTACAAACAGGTTTTGGAGCAACATCTGCTGCCATCCAAGACACTTTGTCTTTTTCAGGGACGTCTCTGATTATTTCAGCAAGACAATGAAACCAAGACACATTCTGCTCCTGTTACAACAGCGTGGCTCCGTAGTAGAAGAGTGCAGCTACTAGAATATTAGACTTCAACAATTAGTGTCCTCAGTTCACAAACACTGAACCAGTGTTGTTAAAGGAAAGAGGAGGAAACAGAGGAAACAATCAGGTTTATTTGTTTGAACATTGAATATCTTGTCTTTGTGGTGTATTTAATTTAATCCAGGTTAAACAGGATTTTTAAATCATTGTTTTCTGTTTTTATTTATGTTTTACACAACGTCCCTACTTCATTGGAATTGGGGTTGTAGAATATTGCAGATTTTTCTGAAGCCTATATGTTGTATTTATCACTTTTTGGGATTTAGCATGAACAAAACAAAAGTTACACAGTCTTAAGTTTTTAACCTGACCAGGTAAATGAAGAATTCCCCTGATTACACGTTGCTTGGGTTTGTTCAAATGTCTTAATGTGAGCGGTCTGGCTATGCTAAGCTAGGCTAACCTGTGGATGGGGGAGCAGCTTGTAACAGCCTCTTGTTTTGTCCTCCCTCCCTCCTTTTTCTCCACAGCATGTGGGGTGCAGAGAAACAGAATGCGGAGATGGTTAACTGCATCTCCAATTTTGCTGCTAACCTGAGGTGAATGACGAGATAGTTTCAGAAATCACAGAGACGCTGTGACTCCATGACGGCTCTCTGCTCCATTTGTGTGTTGATCATGATGTTGTTGTGTCTGCAAACCATCACAAACCGAGCTGAGATCTCTTTTTAAAGTGTGCTGAACAAAGGAGACGCTGCTTCAGTTTGACAGCGCGGCGCCGTGACAGGCAGCGACCGGTATAAAAGAGTCTCTGGATGCTGCGTTCGGTCCCAAACAGCCGCGCGGCGCTCAGCTGTGCGCCGCAGACGAGCTTCACGCATTAAAATTTTACTCTTCAGCCACTTAGCTGTCACAGGCAGACGTCAGCTTCCATCGCTCTGACGTGAGGAGGCTGCAAACGCTTACAGTATGCATGACCACGAAGAATAATTTAGATGTGACTCGACTGTCAGAGACACTTATTCAGAGACTGAACGACGACTGAAGTGAAGGCTGGATGGATGTGTGATGCATATATTCAGGTTCATAACAACTTATATATTTTTTAAATACAATATTTCTAAATGCTTATTCTCATTTTACTGGTCAAACTGGACCAGATTGTTGAAGTTTCTATGACAACAGAGAGAAGAGAGATCTGTGTTTTTCTCTGCTGAAACAATTTCTGTGATTTATTTTGTAGAAATGTTGGAAACAGGAGCTGGACTGACTGACAGGAAAGAGACAAGAGAAGAAGAAAGATAAACAGGAAAGAGATAGAGCACAGGCCAAAGGCTAAAACGTCAGCAAAATACTAAAACATGGGCTTAAGGCTAAAATAGGAGCAAAGTAATAAGATTTGAGCTAAAGTTTCAGACTGACAAATTTGGGCTAAAGGCTAAAACGCAAGTTAGAGGCTAAAACAGGACCCAAGTGATAAAACACCAGCTAAAGGCTGAAACATTGGCTTAAGCCTAAAACAGGAACTTAGCACTAAAACACAAGCTACAGGCTAAAACACAGCTTCAAGGCTTAAACACAAGCTAAAGCCCAACAGCTAAAAGATGGACAAATACAGGCTAAAAGCTCAAACAGGAGCTAAGTACTAAAACACCAGCTGAATGCTCAAACACAAGCTAATGGCAAAAATGCAAGTAAGAGGCCTAAACAGGACCGAAGTGATCAATCACCAGCTAAAGGCTGAAAAAAAGCTTAATATGGGCTTGAGGCTAAAACAGGAGCTAAGTTCTGAAACACAAGCTAAAGGCTAAAACACAGCTTAAAGGTTTAAACACGGTCAAACACAAACAAAAGGCTTGATCACAAGCTAAAGGCTAAAATACGGGTCAAAGGCCAAGGCAGGAGCTCAAAGCTAAAACACAAGATTGAGGCTAAAGCATGGGCAAATACTCAGGCAAAAAGCTAAAACAGAAGCTAAATGCTAAGACAACTAAAGGCTAAAACACAGGCAGGAGGCTGAAACAAAACCTAAGTGATAAAACACCAGCTAAAGGCTGAAGCATGGGAATATACAAGGGCTAAAGGCTAAAACACGAGCTAAAGGCTACAACATGGGCTAAGGGCTCAAACACAAGCTAAAGGCTAAAACACGGCTTAAAGGCTTAAACACAAGTTAAAGGCCAACAGCTAAAAGATGGACGGATACAGGATAAAGGCTAAAACATGGGCTAAGGGCTATAAAAAGGAGCTAAGTACTAAAACACCAGTTAAATGCTCAAACACAAGCTACTGGCTAAAATTCCAGCAAATACGTGCTTAAGGCTAAAACACAAGTAAGAGGCTAGAACAGGATCTTAGTGATTAAACACCAGCTAAAGGCTAAAAGACTGACAAATATAGGCTAAAGGATGAAACAGGAGGTAAGTACTAAAACACAAGCTAAAGGCTAAAGCATTGTAAATACAAGGGCTAAAGACTAAAACTCCAGGAAATACAGGCTCAAGGTTAAAACACAAGCTATAGGGTAAAAAAACAGCTTAAAGGCTAAAACACGGTCAAATGTGGACAAAAGGCTAAAACACGAGCTAAAGGCTAAAACATGAGTCGAAGGCTTCAAACCTGAGAGTCTATCAATAAAATGAAGAGCCAGGTTACGTTTGCTCTGCTTGGTGAGGTTGGAGTTGGTAGATGAGCACTGGTAGGACACAACCAGGATTCACTAACGTTACTGACACGTCTCAGAGCACCGAGCTGTGAGTAACTAAAGTACGCGACAAACTTACAAAGTTTGATTGTTGTTACGTTGCAAACAACAGTAACTGTTGAAAAATACTTTACAAGTGGTGTTGAACAAAGAAAAGTTAAAAGAAGATCACATGGCTCCAACATCTAGAAAGTAACTTGTTCCTTTAGTAGGAAGATAAAGAATCTCTCTCCAGTAAAGAAAAGAAATAAATAAAAGAGAGAAATGTGTAAAAATAAAGAAGCGACTTTAAATAATACCAGCTGTCAGAGTAGAGAGTGTGTTTGTTTCTGTGTCTGACAGGCTGAAAGTGTCCGTGGAAATATGATAATAGGCCGTTTGTTATTGTATACAACAGCTGGGACTCCAGAGGGTTGAGCACAAAGCAGCGTATAGTTAACACTCAGCGCCAGCTCATACGCAGCACAACTCTTCTTATCGCCTCGTAAATGTTAACAAATGGTCGTCCAGATTGTATGAATCCTTCAGCAAACGCGTCCCTGAGAGAGACTCTGAGACGGAGAGGAAGCAGCCAAATCCCACTTCACTGAGGAGAATCAGGTTTCTTTACCCNGCCCCGCCCCCTGGTGTCTGGCTGCAGTATAGGTCATAAGCCCCGCCTCCCCATGTATTCCAGATATGAGCCGGGAAAACTTAAAAAAAAAACCACGATACCTGGTAGAAACGTTTCTCTCATCTTTACTCTAAGGTGGTATGATGATGTCATCTGGCTGCATGGTGTTCAGGTGTTTTTTTTTCTGAGAAGTTAGTTTCTCATTAGTTATTGGACGTTAAAAACCGTGTTATAAGTTTCGTTTTACGATAGTTGACAGCTGCCGGTCGTGAGTAGTTTTTATCGGGGATGTAAGAAACTTCAGGAAAGAGCCAAAAGGAGACTAAACCTTCTGAAGAAGAAGAAATAAATATTTTTATTTCTCTTTTTTACTTGGCTCCACCGGAAATTCTCTACTGTGCAGACTCTGGCTGCACAATGGCGGCTAGAGAAACAGGTTTTTTTGGCTTCGAAAACATAGAACGGTGACAGGAGGAAGCACACTGTCCATTCTATATACAGTCAATGGTTTGCTCTGCTTGGTGAGGTTGGAGTTGGTAGATGAGACCTGGTAGGACACAACCAGGATTCACTAACGTTACAGACACGTCTCAGAGCACCAAGCTGTGAGTAACTAAGTAAAATATGGCCGGCTACTAAACTACGCTACAAACTTACAAAGTTTGATTGTTGTTACGTTTCAAACAACAGTAACTGTTGATAAATATGTTACAAGTGGTGTTGAACAAAGAAAAGTTAAAAGAAGATCACATGGCTCCAACATCTAGAAAGTAACTTGTTCCTTTAGTAGGAAGATAAAGAATCTCTCTCCAGTAAAGGAAATTTTATTTATTTTCTCTCTTTACACATTTTTATTTCTTCGCTGAAATTTATTATGGTCGACAGTCTCATCTCTCACACAAACAAAGACACAGACTGTCCGACTTTCACAGGCACCTTTATACTATTATCCGGCAAACAATAACATATGTTGTCGACCCTGAGGTCTCCCAACTCGTGTTTCGTCGCATATCAATTGTGAGAGCGCCAGCTCATACGCAGCACAACTCTAGAATAGCGGAGCATTTACAATTGTTTACCAGCAGGTCTAACATACTTAGGAAGTCGTTTGCGCAGGGACTCTCTCTGAGACTCTGCCTCTCCTTCGTCGGTTTAGGGTGAAGTGACTCCTCTTAGTCCAAAGAAATGGGTCCGGTTGTTGAAAGAGTCGGAGTCTCTCCTCCCAATGTCTGTAATGACGAAAATAAGATCACTCAGGGAGCAAGAAATTACCAAGTTCAGCCTCCAAGAGAGTCTGCCTCTTCACGAGTTTGAGGACGCTGCAAAAACTGAAATCTAAGCAAGTCATTCTGTCTTATTTTTAGTCAGATTTGTCTTATTATGATGACTAGAATGAGCGATATTTAACTGATATGTCCAGAAAAATGTCTTATTTCCAGATCCAAAGACAAAAATCAGGTCTGAATTGCTTGTAAGAAGTCAAAAAAATCCGCCAGTAGCATCTGGTAATCTGAATTTTATTTTTTTTTTTTTTTGTCAAATATGTTTTTATTGAGAAAAAAATATTGCATATATTTTAAATATACATTCATGTCTCCTTTTACAATTTTCTGTTATGGATTCCATTTTTATATTTACCATTATATTTAAACATTTTAACAAAGTTTTTAGAATCAATTGAAGAAGGAAGGAAAGGGAGAAGCAGAGTTTAATAAATAAAAAATAAATAAATAAATAAATAAATTTAAAAAAAATAAAAAAGGGGGTTGGATAAATAATTTAGAGAGAGGAAAATGAATAAATAAATAAAAATAAATAGATAAGTAATAATATTTTTTTTTAAATCATGATAGTAATAATAATAATAATAATAATAATAATAATAATAATAATAATAATAATAATAATAAAAATAAAAATAAAAAGGGAGGGGGCAATGGATTCAAATATCATAGTACACATAGTATGTATGGAGTATTTAAGTATTAAATTGAATGGAGAACAAACTGATAAGGATTTAAACAAACGTAGAGTGCATATACACCCATACAAGGTAATCTGAATTTTTCAAACAATTCAGACCTCATTTTTGACTTTGAATAACTTTAAATTAGACATTTTTATGACCTGGTCTCGAATCAAGAAAAAAAAGACAATTTTTACTACAAATAAGACATAATGACTTTCTTAGATGTCAGTTTTTGCAGTGGACCAAAGCTTTTGCTTCTTTGTATCAGGATGTTTTCTGTCTTTATCATCATATTTGAAGCCTGATTTTACATCCGAACATCACTCAAAGATGGCACATCATAATTTGTTTATTATCTGCACATAAATGTGTAGTTGCAAGACAAAAAGAAAGCAAAACTGGTGCAAAATACTATGAAATTTGCATATTTGCGCAAACTTTGCCCAACCGTGAACTAGGACCAAGGATTTATAGGGTGTGTTTTTGAACGTACAAGTCCCGCATTTCTTTTTCATATCATCTCCAAATTTGACATGTGTTTACTCGACACACTAAAGATGGAAAGTTATTGAAAAAAATGTGCAACCGAATAGGCGTGGCCAGGGTAGGTGACCAAAAATGACCATTATTGAACTTACTTCAATTTGCATGAAATTTCTTTTGCATAACTATCCTGCCAAGAGCAAAAAAAAGCTTGGAAATTTGAGTTTAACTTGGGATTTTAATGATTTATAGGGTACACGTTTGAACACACTGGTCCCACAGTTTTTTTCCAATCATTTTCAAATTGGAGAAGTAAAAACTAGACATGTAAGAATGAAAATTTGTTCAGTGGTTCTTTGTAACTCAGGCAGGGGAGGTGACCAGAGTTGATGGGTTTTTTTTCGGAAAAACAACGTTGGATTGGGACCAAAATGCACATGCTCAGAGTCACAGCCTAAGTTCATGTTTATGTCGTTTTTTACACTAAAGTGAGGTAAGTTAGGTAGAACTTGTTATAAGTTATGGTCCCAAATTGTCAAATCGTCCCCAAACTGTGATTTAAAGCAGTGATATCCGTGGTTAAATAGCTCTAACGTCCCTTAAATCTCTGTAAACTTCTGTATTGACTTGAATGAAGAAGCAGGATCTTAATTCTTCACCCGCTCAGGTTTACAGCGAGCACGCGGCAGGTTTCCTGAGCTGTGTGGGATCAGGACGACAGGATCGCTGTAGCTGAAAACAAGCACGCACGGCAGAAATGTGGGAAGCTTTCCCAGCCAAGCAAACTGTTCTTTCTCTCTCTGTTTCTCTATCAACCCGAACGGAAAATTCCGGTGGTCCTAGGACAGGCTGGGCAGACGTGGGCACTTCTGCAGCCCAGACTGTTCCGGTTTGTTTTTGATTTTAATCACAGCGAGCAAACAAGCTCGTCCAATCAAAGGGTGAATGACGGCTTGGCGGTGAGCCTCGCCTTCGCTGCTTCGCTGTCGTACACACTTCTCCTCGCCGCGGGCTCAAAGAGGAAATCGTTTCCGTCATCTCGCCCTCTCCCATCCTCCCCTTTAATCATTCCTCTTCTTCTACTTCCGACTTATTTCCTCCTCTCTGCTCTGGCTGTGATTCTGCACACACCTGTTGGCTCTTCTCCTCTTTTTCCTCCTTATTCCACCAATCTAAATGTTAATGTCACGGCTGCCCCCTCAAACCCCCCCCCCCCTGCAGAATCCTGCTGTCAGCTGCTTCGCCTGTTTACTCAGCCACTGTTTGTTTCCTGTTCTCTGTTTGTTTCTCACTGAGTCGATGTGCGAGCTGGGCCTCCACTTTTCAGGAGCTAAACTGGAGCGAGAAAACCTCCCTCTCACCCGAACATGCTCCTACTTTTTGGTGATAAAACTCTGTCCGGGGGGGTTTCAGAAATTGTCCCAAAATGTGTTTCTCATCTTATTCTAAAAACCACTAATGGCCCTTTTCCACTGACTCGTCTCAGCCCTACTCTACTCGCCTCTACTCGGTTTGTGTTGCGTTTCCATTAGCGCGGTACTACGCGTCAGACGCCAGTTTTTAGTACCTACTCTACCCTGGTTCTAAGAGAGTAAAGCCGATACTAAAAGGTGACGTGGACGGACTGCCGGTCACTCATTGGTCAGAGAATGTCGTCTCTGCAGCTTCTGACTCTGAACAAATCACTTACAAGAGGCAAAGGAATAAGTCAGCGACGGGTTTTTAATGACATTTAAACCTGACGGCACAGAACCAGACTGAATGAAGACAAAATACAGCCCTAAAATGCTCCTTCATGATTCCTAAAGAAGTTAAAAGTCCTTTTTAAAGCAAAAAGAAGTTAACAGCAAAGATAGTTGGCTTTAAAGAGTCTTTTAAATGAAATCAAAGTTGGTCGGTGCAGGAGCGATCTGTCTGCCACGAGAGTCTTTAAGCACCAATCAGTCCATTAATCCACAGGGAACCAAAAAGGAAAACCAGTTCAAAGAAGAATGATTGATCAACAAAAAATCTCTGCTATACCAGGCCCAAAAATCAAAAATTAAAGTGATCTCACTGGATCCAGGGAAGAGTNACGGGTTTTTAATGACATTTAAACCTGACGGCACAGAACCAGACTGAATGAAGACAAAATACAGCCCTAAAATGCTCCTTCATGATTCCTAAAGAAGTTAAAAGTCCTTTTTAAAGCAAAAAGAAGTTAACAGCAAAGATAGTTGGCTTTAAAGAGTCTTTTAAATGAAATCAAAGTTGGTCGGTGCAGGAGCGATCTGTCTGCCACGAGAGTCTTTAAGCACCAATCAGTCCATTAATCCACAGGGAACCAAAAAGGAAAACCAGTTCAAAGAAGAATGATTGATCAACAAAAAATCTCTGCTATACCAGGCCCAAAAATCAAAAATTAAAGTGATCTCACTGGATCCAGGGAAGAGTTGAAGTCAGGAAGCAGCTCCTTCGTTTTCCTCCGCGTGCAGCAGCACCAGGCTGTTGTTTACCTCCGTTGTCATGACGACCCACATTGAGCCGCTGTATTACTTTAATGAAATCTTTTTAAAGCTTTGTTTTTTTTCCTTTAAAGACCACGGTGGCACATATGTTAGTACAAAATGATGTTTGTGTGGCGTTATAGATGAACATGCACGCACTTCTGCGCAGCACTTTAGCGCAGCTGTGTTATAAGATCCACGCCCACCGTGAGTCTGTAGTCGGGCTAGAGGAAAAGATAAACAAACCCAGTAGAGACGAGTAGAGAAGAGCTGGAATTGTAGAGTGGAAAAGCGCCATAATATTGCACTGAGACATTATTCTGACCTGACCTGAACTCAAGATGTTGAGATGAAAACATGAAACTCTGACTATTGAAAGCTGCACTCACAGACAGAAAATGCTGAAGTGGAAATGCACTTTTACAGACAAACAACTGCAGATAAACACCAAATCCCCTCTTCAACTCCAGCTCTCGATGGAGGGGAGTCACCAAAACTGTCCACAAAATTGGACCCAACATGTCAGCACAACATTTAAACACCTCAAAATATAAACTACACTTTAACCATGAGTTTGAGGCAGTATTTAGATTTTTGCACAAGAGAAATATACATGTTTTTTCTTTAAGAGTAAAAGCCCATTTCCATTCAAGAAGATGAAACTTGGCTTTTTTTGCAAACTTTTTGTGGCCAATATTTATACATAAAGTGTTGAGATTCACAGAAAAGTAAAAATTCTGAGATTAATCAAAACTTTTAGAAAAAAAAAGTCAAAATTTTGTCTCACATTTAAACACCAACTCAAACACTAACTTAAACTTTAACCATGATTTTAAGGTATTATTCACATTTTTGCAAGAGAAAAGTGTAAATATTTATCTTTTTATTCAAACATGTGTTGAAGCGTAATAGTGAAAGCCCATTTTGAAACAATTTAATTAGAAACTTAGCTTTGTTGGTAATTTTTTTTGGCCAAAAGTAAGTTAAAATTTTGAGACAAAAACTCAAAATTTTATGATACATTCAAAATTGTCTGTAAAGTTGAAATTTTGAGATTAAAAGTCAAAATTTTCAAAGAATTGGGTTAAATCTTGATGATGCAAAGTGTAAAAACTGATTGATAAAGTAACAAAAGTACGTTGGCACATTAGGGCCAATTAAAGAATTTTATTTTCCATAAACGTGTAAATTTGCTTGTTCAAAAAGTGGCAAATTTACGAATTTATTAAGTCATTAATTTGCGAATTTACACACAAATTTACAACTTTTTTTACATTTTGGTTTTTATTACTTTTCATCCTCATGACATTTCAGGTCATTGTTACATACTCGGCTACTTGATGTGGACTTTGTTGTTGTTATTTAGTCCTGAAAAGAGTCAGTGATGTGAGAGAGAAATAAAAGCTGGACCGTATTTTAACCGTAATGAAAACGGCGTCTGCAGAAGTTTAACCCCTTCCTGTTTGTTCTGCTCTAACATCGTCTGCGTTTGACTGAAGCAGCTGTTGAAGAATCTGGTTTCTGGACTAACTCTGACTCTGAACGGCTCCGTCCCTGTTTCTGCTGTTTCTGAGCTTTTCCTTATAAACCTGCCTCTCTCTCTCTCTCTCTCTCTCTCTCTCTCTCTCTCTCTCTCTCTCTCTTAGCTTGGCCTCTCAGTCCAACTTGCTCTTTGGCAGGGAGGAGGGTCTCTGCTGGTACTGTAATCTCTACACCTCAGCCGCTACAACACGCTGCTTTCCCAGAATTCCTGCTGCACAGAGGAACACGAGTGTCAGAGTTTCTGCAGTCGAACAACGACACGAACACAACGAAACAGGACTCAAAGACAAAACAAACTGAACCAAAAACTACACCGATTTCTTTAAGTGTATCACTAAAACCAAAATATTTCAGTTTAAAGGTCCCATATAGTCTTGTTATCTAGTCTCATATATTGTTTTTTGTGAATGAAGTGACCAAAATAACACTAACTCAGCCTCGGGAGGATGTGCAGCCTCTAAGTTTCTAGTCTTGTTGTCCATGCAGTGATGTTTTAATAATGAGGCACTGCAAACAAAATGTGGCGAGCCATCCAGGAAAAAGCAAAATTTTTGCGATAAATATTGTCCCTTATTCTATTGCTTTTATGTTGCTGTTTTTAACTTTATTTTGTTTTTATGTGTTTTTTTACCCTTTGTAAGGCGACCTTGGGTGTCGTGAAAGGCGCCTTGAAATGAAATGCATTATTATTATTATTATTATTATTATTATTAAACACTCAAAATTCCAAGAAAAGTCAAAATTTTGAGATTAAAACGTCAAAATTGTGAGATAATGATGTCAAAATATTTAGATGATAAGTTGAAGAATATGAGAAAAAACAATTAAATCTTTAAACCATTAAGTCTTGAGGTAAAGATTTCGAGGTAAAAAGTCAAAATTTTGAGATTAAAAAAAGTCAAGTTTGGAGAAAAATTCCAATTTTGAGAAAAAGTCAAAATTTTGACATTAGAGGATAAATTAAAAGTAAATCCTGAGATTTAAATGACAAAATTTCGAGATGAAAAAGTCCAAAATTTTATGATGATAGACAAACATTATGAGGAAAAAAGAAAAAGTCAAATTATGAGAGCGAGTGTTAGAATTTGAAGATTGATATAGTCAAATTTTGGAGATTGAAGCAAAGTTCTGAGGAATAGTAAAGTTCATAAAATGAGAAAGTAGTCCCCTATAAATAGATCCAGGAGAAACTGGGTATAGACAAATGTAGAGGCGGAAAAGCACCAAAATAATGTGGCGAGCCATCCAGGAGAAACTATTTATTAAAAATTTTGCGATCAACACTCAAAACTCTAAGAAAAGTCAAAATTTTGATATTAAAACGTCATAATTGTGAGATTATGAAGTCAAAATTTTTAGATGATGAAGTAAAGAATGTGAGAAAAAAAGATTAAATCTTTTAACCATTAAGTCTTGAGGTAAAGATTTCAAGGTAAAAAGTCAAAATTTTGAGTTAAAACAGTCAAATTTGAAGAATAAGTCAAAATTTTGACACAAGAGGCTAAGTTATAAGCAAATCCTGAAATTTAAATGACAAAATTTAGAGATGAAAAAGTCAAAAATCTTATGATAAACACTTAATAATTTTGAGGAAAAAAGAAAAAATCAAAATTATGAGAACGAGTGTTAAAATTCGAAGATAAATCGTCAAATTTTGGAGAAGCTAAGTTTTGAGGCATAATGAAGTTTAAAAAAATTAGAAAGTAGTCCCCTATAAATAGATCCAGGAGAAACTGGGTATAGACAAATGTAGAGGCGGAAAAACACCAAAATAATCTGGCAAGCCATCCAGGAGAACCAGCACCAAAATATGAACACCTACCAAAGAAATGTCTTCAGTTTATGAGACAAAAACCGATTGGTTGCTTAAATGTTCCTCATGGGGTGGATACGGATAAATGTAGAGGCGGAAAAACACCAAAACTATATGAACACTGACCAAAGAAATGTCACAGTTCTTTCAGATAAAAACTAACCCCATTGGCAGATTTTTGTTCCTATTTCTTAGTTAGTTCAGACGTCATTTTTATCTTTAAATAACATGAAACAGGACATTTTTCTGAACTAGTCTGGTAAATGTGCCTCATATTAAGACAGAAAAGAGTTATTTTTACTAAAAATACAACATAAACCCTGTTAAGATTTCAGTTTTTGCTGTAAAAAATTGGCTATCTGAAAAACTATGCAGCAAAATAAGCCCCCAGTTTATCTGGCAAGTTATTTTGAAAATAAAAAGCAACCTCCATTTTTCAGAAAAGAGATTTCTCAGTTCAGTTCTGCAACCAACAGATGAAACGTCACAACAAAACCACATCACAAAGCTTGAGACATGGGAGGGTTTTTGCACGTAAAATTATATCAAATTTGTAATTTTGCATCAAATATGGGACCTTAAGGGTTAAGTAAAACTTTTGGTGAAACTCAAAAACAAACTTTTCAAACAGGATGACTTTTCTAGAACAATGAACAATATTGTTTCTAGGAACAATAACATCATTATTTTCTTACATCAGTGTTTAAGTGAGTTAAAGTTGAGGAAACGACGGTTGAATTGGTCGTTTAAGGAGTGATTTTGCAGTTTGTGGGTCCTCAGAGCAGCAGAGCATTCTGGGAAACATGGCTGTATGTCATCACGCCGCACTGTAACTAAGTGTCTGCTTCTGGCTGTGCTCGCTGTGTTGTTTGCACCGGAGAGAAACCTCGCTGTTCTCGCCTTCATCACTGTCACCGGCTCGCTGACTCTGCCGTTTCCGCTCGCCATAGCAACAGCACCCCCGTGGCACCGCCATCCATCTACCTGCGCTGGCTCAGGCCGAGACAGGACGCGCAGGTTTGATGAAGTGGGCACGGCGAGAGACGGAGCGAGCGAGAGCTTCTTCTTCTTCCTCTTCGCTGCTGCTGCTGCTGCTGGCGAGGGATTTGTGTCTGTGAGAAAGAACGAGAGGATTTGTATGTAAGAGAGCGAGAGTGCACCAGTTTAAGTGTGTCGAGACGGCGAGTACATGTGAGTGTTGCAGACCCCAGAGCGCCTAAAGGAGCTATCTCCAATTCCCCTCGCAGTCTGGCAGTAATTGAGGGAATATTAGAGATAGAGTTCTGCAGATGGCTCATGATATGACATATTAGACGACACCCCAGGGGCCCAGCGCGGTAATTGGGAGCTTCAAATTCAGATCGACCGTGTCAAGCCGGGGGAGACGGGGGAGAAAACGAGCGCCATCCGAAAAATCCTGTCAAAGGAGTGGGCCACACAGTGCAGCGTCAACAGCCGGTGTCAGCGGCGGTGACAGGTTTGAGTCAGCCTGCAGCCAGAGGAGGAGGAGGAGGAGGAGGAGGTGAAGTGTGGAGGTGAGAGGCCTGATCAAAGAGACGCGGCAGGTGAAGACACCGATACTCAGGTAGAAGAAGACGTTTGGCACATGACTGCGGCCGAGGAATACTAATTCAGCCGCCTGCAGTCGGAAGGAAACGGTTGGAAACATTCAGTGACAGACGAGCGGAAGTTTCCCCGTGAGACCAAAGTGTTGATACACGATTTCTGTCTAAACCCTCAGATCAATCTCTGAGTCCTCTCAAAGCAGACGAACCTTTTCTTCTTCGTCACTATATTCGTCACAAACACGCTGCACGCGTATTCTCCAAACAGACCCTTAAATATTTGAGATGTTTCACTTCTGAGAATTAGGGTTAAAGAGCCAGGAGTTAGAGTTTGGGTTTGGTCGTTTCGTCTTTGGCAGATCAATCCTGGGTGTTCACTTTTCAGCCCGAACCAAAAATGACTCAATAGAAAAGATTCAGGATAACGTCCCGTAAACCTCCTCAAAACTCAGATGTTTCTCTCAAACTCTCATCCCTGTTTCATGTTTCAGTCTCTCAGGTAGCTGGAGTCTTGAATTCTGCCAAAAGGTGGATCGAGGACAGAATCAGCTGAGCGTGGATGATCCCGCTCGGTTGTGCAACAGTCGCTGTAAAGGACAGAATCACAAACATATGTAAAAAAAAAAAGAAAGGCATCCAACGATTGTCTCATAGACTTCAGGCCTTTTAATCAAATCCATATTGTCTTTAATTGGGCTCCCAAACTTTTCAACCAAAGCTCCAAGATTTGTCAAACAGTTGGACCTTTTAACAAACCAGCAGAGTCAAGAATCTCTGAGTTTTAGCTTCGTAAACTAAGGATTTAGTTGTGACTTGTGTTTCCATTACAATTAGATTTGCACGCAACTTGAGTAAAATCTCAAGATTGAATTTGCTGAATGATGAAGAAAGAGGAGTGTAAGTCACGGTAACCATGGATACCACAAACATTTTCAGAGCTGAACTGTCAGTTTGATGGTTGTTACTGTTGTTGCTGGCGTCGTCAATGGGCAGCGTCCTCTTTCACGTGGACGTGTTTTGCACAAAAGGTGTTAAGATTGCACTTTAACAATAAACTTCAATATCTAAACATCTGGAAAACCACCTCCTGAGAGCATAACAACTTTTTATCCAAACATGTTTCTCAAAATGTTGGAGTTTCCATTACCATTTTTTTTGCACTAGTTACGCAATAATTGTTGGCAGGTCGGACTTCTGTCCACTAAATCCTCCTGTAAAACTCACTTCAGAATATAAGTTTAACAACCCAACGAGGTCACCAAGTCCATAACCAGAAGCATCTTTTCAGAGCGACACAATGATCGATGTTTGTTGAGATATTTCTTTCAGTTTCTGCAAATTCTGACGACCAAAGTTACAAGAAGTGTCATAGAATCAATCATGACTGACATGTTGAGGAGAATTTACGCCAAATGCACCAAGCCTGAGTGAAACAGTCGCATCAGGCTTTGTCTTGCACATGTACGTTAACGTTTGCAGAGTGATACGTGTTGGCAAGTCAGGTAATGCAATCCTAAAAACCTAGAAAAAGATGAAAATTATAGAGTTCATGGAGGATTATGTATTTTATTTACGTGCCATGCACATAAGTGCCCAACCCTCATTGGTTTACAAGACACCAGAGATTACATTGCAGTGATTTAACAGAATATTCAAAGCACTTAAAAATGTTCATTTTGTCTTTAAGTACATGTCCAAAAAGTTTCTTTATGGGAGACAAAATTGATTCAGATGTTTTAGTCCTACCAAACTGTCAGTAAAGTAGGACTAAAACATCTGAATCAATTTAATCTACCGTAAAGAAACTTCTTGGATATAGTCTACCTTCTTTCCTGGGCTTTCCAGATGTAAGTGGATGTGGTAAATCCATTAATTCATCATGGACTGGACAGTAAAACAAAAAATGAATCTCGCTTTTGATTATACCATTAAAATGGGACATTTCCATCCAGAAGGAAATCTGGAAGGTTTAAGACCTCAATCGTCTTTATAGACAACAAATTGATTGATACATCTCGAAGGAATTCTTCCTGTTTCTCTGTTCAGAAAATTCTGACAACTTGTATGAATCGATCAAAAATGGAAAGTTACGTCTTATTGTCTTGGTGCTCAAACCTTGTTCCTCTTGATGGTGATTACACCAACATCGTCTTATGTTGGGCCATTAAATTTTAAGAGATAAAGCTCCAAGATTTGTCAAGCGGTTAGATAGTTTTCCTTTTAGTGGGGCAACAGAATCAGGAATATTTCTGATGTTGGCGAGTAGGAACTTAATCCATTATACTTTCTAATCAATCATCTTTTGGAGGTAAAGGTTAAAACCTAGAGACAAGCTAAAGACAAAAACTCACAGAGACATCTGTAGGCAAGACCCTGAAACAGAAACCATCCAACATGAAGATATTGTGAGGGTAACAATGCAACGATGAAATATCAACAGAGATAAATGAAAACAAAGAAATCAGGAAGGTCAATAACCTTCAGCTTCATCACAGCGTAAGAGAATTCCTTCGGTTTCTTTGTTCAGAAAGTTTTGGCGCCTTCAGTCTGAGCGGGTGTAAAGCTGCATGGCTTCTGGTCTGTGATTTTTAACGTGATCCTCTTTGTGTTTGTGTCTGAACCTTCATTTGCTCCAGTCTGCAGAAGCCTCGTCGATGGTCGATGGCGTCGTTGCTGATTGTTGGATGTTTGTCTGAGCGTCGCTGAAGTTTTTATCTGTTTGACCATTTCTTACAGGACGATCTTTATGTGTCATCACGCCGTCCAGTGTGGAGTTTGAGAATGGTTCTGTTTTTAAATCCTTTTTCCGTTCTCGTCCTTCCAGGCCGGGGAGTCACATACCTCCGGGCGCCGCGCCGACGATCAACCCAAACATCAACATCAAGTCTGAACCCGTCTCTCCAAACCACGACCGCAGCACACCCAGCTCCACCTGCGGCGGCGGTGTTATCGGCGGCGGCGTTGTCGGAGGAGTAGGAGGTCAGGGTCTTCTCCAGGGGCAAGGTCTGGTGACGGTGGCGTACCCGGGTACTCTGCGTCTGGAAACAGGAGGTCAAGGTCGCTCGCCGGTCGATTCGCTCAGCAGCAACGGCAGCTCGTACGAAGGCAGCGACCGGGACGACGGCGCCCAGGGTCGAGGGGGAGGAGGAGGAGGAGGGGGGCAGGACTTCCAGCACCACGGCGGCGCCGGAGCCCAACAGCCCACCATGGTCCTGCTGCGGCCGCCGTCAGCCGAGCCCCAGGAGCAAGACGGGACCAACGTGAAGAGGATGAGACTGGACGCCTGGGTGACATGAAGAGGCGGGTGACGAGGGACAGACGGAGGATGGAGATGTGTACTTGTGGCTTGTGTACATGCCCCCAACAGCCCTGATGCCCCTGCCCCCCCCTCCCTGCACACACACACACACACACACACACATATTTATATATATACATCTATGTCTCCCCACCCACTCGGCCTCACACCAACCTGACACAACACAAGCATGCTAAAACTGATGTCGCACGTCGGGACACTAGTG
Organism: Thalassoma bifasciatum; assembly: GCA_008086565.1. Taxonomy (NCBI): domain Eukaryota; kingdom Metazoa; phylum Chordata; class Actinopteri; order Labriformes; family Labridae; genus Thalassoma; species Thalassoma bifasciatum. The sequence continues at coordinate 17,500 of RPOG01000512.1, forward strand.
TGGAAATGTGCATAAAAACTTTTAACGTACTTTCACGAAAAACCCCGCGAGAAAAAAGGGGGTGGAGCCACCAAACCAGGGATTATCCATCAAAACGATCACAGTGTGGGACTTTATTTGGCTGTTTTTGTGTAAAACTGGGAGTAAGTTTTCAATCGAAGCTTGTAAACCATAATCTTTCACGATGTGTTTCTTTTTTTTTTTTCCAAAAGCTGGGGCTGTTTTTTTTTTCGAGTGTGGAGTTTCTGTCCTTTTGTCTGATCTGTAAAGTTTGGATTTCAGTTTTTAATACAAAGACTTTAAAGAAAAGAAAGAAAGAGAGAGAGAGAGAGACTCCCCACTTCACCCCAAGTTTCCCGAGTCAAGCCAACAAACGGAGGCGCGAAGGGGTCGGTGCTCTGGTCCTGAACGAGACTGACGACCTGCCGCCGCCGCCGCCGCCGCCGCAGGGGTCTTTATTTAACCCGAGCAGACGAGCTGTCAAAGAAGGAATCTGTCGCCGAGGTAAAGACTGCTTTTCTTTGAATCAGGGACGAGCTGCAACAGCTCAAGAACACATGACTTAGATCCTCCTAGTTTCGCCCACATCTTGTCAACTACAGATGCTGATGATAAAGGCGTGTGTGTGTGTGTGTGTGTGTGTTTGATGTGTCTGTGTGTGTGTGTGTTTACGGGTTTGTTACCTCAACTGGTAGTTTTTCTAACAAAGTCATTTGAGGCAAATGTTCACGATTCAATTTTCATTGTGGTGCGACGCACACAGCTGAAATTATTTTTGTGAAGCGACTCTTGTTTTGAACGAATAGCTGATGTTTTCGGAGGGAGGTTAGTGAGTGAGGTACCGTGTATATAAGCAATCTGTAACCTTTGTGGCTTTTTTTCGTGTGACAGGGATAAGGTGTTTGTTTTTTTTTGAGAGTTAAATCTTAGATGAGTATATATTTAAAGAGCTTCAGGCAGCAGAAACGGCAGCTCTGGATCCAGAGACCTCCACAGACGACAGGGACTGTAAATACCAGCTCAATAATCAGCAGGAAATCCCTTCACAAAGAGAAAAAAACAAACTCTCAGTGGATCGGTCGCTCTCTTTAGACAAATATTTATGCGTGTATATAAAGTGTTATATGTCGATCGGCTGACGGAGGGCGCTGTCGAGGCAGAAAGGGAAGACGTAGCCGTGGTGACTTGGACTGTTTATGTGTGCAATGGTTCGGACTCTGTCATTTATGGAGCGCACTTTACCTGAACCCCTCTCCATCACACACACACACACACACACACACCTTTACACACTCACACACACTTACACAGTAGGGCTGAACGATTTCCGACGATTTTTTTTCCTCCTGACTGATCAGCTGTTTCACACACACCTGTCTTTGAGTGTGAGACCGTTGGAAAAATCCTTTTTTCCTTAAGATTGTTGTTGATTTTATTTTATTTAACTTGACACAATTAAGGATATTTTGCGCTACATCGTTTTTAAAAGTTAAGAGTCAAAGATAGCTCTTTCTGTTCTTTAGTTTTTATAACTAAAAATACAATTTAAAAAGTTAAGAAAAAGCAGAAATGGGTGTTTGGTTTTGAGAAGAGTCAAAATTCCTCAACTTATCGAAAAATCTTTTTATTATTTCTCATAATTTCGACCTACATATTTAAAATTCAACTTTCTATGTCAAAATTTCAACTTTTTATTTCAAAAACTGCCTTTATTTCTTTTTTCATCTTAAAATTTTGACCTTAAATGAGAAAGTTTGGACTTTAAACTCTTAAACTTAAGAAGTTTTATCTCAAAATCTTGACTTTTTGTCTCAAAATTTTCACTTTTCATATTAAAATATTGACCTTTTATCTCAAAGTTTGAAACAATTCTTACCTTCAGTTTTTATTTTCATCCTCACATTAGAGTAAAAGCTTTTGATGTTTCGATGGTTTGATGTAATTTCCTGTCAAGTTTGTAAATGTAACTGTACATTGTGAAAACTTCACTAAAGTTTGATTTAAAGAAAATCGTGAATCCAGTTGAAAGAAAAATCGCAATCAGATCTTTTTCTAAAATCGTTCAGCCCTATTACACAGCTTTCTAAAACTTTATTTCATCCCCAAACTTGTTTTGTTGTTGAATATCTAACTTAAAAGCTCCTTCACAATCAGCTGGACGAGCGTAAATATTTATTACAGCAACATAGTTGACTGTTAGACACTAATAATAATTATAATGATCATTTAATTGATCACAAATTAGAAGTAGCTGCAGAAAGAAACTTATTTGAGTTTAAGGGTCCCATATAATGATATTTCTGACCTTCTTAAATTACTCTTTATTAAATTGCTCCGTTTTTTTTTTTTTTTTTTTCACTCAACACAATTAAGGATATTTTGCACTACATCATTTTTTACAGTTACGAGTCAAAGATAGCTCTTTTTGTTCTTCAGTCATTATAACTACAAATATGAGTTTTTTAAAAAGTCCAGTTTAGAAATGGAAAGAATTGTATTTTAAAGTCAGAAATTCAACTATTTATCTCCAAATCTTTTTTTTTTCCTCAAAATTTGGCTTTTGTTGAATTTGTCTTTATTTCTCATACTTTTGACTTTTTATACCAAAATTCCTACTTTTTATTTCAAAATGTTGACATTTTATCTTAGACTTTTGTCTTTATCTCAAGATTTTGACCTTAAATGTGAAAGTTTAGACTTTTTTCACATAATGTTAAATTGATTTCTTAAAATTTAGACTTTTTTGCTCAAATATTGACCTTTTATCTAAAAGTTAGAAACAATTCTTACCTTCAGTTTTCATCTTTGCATTAGAGTAAAAGCTTTTGATGTTTCAATGGTTTGATGTAATTTTCTGTCGAGTTCGTAAATGTTTCTGTACATTGTGAAAACTTCACTGAAGCTTGATTTGAAGAAAATCATAAATTATCTGCCAGAAAAATCGCAATGAGATCTTTTCACAAAACCGTTCAGCCGGTGGAAAAAAACACTACGACAATTTTTGGCGAGCCAGCCAGGAGAATGTGCACCAAGTGTACTGCTATTTCCAGAAAAGCAAATGATAAATAAGTGCTGATTTATTGAACATATTGTAAGTAATATTAAGTTAAGTCCACAAATAGCTATAAATTATTCAAAAAAAATTCACCTTTTAATGTTGAAATTTTGAAAAAATGTCAAAGAAACTGAACAAAAAAGTTGCTTATCGGTTAGGATTTGCTTACAATGAAATACAGACATTATTTTAAAGAAGTAACGTGCTTATTTTCACCCAATTATCATGAAATTTGCGGTTAATTTCAAGAAACTGGAGGGCGGCCCGCATTGCCTTCCAGCAAATGCTTAATGTTGAAAAGCTAAGCCACAACCCTTACCTTAATATCTTTATTTTTCCTATATTTGTCATGAGTGACACCCATGAGTGTTATTTATTAAATCTCGGTCTTTAAGGGACCTGAAATACTGATGCTCAGCATTTCAAGATTTGGAAAAGTTTGTCTAATTTTTGCCTAATTCTGAAAAAGATTGCAGACGTGACTTTAAGTGTTACAAACTTTTCTTCTTAATTTGGGTCTTGCAAGGTTACAGTGAAATTCACATATTATTTTAAAGAAGTAACGTGCTTATTTTCACCCAATTGTCATGAAATTTGTGGTTAATTTCAAGAAACTGGGGGGCGGCCCGCATTGCCTTCCAGCAAATGCTTAATGTTGAAAGGCAAAGCCACAACCCTTACCTTAATATCTTTATTTTTCCTATATTTTGCAGGCTTACAGTGAAATTCACATATTATTTTAAAAGAAGTAACGTCCTTATTTTCACCCAATTGTCATGAAATTTGTGGTTAATTTCAAGAAACTGGAGGGCAGCGCGCATTGCCTTCCAGCAAATGCTGGATGCTGACATGCTGAGCATTGCATTACATTTTGAAAAGTTTGTCTAATTATTACCTAATTCTGGAAAAATTTGCAAAAGTGAAGTAAAGTGTTACCAACTTTTCTTCTTAATTTGGATCTTACAGGCTTCATATGGGACAAAACAAAAAGAAAAACCTGATTTTTATTATATGGGACCTTTACAAAAATGCTTTCTTAAACGAAACGTAGTAAAAATGTTGTCACTGAAAAAGAGTTTTCAAAAAGTGTTATTTATTCATATTATATATTATATTTAAATTAAAGACTAACACCATGAATAAGGAGATTAAAGGAGTTTGAATCTTCAAAACCTCGTTAGACGAACTTCACTTTTGTTTTTCAGAGGTTGTGCAAAGTTTGCCACGTCAGTACGAGCTCGCCAAAGGATATCAGAGAGAAACATATCAGTCAAACTTTCAACCAATCAGAGAGAAAGTCTGCATTTAGCCAAGGATGTTCCCACTGCCCTCGTTTCCGTTCTCGAGGTCGATTTTTTCCTCCTCGTCTTATAATAATAAGCCATGTGTGTAAACGTAGCAGCAGCGTTAGCGCCATCGTGAGTATTATCGGTGGAAGATAAAGACGTGAAGGATGTCATTTTTTTAAAAGGATGATTTAAAGGGTGTAGATGTTGAGAAAGTATTTATTTTTCCTGGAAGCACTCAGCTCGTTAAAAGCAGATTTCAGATAAGCCGAAGGTTTTCAGAGCGACGCTTCATCTTTTAATGACTACCTCCCAAATCCAGCGCAGACTTGTCGGGGGGGGTTTTTTGCGTCCTTTTTGTCATGCGCAGGCCCCCGTATAACCCCGTCACTCAGTGAAAATTAATCTCAACACACACACACGAACAGAGGGACGTTTCATTACACACTTGTCTTCAGTTAAGTCCGTCCAGACAGTCGGTGTCAGCGCTGAAACGACACCAAGTCAAATTATTTTAGGGTCATTTCCATCCGAGCGTCCATCTGTCACTCACACACACACACACACACACACACACACTCTGTGACAAGTCTGAGGGTGTTTTTTTGAACATAAATCTCCCCTGAGTGTAAACACTTTGACTGTTAAGACTGTTGAACCCGAGCTCTGAACAAACNAAAAAAGCCAAACTTTTGTGTCAAGAAGTTGTAATTTTGAGAAAAAAGTCAAAATTATTTGATAAAAAGTTTAAATTTTGGGATAAAAAGTGAAAATTGTGATACTAAAAGTTGAAATTTTTAGGATAAGAAACAAAAATTTGGGGGATAATGATATCAAATTATTAATAAAATAAAGACAAAATTATTAAGTAAAGCCAAAACATTTTAAATGTCACCGATAAAATTATGACATAAAACCTCAATATTTTAGAAAAAGCCGAAGTTTTGTTTTAAGAAAAAAAAGCAAAAATTAAGAGATAAAAAGTCAGGTTTCATTCAAAAGAGAAAATCTTATTTTTGAGGGAAATTCAAAATATATAAAAAGAAGTCTGTGGATAATAAGTGAAAATTATGAGATCAAAAGTTGATATTTTGGGGTGATAGTGAAAACTCTCCCAAAATAATGTCAAAATTATGACAGGTGAAGTCAAAACCATGAGAAAATAGGTCCAAATGTTAAGATAAAATATTGAAATTTGAAATAAAATCTCAAATTTATGGTTAAAAAAAGTCAAAATGATAAGAAAAAGTTTTTAAAAATGTAGATTGTTGTGTCAAAATAAGAGGAAAAAAAGTCAAATTATGAGAAAACAGGCCAAGTTTTTGAGTTTGATATGGTCGTATTTACAAAACAATTCATCCATTTTTCTAGATAAAATGTCAAAATTAAAGCAGTGAGTACCATTAAAAGTTGACTTTTTATTCTTTACATTAGTCTTTTTATCTTAACATTTTCAATTAATCTGGTCAAGAAAAAAAATCTCAACAGAGTCAGTTTTTCATTTGTATTTTTTTTAACTGGGTTAAATGGGTTTCTTTACTTTTGATTTTCTTTGAAGTAAAAAAAAAAAAAAGGGTGTTTCTAATGTTGCACGATTTTTATGACACAAAGCGTAGTGATGTTAGTGCGCGTGCGGCTTTTTGGACGGAGGCGCCTGACGAGTCCACAAACTGCTTCAATGCTGCAACTTTGAGTCCAGTGTACAAACCTCTGAGTCCACACATGCTGACCTGGAGGAGGNGGGGTCAAAGGGTGACACGTCTAACTTATTTCTGACCAGACACAATGATGTCAATGCATGACGGGCGTTTTCAAACCAACATGGAGTGAATCATGTTATAGGAAATGTAATATCAACACGAGTATAAACACACACAGAAATACGTTTAAGAAAAAAATGGATAAATAAATTATAGCTAATATATTGTGTTCGGCTAGTCTGCTTTTTGTTGTAAAGATACTTTTTTTTGTTGTTTTTGGAGAATGATATACAATTTGTGTATATTTTCATAAATAAAGTATGCACTGATATGTTATTACAAATTCTATACTGCTTTTACAAAAAGAAGTGTTTGTTATTGTACCAAAGTATCCATTGGTCCCCTCTTATCCTCCTCCCCTTTTTGCGTATGTTTTACCGTATTTTATATATTAAATAGACAAGTTGACCTACAGACAACTTTGAGTTTGTGTCTTTATTTTTTCTCTCCCTGCAGTGCCGTGTTGCTGCCACTAGATGGCACTCTGGTGTTTTTTACTGAGGGGAATAAAGCAGAGAAGCAGCTGATGATGAAAAATCTTCAAATCCAGCTTTTGTTGAGAGTGTGGTTCAGAATATTTATCCCTAAGATATCAATGACTGTTTTTTAACATATTAGAAATCTAAGCAGACAAACCCATAAAATAATTTTCAATCACGACTAGTTAATTTGTGCCTTTGACTTATATACAAATTGAATTTTGGATATCTGTAATTCAATTTTAACATGCTGTAATTCAAAGTTGACGCATCCTTATTGACATTTTGATGTGTCACATTTAGATTTTTGATATCAACAATCCATTCTTACAAGTAACAAAGTTACCAGCACGACCTGGAATTATATGTAATATCATAATTTCAGATATCTGTAATATAATTGTACATGTAACAATTGTATTAAGATATCTTTATTTTTCTTTTTAACCGATAAAAATAGAATTGTTGATATTAAATAATGGTATGTTCACGTGAAAAAATTCCTTTATAGATATTTTCAATCATGTGTGGACAAATCTGAATTTGCTATTGTATAACATGTTGCAATCTAAGCAAGTCATTCTGTCTTATTTGTAGTAAAAATTGTCTTATTGTTCTTAATTTGAGCCACATTCACCAGACCAGGTCATAAAAATGTCTTATTTCAAGTTTTTTTAAGACTAAAATGAGGTGTAAATTGCTTGTAACCAGTCAAAAAAATCTGCCAATGGGATAAGATGAATTCAACCGGGAAGTTTCTTGAAATTAGAAAGATGTCTTAAAACAAGAATCTTTTATCTTATCCCATTGGCAGATTTTTTTTTTTTTACTTGTTACAAGAAATTTACACCTTATTTTTGTCTTTAAAAAAACTTGGAATGAGACATTTTTATGACCTTGTCGAGTAAATGTGGCTCAAATCAAGAAGAGTAAGACACATTTTACTAGAAAATAAGACATAATGACTTGCTTAGATTTCAGTTTTTGCAGTGTACTTTCATTTCTGATTTCTTGAACAACAGACTCTCTGATTTCCAGACTAACAGACCTTCTGATATTGTGACTAACAGACTGTCTAATTTCCTCGCTTACATTCTGATTTCCTGACTAACAGAAACTCTGATTTCATGACTAACTGACCTTCAAATATCCTGACTTACAGACCTTCATTTCTGATTTCCTGACTTACAGACGTTCTGATTTCCCAACTAACACAAACTGATTTTATGACTAACAGACCTTCAAATATCCTGACTAACATTTCCTATTTTCTGACTCTCATATTTTCATTCCTGACTTATAGAAGCTCTGATTTCATGACTAACAGACCTTTTAATTTCCTGACTTACAGACCGTCTTATTTTCTGACTAACAGACCTTTGAACTTCATGACTTACAGACCCTTTGTTATTCCTATTCACAGACCCTCTGCTTACCTGACTAACAGACCTTTTCATTTCCTGACTTACAGAACGTCATTTCTGATTTCTTGAACAACAGACTCTCTGATTTCCAGACTTACAGATCATTTAATTTCCTGACTAACAGACCTTCTGATTTTTTCCCCAACAAACCTTCAGATATCCCGACTAACAGACTGTCTAATTTCCTCGCTTACATTCTGATTTCCCAACTAACACAAACTGATTTTATGACTAACAGACCTTCAAATATCCTGACTAACATTTCCTATTTTCTGACTTTCATATTTTCATTCCTGACTTATGGAAACTCTGATTTCCTGACTAACAGACCTTTTAAATTCCTGACTTTCAGACCGTCTTTTTTTCATAACTTAAGGATCGTCATACTTCCTTACTAACAGACTTTTTAATTTCCTGACTAACAGACCCTCTGTTATTCCTATTCACAGACCTTCTGCTTACTTGACTTACAGACTTTATAATTTCCTGACTAAATGGCTTTCTCTTTTCGTGACTTACGGACCGTCACACTTCCTGACTCACAATCCTTCTGATTTCCCGACTAACAGACTTTTTAATTTCCTGACTGACAGACCGTCAGTTCTGATTTCTTGACAAACAGACCTTCTGATTTCCCAACTAACACAAACCCTGATTTTATGACTAACAGACCTTCAAATATCCTGACTAACATTTCCTATTTTCTGGCTTACATATTTTCATTCCTGACTTATGGAACCTCTGATTTCCTGACTAACAGACCTTTTAATTTCCTGACTTACAGACCGTCTTATTTTCTGACTAACAGACCTTTGAATTTCCTGACTGACAGACCCTTTGTTATTCCTATTCACAGACCCTCTGCTTACCTGACTAACAGACCTTTTCATTTCCTGACTTACAGAACGTCATTTCTGATTTCTTGAACAACAGACTCTGATTTCCAGACTTACAGATCATTTAATTTCCTGACTAACAGACCTTCTGATTTTTTCCCCAACAAACCTTCTGATATTGTGACTAACAGTCTAATTTCCTCGCTTACATTCTGATTTCCTGACTAACAGAAACTCTGATTTCATGACTAACAGACATTTTTTAATATCCTGTCTTACAGACCTTCAATTTCCAATTTTCTGACTTTCATATTTTCATTCCTGACTTACAGAACCTCTGATTTTCTGACTAACAGACCTTTGAATTTCCTGACTTACAGACCCTCTGTTATTCCTATTCACAGACCCTCTGCTTACCTGACTAACAGACTTTCTAATTTCCTGACTAAATGACTTTCTGTCGTGACTTACGGACCGTCACACTTCCTGACTCACAATCTTCCTGATTTCCTGACTAACACACCTTTTCATTTCCTGACTTGCAGAACGTCATTTCTGACCAACGAATATTCTGATTTTATGACGAACAAACCTTCAAATATCCTGACTTACAGACCTTCATTTCCTATTTTTTGACTCTCATATTTTCATTCCTGACTTATAGAACCTCTGATTTCCTGACTTACAAACCTTTTAATTTCCTGACTAACAGACTCTCTGAGTTTCTGACCTACAGACCCTCTGTTTTTCATAACTTAAGGATGGTCATACTTCCTGACTTACAATCCTTCTGCTTTCATGACTTACATACCCTGTAATTTCCTGACTAATAGACCCTTTTGTTATTTGTATTCACAGACCTTCTGCTTACCTGACGAACATACTTTCTGATTTTTTTGACTAATAGACCCTCTAGTAACCCAACAGTCAGTGTGTCTCCCCTCAAACACAGAAACATTTATATAGAAATCATCCACACAGTAGTGGAGGAGAACGATCTGCTCAACAAAACCACTTTTATCATCATTGTTGCCCTACATGCACTTTCACACTTCGCACTTTTCTGCATTAACTTGTATGTTACTTTCCATTTTTTTGGTTTTAGCTCGGGTCTAAACATGTCATCGCCTTTGTATGTGTACGGTGTTTCTTATCCTACCTCTTTTTAGTCATTGTGTTGTCTATCATTTCTGTATTTTAGACTTTTTATTATTGTCATTGTCTCTTGTCCTTTATGTGTTCCGGCTGCAGCACCAATCTCATTTTTTTTTAACTTGTATTATTGTATTTTTGAAGGTTTGTGAAAATGAAAAATATCACATGAAAACTTCACCTTAAAGTCCTTGTGATTCACTGTTTTTAAGTTATCTGGTAATAGTTTAACTTTTATGACTCTTCCTGTTCAGGATTCATTTAAATCGACTCTGATATTAGTTTTAACCCCAGAGAACAGTGAGAAAGTGAGACGTGTCTTTTTCATCCTGCAGAAACTTCAGTTAGCGTGTAAAATCCTGCAGCAGCAGCATCTCTGCCAACTCGATGGTAACCAGGGAGCTTGTTAGTGAAAACTTGGCACAGAGTAAACACGTGTTGTTGGCGCTGGATTTGACCCTCAGTTAAAGAGATTTAACCGCATTAAGCTGCCAAGGATGGAAATGATTCATGCTGCCGCGAAGACTCACGGAACAGAACCTGGATAATTTAACACTTACACGTTTATTTGTCTTTAAATTGGATCATTTTGTTTCTATAACTCTTAAAAAACAAACACTCTCATCTTCTGAGGAGAGTTATTGATGCTCACAGAGTCTGAGTCACAGAATTTATATACGGGTCAATAACAAAAAGAGGGTCTAGAAACTTATTTTTAAAAGTTCTTTGAAAATGGATAAAAACATATTTCTGAGAGAAGGATTATGTTTTCTAACAGATTTCAGTAGTTGACCAACATTTCAAAGTTTTTAGGTTCATTATTTTTTAGTATTTTTAATTTGAGCACCCAAAAATGTCAGGTGGTGCAACCAAATATATGAAAATATATTTATATGTTCCTGTTATTTTTTCTGTGTGAAATTATTGGCAAGTATCTCTCAAGTGTCTGTAGTGACTCATACATTTTCATTTTGTGTGTTTCATTTCTTTTATTTGTGAATAAGANTTAAAAAGGTTCAAGCATAAAATAATGCCACTGTATTTTTAATTTCCATTTACAATAACTGACATTCAATTTTTAGAGTTTAATTACTGTGGATACTTGTCAGGACGGTTGCACCACCTGACATTTTGGGGGTTTGAGGAACCAAAACACAAAAAAACATGTTATATTTTAATAGTTTAAAGATGTGTTCAAATAACACAGGTTTCATAGAATAAAGAAATACATGTGATGAAATACTCAATTCATGATGGAAGGAAATATTGCACTCGGTCACGTCATTGACTCATATGAATAAACATGGTTTCCTGGTTGAAAAAAAAAGGGGGGGGGGTTGTTAGACGAGTGCATTAGCTCTTTGTGCACATGCTCAGTTAACCATCTGCCCCCCGTCATTCCTCCTTTTTTATTGATTTACTCCGGATGTCATTGGAGAGATTGATGGAGGAGGAGCAGGTGTCTCTGCTGGTTCGTCCTCCACATTTTTTCAGAGAAGGCTTTTAAGAGACGCAGGATATGTGAGAGAGAGAGAATAATAAATTAGAAACTCTTCATCAGTTTTCATGAAAGCAGACTCCTCAAGTCTCTACTATAAAAAAAGAAAAGAAAGTGAAAGATCGACTCACAGCTCGGTGCTCTGAGACGTGTCTGTAACGTTAGTGAATCCTGGTTGTGCAAGCAGACGGGTAATTAAGATGAGAAAATAAAAAAAAAAATTTAATCACAAAAAGTAACAGAAGTTCATCAATAGGGGAGAGAAATAAAAAACAGGAATTTACAAAAGTATTTTAAATTTGGAGCATAAGGTTTGAGTTTAATAGCTTTTTTTGTTACATGAATTTATTAGAGTTTGAATATAGAGTTTTTAAAAGCACAAAAGGTCAACAAGGTCTTTAAAACTTTACATTTGTGGATATAAAACTTAGCCAACAAAATATTAAGATTATAAATATAAAATTCACTTTTCATTTCTCCTTCAGATTTGAAAATCCAAATAATAATAATAATAATAATAATAATAATAAATTTTATTTATAGAGCACTTTTCTGAATACTCAAAGACACTTTACAGACATCAAAAACATCGAATAAAACAATAATAAACAACAATAATAATAACTTATAACAATGAGAACAAGACAAAACAAAACCATGGGATACATTCAAAAGCAGTTAGAGATTAAAAACACTTTTAAAAAGATGCGTTTTGAGGAGGATTTTGAATGTGGATGGGTTTGGAATTATGTTATTATAAATATATTTAATATTATTTAAAATATTCGTTAAATTAAGCTCAAAGTCTCGAATTGGGAAATGCTCTGCCAAAAAAAGCTCTGGTGCATTCACAAGTCCAAAATAAATGACATACAGTCTCTAGGTGTGTATTACAGGGAGTGCAAAATACATCTGTCTGTTTTAAGCGTAGACGCTCTTTTTTTTTTTTTTTTCAACACCGCGTCATTTGACGTCACTAAGGGGACTGGCGTTCTCAGCCTCAGCTCTGATCTAATGTGTTTGACAGGAGGAAGTGAAAGAAAACGGGGATTTCGAGACGTTCTTGTTGTTTTTCTACAAGTTTTTTGTTTCATTTAATCGTTCACTGAGATGGTTAAATTTTGCATTCTTACTCTGGATGTAAAAATTACGAATTAGCAGGAAAATCGAGTCGATCTTTTCCCCAAAAGACGGAAAGTTTCGCTTCTGTGCTCGGGTTCGTTTCGTGCAGCTGAAGAAAGAAACGGGACTTTATCTCTACATGGTTCACAGAAAAAATCGACCATCTGTGGAGATTATTTTACTGGATTTATGATGGAGTTCAGGATCAGATACTGGAGCCAGGACCGGGTCAGATGATGGAGGTGAAGCCGCAGACAGCGACACTTTCAGCGGCAGCAGCAGCAGCAACAGCCCGGAGACAGGTGACGGATAAAAACAAGAATTTATCACAGATTCATCCAGACAGAAACTTCAACTGAGCAAAGTAAGTCTTCTTTTATTTTTTCTGACCCTGAATTAGTGGATTTACGATTTTTTAACGGGTGGAAAAAGTGTCTCTAACTTCAGTTCAGATTTGACGGTTTTACAAGTTACTCCCTTAAAACTCACTAATTTGGCATCTACACTTACACTTAATTCAGACTTTTTAAGTTATTTTTTCTGGTTTCAAACATGTTTGTGACATAAGGCCATTTGCATTTTTATTCGATTTTTTTTATTAATTTTAAGAAATTGCAGATTTGTATCACTACCCCACTCTTTCGCACGTGGGGTCAAAAATGACCCCAATTGAAATCAATAGGGTTTTCAATAAACTGATATGTTATTCTTCAAAATCTTCAAAACAAAGAGCTGTAAGTTTTACATATTCAAGGTATTCCTTATAAAATATGTTTGTGACATGAGGCCATTTGCATTTTTATTTATTTTTTCATTAATTCTAAGAAATTGCAGTTTTTGTATCACTACCTCACTCTTCCACAAGTGGGTCAGAAGTGACTCCAATTGAAATCAATTCGTTTTTTGCAATAAACCTAAGACAGTTCTCTCATTTTGGTTAAAGGTGATATATTTTGTTCAAACAAAAGAGTTATTTTATTTTTGACATGCACATTTTTTAATTTCTCATTCACATTTTAGCACCTTACAATCAGTGCATCAGGTCAACCGGGGGTCAAAACATGTTTGTGTGTGTGTTCATGTCTGGAGGATGAACAGAGAACATTCAGTGGGTCCAGAGATCTTAACACTGTCCACACATATGTACACACACATCTTCTCTCTATGAGGAATACCTTTAATATGAAAAAATTACAGCTCTTTGTTTTAAAGAATATTGAAGAATAACATCTCAGTTTATTGTAAACCCCATTGATTTCAATTGGGGTCATTTTTGACCCCACGTGTGGAAGAGTGGTTTAGATAAAAAGTCAAACCTTGAAAAAGACCAATATTTGAGATTAAGGACAAAAAATTGAGGGAAAAAGATTCAAGACAAAGTTCAAATATGCGATAAAAAGTTGATATTTTAGATGAAAAGAAAAGACAACATTTGGGTCCTGCCATTGGCTACAGCAGAATAAAGTGAAGGTTCTGGAGTGGCCATCTCAGTCTCCTGACCTCAATAGCAGTAAAAAGAGTAAACACAGTTGTTTGTTTATAAATGTCTTAACCAGGGGTGAAAGTAGAGTTAAATTCTTGCTGGTACTAAACCTTCAAGTCCATTTCTGCCGGTTAAATAAAGAATGAAAATTTTGCTTTTTTTTGGTCCAAACTGATGAATGAAGGATGGATGCAGCATGTTATCAGAAAATACTGGAATAGTGGGTCTGTGAAACTATTGCACATCAGTCTCATCATCCTCCTCCAGTTTAAACACAAAGAGTTGAGCTCATTGTGTGACCAGAGCTCAGAGAATCTGACAGTAATAAACCGTCCAGTCATCAGACAGCTGACGGCGTTAAAATAGAGTCAAAGTTGCATCGCTGTGAGCAATCTGTCAGTGACAGCTGCAGGTTGGTTCAGTCATCCAGGAAATAAGTCAGTGAATAGAAAATAAAAACTATAATCCTCCATGATTCATGGTGATCACTGAGGTTGTGACCTGGATGTTTGAGCTCAGAGTCGATGTGGATATTCAGCTGCTAACGAAGAGGAAAAATAAAAATGAACAGTGTTTGGATTCATGCTGTCAGGGTTCTTGGTTTTATCAAAGCTGCTTTTAAGTCCCAAACTGCTTCTCGGGTGCAGAGAGACAAACAAGGCAACAAAGAAAATCTTCATGCGACAAATTTCTCCAGAGCTTGTTCGGAGCTTTGGAGAGAAAAAAAAAGTCTTTGATCGAATAAAAAGAAGTGACAGGGAGCGAGATAAAAGAAGCAAAACAAAGGACAGAAAATTAAAGAACATGACGACAAGATTCGAGGTGAACGGTCAGCGGCTGTGACCTGATTTCATCCTGAGGTTTTTAAAGTGATGCTTCATTTTCTTAGATGTTTTTCAGTTTATGAACTATAGGGGGAGTCTGCTTTTCCTTCCAGCAAATGCTTCATGTTGAGATGCTGAGCCACAACCTGAACCTTTACGTCTCCATAGCAGCTTGGGTCAGCCTTTGGCTCTATTCGTTCACTCTCCATTCATTTGAATGGGCCCAAAATTTTCGGTAGAAAGTAGAAAAGTTACGGATAAACCCAAAACAAACAAAACATTCCTCAACTTTCTTAATGTTTTACTTTTTGAATGGTCAGAAATGGTGCAACTTTGTTTGAGGAGCAGCGGTCTGAAAAAACTGGCAGAAAAATAGGTTTAATGATGATAATAATAAAGTCGAATAGGGCTGAACAACTTATCCTTTTCTGATCAGAATCACAATTTCAAACATGGGATTTGTTGTCACTTGTTTTAAAAAAGTTCCTTTTTTCCTGTTGAATTTTGTTTTGAATTTTTTTTTATCGCTTTTTGAACTTAGTCTTTTTTAAACTGTTTTGTATTTTATCTTTTTTCACTTAACGCAATTAAGGATATTTTTCACTACATCATTTTTAAAAGTAAAGAGTCAAAGATGCTTCTTTTTTGTTTTTCAGTCGTTATAACTACAATTATGATTAAAAAAGTCCAGTTTAGAAATGGAATGAATTGTATTCTAAGGTCAGAAATTAAACTATTTATCTCAAAATCTTTTTTTTTTCTCAAAATTTTGCCTTCTATTTAATAATGTTGTCTTTATTTCTCATTATTTTATCTGAAAATTTTGACTTTTTATCTCGGACTTTTGTCTTTATCTCAAAATGTGAAAGTTTAGATGTTTTACAAAATGTTAAATTGATTTCTCAAAATTTGGACTTTTTTTCTCAGACTTTTGTCTTTATCTCAAAATTTCCACTTTTTATCCTAAAATATTGACCTTTTATCTAAAAGCTAGAAAAAAAATCTTACCTTCAGTTTTCATCCTCACATTGGAGTGAAAGTTTTTGATGTAATTTTCTGTCAAATGATTCTTTAAATTCTGTAAATGTTTCTGTACATTGTGAAATATGATTAAAAAAGTCGAGTTTAGAAATGGAAATAATTGTATTCTAAGGTCAGAAATTAAACTATTTATCTCAAAATCTTTTTTTTTCTCAAAATTTTGCCTTGTATTTAATAATTTTGTCTTAATTTCTCATTATTTTTAACTAGAATTTTGACTTTTATATCAAAATTTCTACTTTTTATTTCAAAATATTGAGGTTTTATCTGAAAATTGTGACTTTTTATCTCAGACATTTGTCTTTATCTCAAAATTTTGACCATAAATGTGAAAGTTTAGATGTTTTTTCACATAATGTTAAATTGAATTCTTAAAATTTGGAAGAATTTTGTCTTTACTTCTCAAAATTTCCACTTTTTATCCTAAAATATTGACCTTTTATCTAAAAGCGTGAAACCATTCTTACCTTCAGTTTTCATCCTCACATTGGAGTAAAAGTTTTTGATGTGATTTTCTGTCAAATGATTCTTTAAATTCTGAAAATGTTTCTGTACATTGTGAAAACTTCACTGAAGCTTGATTTGAAGAAAATCATAAATTGAATTGAAATCGCAATATCTGACAGAAAAATCGCAATTAGATCTTTTTCTAAAATCGTTCAGCTCTAAAGTCGAATGTCTTTCAACATAATTAAATTTCACTTTTATATAAAAAGATATCCATGCACTAAAATAACCTTCGTGAATCGAAACAGGCTCAGTGTTTTCTGCTCAGAGTAAAGAGGTTCATAGCTTTTTTTACTGGAGTGTGTTTCTGTGTGTGTGTGTGTGTGTGTGTGTGTGTGTGTGTGTGTGTGTGTGTGTGTGTGTAGCAGCATGCAGCCCCACAATAATCTAATCAGAGTCTGGTAAATGAAGTTAGATGTGCTCCAGCAGACAGGCCGCACCCACGAAGACTCAGAGGAAAGAAGACGACGACGTTTCTCGTCCTCGATCTTTCACGTCTCTGTTTCTCAGCAACAACGAAGCAAATCTTTCATCAACAACCTGAAAATAACGACTTTCTCTGAAAATCTTCTCTTTGTCTCATGTTGTAACTGTGTGAGTTTCAGCCTCATGAATGAGCCCGACCCTGAAATACTCAAAGATAAGATCGTAATCATTCCTCACTTCCAGGAAAAACACTGATCAGACGATGCTGGACGTCCAGTTGTCGCTGTGTGTGTGTGTGTGTGTGTGTGTGTGTGGTTATTATTAGAGGCCTGTTGAGCCAGGAGTGTGTGTGTCTGTCTGAGACATGAACCAGCTGATGGTGGCAGCTGCTGACCTGCAGTCAACTCGTTCAGTCCTGTTCCTCGGTTTAGTGACAGAGTTTTAGAGTCGTACTCGCTTTTCCTGCTGTGATCACTTAATAATCCTTCTCCTCGTCCCTGACAGTAAAGCTGTGTTTACTACACTAAAAGTTAATTATTCTGTCACCATCAGTTTTGACACTTCCTGTCCAGATGAAGCGATAATTGCTTGTCATGCTGAGATAATGGGATAACTGTTTTTGTGCTTCATCACAGGAAAACATGCTTGTTGTGTAAAAATTCATTAAATAATACCAGGATAAGCTGATTTTGAAGCCAGTGAAGTGTGAATGTTGGAAGGATTTTTCAGATGAAGACAAAAGCTTTAGTTCCTGGTTTCACTGACTGACTATGAGATCGGACTAAATTAGGAGAAATAAGTCCAAATTATGAGATGAACGGTCAAATTTATGAAGCAAAAGTTGAAATTTTGAGCTAAAAAAAAGGAAATTTTTAGTTTCAAAGTCTTAATTTTGAGATGTAAAAGTAAAAATTCTAAGATAAAAAGTCAAAATTATTGGGCAGAGGTGGATATTTTGAGCTAAAACAAAGTAAATTTGAGTTTAAATTCAAAATTTTGAAATTGATAGTCAATATTCTGCAAGAAAAAGTCAAAATTTTGAGTTTAAAAATCAGTTATTTGAGATTTTAAGTCAAAATTCTGAGATGAAAAGTCAAAATTATTGGACAAAAGATGAAACTGAGCTAAAACAAAGCAGATTTTAAGTTTAAAGTTCAAAACTTTGAGTAAAAAAGTCAAAATTCTGAAATAAAATGTCCAATTTATAAGATAAAAGCCAGTTATTTGAGATATTAAGTCAAAAGTCTGAAATAAAAAGTTAAAATTTTGAGATTAATAGTCAAAAGCTGAAATTTTCTTTTTATCTTTAAGTTTTTACTTCATATGTGCAAGAAAAAGGAGAAATCTCAACAAAGCAAGTTTTTCATTTTGACTTTTTTTAACTGGCAGAAATTGGCTTCAATACAATATTCATGTTGCCATAATAATTTTTTATAAATATTTTTCTAGATATGCCCCTGCTCATGATTACAATAACTTTTATAGTACCAATCAACTTTAAAGCTGTAGCTTTGCTGAACAGCTGGGAGGGGCCAAGGTGTGAACTGAAAACTTAACTCTGGAAAATCAACAGGAACTCGCTCGTCTGAGGTTTCCATCCTCTCTGAATCTCTCAGTGGTCAGATTTAAGGACGAGACGTAGTTAAAAAAGCCGTAATTGTTTGGAAAACTGACTGATGAATGACAGGGAGGTGGAGAAGGGGGGAGGAGGGGGGAGGAGGGGGGAGGAGAGGAGGTGAGGTCACTCATTGTCCCCTCGTTCGTCCTTTCTCCTCGCCGTCTCGTGGGACGGCCGTGTGCTTGTGGAAAAGGCCTCGCTGCTGCTTTGTTCGCTCGCCTGCTTTGAGGTCAGTGAAAATGGGATGTTGCCAAGTCTGGGCATACACACACACACACACACACACACACACACACACACACACACACACACACACACACACACACACACACACACACACACACACACACTTCCCTCAGTGAAACCCCAAAGGAAACGTGGATGGATGTTGCTGAAAAGCAGCATTAGTCCTTTTCCTGTCCTCACCCTGAGGACGCTACTGTAACCTGACTTATGTAAAGATTTACAGTTTATCTGCATCATCAATCATCTCTAAACTATAATTAAATTACCGGAGCAACTAAGAAAAACCTTCTCCTGGTGTTTGCTCTGCATTAATGAACACTTAATTCTTTCATAGAAGCTTTTCTGGTATTAGGAAGAAGCTCCTGTCCTTTTTTTAACCTTGTTGATGCACAAAGGGGGCGGGTTAAAGGCACAGTATGTGATTTTTGGGTCAATGACGTGACGTCCCTTTTTGTGTCTGAGTGTAATATTTCCTTCCATCATGAATTGAGTATTTCATCACATGTATTTCTTTATTCTATGAAACCTGTGTTATTTGAACACAAGAAATTTGATAATTTTATATTGTACAAAAAAACACAAAACCAAGGAGTTTGGGGGTTTTACAGTCCACCACGTTGGCAGGTGACAAGTATCCACAGTAATTAAACTCTAAAAATTGAATGTCAGTTATTGTAAATGGAAATTAAAAATACAGTGGCATTATTTTATGCTGGAACCTTTTTAAATAAAACATTCTTTGCGAATAAAAAGAATTTTAAAGCTGTTGAGAAATGTCAAAAACTTTTGTCCCGTAATTTTCACCTTGTCAAATGTCAGGGTGGTGCAACCGTAACATTAGACTTTTATTTTAAAGTGAAGAGAATAAAACAGGAAACAGGAAACTGCATCAGCCAGAGGAGCCCAAATGACATTTGTGACCAAGTGGAAAAGTTTGTAGATTTCTCTGAAATACTGATAAAAAAGGTTTTTTCACTTCATTGGTGACTGGAACAATTTCCATGTCAGGTGGNACAACCAATGTAATAATGTGAAATGTTATTTTAACATCAAATTATTTATCTTATTCACAAATAAAAGAAATGAAACACACAAAATGAAAATGTATGAGTCACTACAGACACTTGAGAGATACTTGCCAATAATTTCACACAGAAAAAATAACAGGAACATATAAATATATTTTCATATATTTGGTTGCACCACCTGACATTTTTGGGTGCTCAAAATTAAAAATACTAAAAAATAATGAACCTAAAAACTTTGAAATGTTGGTCAACTACTGAAATCTGTTAGAAAACATAATCCTTCTCTCAGAAATATGTTTTTATCCATTTTCATAGAACTTTTCAAAAATACGTTTTTAGACCCTCTTTTTGTCATTGACCGTTACACCTCGCCAAGCGAGATGGCATCATATAACTTTCAGTCTATGCTTTCTACTTCCATATTTTTTTATAATCATTTTGTCCCTCTAGGGCCTCCTTAGTATCTTTAGATGATTTAAAGCTCAGTAAAATCTCTATTTTTCTCTCCCTGCTGCTTTAGAAAACCCTTATTTCAACCTCCGTCTGAAACAATTCCTTTTAGCTGCTGTCTCTTTAATCGAGAAATGAGGTGTTTGGGGGAAGTGAGACTAACCACATTGTCACAAAACTAGTCGAATGTCTGTCTAAACCCCTAAAGTAGTTGTTTACTTACACATCTCCAAACTTTTATACTGTTTGCTCTGACTTTGTCTCTGAACCTGCTCTACGATTAAGATGCAAAATAAAACCTGACCTTCACATGGCGTCATTTCACACGATAGATGGAAATAAAGTGAGTTAAACAGAAGAAAATCCAGATACAATCAGCTGTAGCTTCTCTACACACGAGCCAAACACAAAGAGATGAGTTAATTGTTGTCCAGTGTAATAAAATAACTCCACGGTTGAAACACGAGCCGTCTGTTCGACAGGCTCTGTAAAAAACGACCCCTCCCTCCTGCTCTCATTGATTTCCATCAGATTAAGCAGCGATCAATGAACCCTCTGACTTTCAAATGACATTCTTTGTTCTGTCTTCATGCTGTTCCCTCATGCACACATGCCAAACACAAAACAAGCCCCCTGAAGTAAAAGACTCTCACACCACAGTCATGAAACATCAGCTAAAGGAAACGGCGTCAAAGGTCTCATCCAGACTTGGCACATTGGTGGTTAGCTTCATGGAGGCGCGCCGAGGCACCACTTTGGTTTTTATTGGTGGACTATAAATGGATTTAACCTACCACTACATTACTTATAACTAAAGCTAATTCTCATTACGTCTACTCCGCTTCCTCGCCGGACGACCACGGTTCACCCTCGACTTCAGACTCCTCAGAGTGAACGAACTCTCCTTCAACACTTCGACGCATCTTCCTCTTCTCTGCGTCAGCGCCCTCGGCCAAATCAATGTCCACCTTTGGGTTTTTTCTAACCGCATCCGGGTTTCCCCAAAGCGATTCCTCAGCGTATCCTTGATTCTTATTGGTTTCTGCTTCGTTAAAAGCATCATCTGGTTGAAAGGTGGCGCCGGTCTCCAGGGAGGACATCCAGAAGTCGCTCTGAACGCCGGAGCTGAAGAAGGCGTGGGGGTCTTTGTCTTTGCCGTTAGTGTTCGGTGGTTCTGAGGAGTCTTTCGTCCAGAAGATTTCTTTCTGATCTGGTTCGGTCTCAGGGGACGTCTCGGCTTGATGGACCTTTCCATCCTCAACGAAGCTGTAGTCGCTGAAACTTTCAGGTGGTTTTTGTTGACTTATTTCATCTTGGTTTTCCAAGACGTCCCATACTGTTGTCTCAGGAACCTCTGGGAATTCCTCAGATAGTCCCTGAGATGCGTCCACATTCAGGGATTTTGCTTCGAGGAGTTCCCCGAAGACGGATTGATCTGTAGTAGTCACAGAAGACACGATATGTTCTTCCTCTCTTGTTGTACTTTCTTGAATTGTTTCAGGATCACCAAAACCAAAAGACATGGGTTCAGGTTCTGTTCCAGTTCCCGTTAGTCCCATCATTGCCTTGACGGACTCACCCCTGATCTGCCGCTGTGCAAAGCGAGCGCTGTAGCTGTCCGTCGCCAAGTTTTCCAACTCCTGCTCCACGAGTCTGTCGATCTCCAGCTCCTCATCGAATCCAACGCTGACTTTCCTTAGACCTTCATCATTTGCAGGTATTTCAAGGCCAGTCCCCTGGTCCTCGTGGGTGTATCCCGCATCGTAAACCTCATCCGACGCTTCTCCTTCGACTTCCTCGCACAGATCCTCCATGGTGCCAAATCTCTTCGACGTCTCTTCCCCGACTTTCTTTTCCTGCTCTCCTTCGCTCGACTCGCTCTCGTCCATGTGCGACGCGTGAGTGTTGGCGTCCGTCTCGTCGCTCTTGTACCGGATCAGGGGTCGAGTGTCGGCGAGGGTGTTGTCCTGAGCGTAGCTGTCACTCTCCACCTCCGTCTTCCACGACACGGAGACGTTCTGAGAATCCTCGTCTTCTTCTTTGTCGGAGAGCGGCGCCTGCTCCAGGTCCAACGCAAACGTCTGAGGAACCGTGTGCGCCGTCAGATCATGTAGTTCCCCGGTCACACGCTCTTGTTCTCTCGCTGATACATCCTCCTCTGGTGCTCTCACGTCATCATCCTTTAGTCCGACTTTCCTTTCGATCACGCTGTCCCACGTATCCATCTCTTCTCCATCAGGGTACAACTTTTCCTCAGCGTCTGTCAGGTGGATTAACTCTTGCCTCATCCCTGCGGCGTCCTCTCTGAGGATGATTTCCCCCTCGTCTTCCTCGGGCCCACATTCAGACACCAGGCTGCTTGTTCTGGATTCAAACGTTGGTTCCAGAAGTGCTTCGGTTTCAGAGTCGGTGTCTTCTTGGAGATGCTTCTTGTCTTCCCAAGCTGTGAAAGGAGAACACGGCACTTTCTGATCTTGTTTTTCAGCAGCTACGTTTGTATCCGGTTCGTCTGGGAAACGGCGCGTCGGTTCGTCGTCGTTTGAGAGCAGCTCCTTGCTGAGGACGGACTCGACCGTGTGTTGAATCGCTGACTCGGTGAATGGTATTTCCTCGCCGTATGATCCAGTGAACGCCTCCTCATTCGGAGGCGAGAGCGGCTCGGCGTACGTCACCGTCTCCTGAACTTCCTGTGGTCTAAAGTTTTCCACAGCTCCATCTTGCAGGATTTTTGGATACGGGATGTCTGATGCTGCAGATCTTGAGTCATCCTTGTAAGTCTTTGGCGTTTCAGTGACAGTCAGAGGTTTTTTACTCCAGACTGGGGTTGTGGTTCTGGTCGTTTGCCTTGTTCCTGTTACGCCGCGGACGGGAAGTGATGAGAGGGAAGTGGTTTTGTGGCTGGTGGGCAGCTGTGTGTGGTAATTCCTTTTAACCCCGTGAGAGCTGAGAGCTGCATCTGTGGAGGACAAAAGGAGAAGTCATGAATACATAATGAACTGTAAAAAGAATGAGTCAGATCTTTTCCATCCTTTGACTCCTCTGTTTTCTCATTCTTTGCAGTCTTGATGTAACAAAGACACCGTGAAACACCCTCCTTCTACGAGCTTTATTAAAACGAATGTCCTCATTGGAGGTTGGACACTAATGGGAGGTTATTGATCATCATTTCCTTTCTCCGTTTCCCAAGTTACTGGAAACTGAACCATATGGCTCAATAACCTTTGGGGACCGCCTGAGGTGGCTCACGTTACAAAACCCAAAGCGCCGACCTCAGCTCCAAGACCGATGACAACTATGAAATTATCCATTTATAAAGGTCGAGATAAAAAGAAAGATTTATGCAGCATATTGTGCTTTTAAACGTTGGACAAGTAGTGATATATTATCATTAAATACCTGTTTTAAAGGTGTTTCTGTGAGGGATGTTTCCCCTGAGGTTTTCACCGTCCAGCAGAGCTCTGCAGAGACAAGAATAAGAGAAGAAACAGGTTAAAATCTGAAAAATAATTGTTGTTAGTTTTACCCATTTTGACACTTTTCACTCTTTTTTGACCATTTTTGCAACAAACTGTTTCCCAAGTTTAAAACTTACTTGCCGTTTTTGTTGACTTTGGCCATAAAAACCAACCTCACTGTTTTTTTTGGTCACTTTTTTCACCATTTTTGCTATTTTCTGAAATTAATACTTTCCTCCAAAATTTTTCTTAATAATTTTTGTTGCTTTGTGGCCATTTGAGTCACTTTTCACTCTTTCTTGCCACTTTTAGACCTTTAATTGCTACTTTATGTGTTTTTCTAGGTTGTATCCCAATTTAAATGACTATTTTTGTTGCGTTTTTGTCCATTTTTGACACTTTTCACTCTTTTTTCTTACTGTTTTTTGCACCAAACTGACTGTTTTCCAAGTTTAATCCCTTTTTTTTGCCGTTTTTGTTGATTTTGGCCATTTATACCATTTTCACTGTTTTATTTCAAAACTTTTATCATAATTTTTGCTACTTTCTGAACATTTTTAAGTTTCCCCAAAATTATTCTTGCTAATTTTTGTTGCTCTTGCCTTTCCCTTTCACTCTTTTTTGCCACTTTTGGACCATTTTTTTTGCAATAACCTGTATATATTTAAGGTAAATCCCAACTTTCCTGTGGTTTTTTATTAACTTTGGCCATTATTTACCTCTATTCACTGATTTTCACCAATTTTTTCACCATCTTTGCAACTTTCTGAATTTTACTAGCCTTTCCTCAAAAATTATCTTGCTTATTTTTGGGCCAGTTTAGTCCCTTTTTATTATTTTTTGCCACTTTTGGACCATTATTTTGCTACTTTTTGGGTATTTTCAGGTTTTATCTCACTTAAATGCCAATTTTTGTTGCTTTTTTTTGCCAATTTTTACCACCTTACACTAAGTTTTATTGGTTCTCTTTGCTGTTTTTACCTCTTTTTACCACTTAGATTGATTCTTTTTTAAAGGTAGTTTTTAACAGTTTGTCTCTCTGGTTGAGTAACATCTGCTGCAAAAACTGTATCTGATATTTTGACACATTTCAGGTTATAGAAGTATTTCACCGTCTGTGATAAGAATATTGCAACAGGACAGATTGCGATTAAATCTAATTTGTGATTAATTACCCAGCCCTACATTAAACTGTTGGGTGATCTTGTGTGTGATTTGGTAAATAAAGTGTTTCTGACTCTGATATTTGAGGTTAACTCTGACATGATGATGCTCGCGGCGCAGCGATGAGGAGACGAGTGAAGGCCGACTTTTGTTGCTCTTTAGCAGCAGGAGCAGACTGAAATCTGTTGTTATGGTAATGAAGTGAAGGGCCTGGCATTGAGGAGCCATCTGCAGCGTATAAACCTCACACACACACACACACACACACACATCCTTCGGGGACACTTATGCACGGCGACACATGATATTGTGAGCAGCTCATGCAGCACTAATTCTTCTGTCTGCGCTCACACATGTTGAGCACATCATTCCTACACATGATTCTGAACATCTGCGTGTTCCTTCTTTTTTTTTTGGAGAAATAAAACACATCACATGAGATAAAACTGCATCTTAAAAACAAAGATTTCAGCTCAGGTTTCCCTGCTCATCTGCTGATATTTTAGACTCCCTCAGCTCATAAACGGATCCTCAGACTGAAGGAGAGGGTCAATATTTTGAAGAGGAGGGAGGAGGAAGGAGACACCACTATAGAGATGCATAATAGATCAGTTACTCTGTCAAAGACGACACAGGCTGATGTTTCAATCCAGACGGCCTTTCATCCCTCTGCTGCTGCTAATGGAAACCAGTCTGTGCTGCTCGACGCCTGCATCCTCTCCTTCTTACACCTGCAGCAGTTTTAGATTGGTGTCGTTTTTTCATCACCTTTGATGCTTTCTGATATGATCACACATGAAGCAACATGCACTGCAAACACTGAAATCTAAGTCAGTGTTAATGTCGTTCCTTTCGTAAAAATGGTCTCATAAGACTCCACCTTTAGAAAACAGCTGCATTTTCAGCTGTTGAGTGTCCCATCTGTCATTGTGGCCCCATTTAGTTTTTTTTTATTATCCTAATTTCATTTGAGAGAAGAACTTGAGAGAGAGAGACGTTAATATGGGCTGACATGCACCAAATATGACCAGGTATCAAACTGAAAGACCTGTGAGTTGGGGATTGAATCCTCTTTGCTTTGGGTGCCCAGGAAAATGTCTTATTCCAAGATAAAAGAAGTCAAAAATGAGGCTCAAACTGCTTGTGAAGAATAAAATCAATCTACAAATAACTCTCCAAATCTCTTTCTTCCAACAATTCAAGTGTTTTTTTGTCTTGTAATATCTAGATATGAGACATTCTACAAGACTTTCCAGTGGAAAATGGCTCAGATTAAGTCTGATAGAACAGTTTCACGACAGGAAATGGCCTAATTGTTGACAAACATACACTTAAGTGTCTTCTTGGTTCAGGAACTGCACCAATCAGCCTCTTTGGTTGGTTAAAACATAATGAACTGCAGTCCTAAAAGCCGTAAAACACCCTTAAGTGCTGTCTTGCCCTCTCAACCAAAACGCTTACCAAATTGCCCTGTTGTGAGCCAAAATACGTGCAAAAGTAGCTTCTTGGGAGACAAAATGTACAGGTGTTCTGGGGGGAGCCAAAACACATATTCAGGTGCCCTCCTGGTCGGCAAACCACACCAATCTGCCTCTTTGGCTTGTCAAAACATGTAAAACTGTCCTCCTGGGAGCCAAAACATGTGTCAAAAAGCCTCTCTAGAGCCAAAACGTGTGAAAGTTGTGTCTTGGTTATGGGTGTTACGGTAAACCCCAGTAAAAACGCTGACGGTAACCATAACCGTCGTCATGTGAAAAACCGTGGTTTCCCAACTTGATCAGAATCTCCAGAACTAGCCGTGCCAACGACTGTGTAGCCTCCAATTGAAATGATCGGATGCTTTGTTTGTTTCAAGGCTGTTTCCTGTTTGGTGTGATCTTCTCTGCAGAACGTGTTTCTGAGGTACAGTCGGGCGAAAACAGCTGTTTATATGCTCAACCCTTGTTCCTATGATGTTAATTATTGCGCTTTTGATAAGGTTTTGCCTTTATTTTTTAAATATAATCAACACTGTTAGATTGATTGAAACTATTTCAGTTTGTTTAGGTCTGTCAGTGCTTTCTGAACATATTGAACATATTTTTAAAAATACCACGATAATACCGAAAACCGTGGTAATTTTGGTCACAGTAACTGTGAGCTTAGATTTTCATACCGTGAAAACTCTACTCTTGGTATCAAAACATCCGTCCCTTGAGACCCAAAACATGTTACATAACCCTCTTAGGAGCCAAAACATGTTGAAGTGCCACCTTGGGATCTGAAAAGTGTATCAAAGTGCCTTGTTGGGAGCCAAGACACGCTGGAATATTCTTTTGGGAGTCAAGACATGCTAAAGCATTCGCTTCGCAGTCAAAACTTGTTAAGGTGGTCTTTTAGGAGCCAAAACACATGCTCAAGTTCCCTCCTGGTTGGGGAATCTCACTAATCTAACCTTTTAGCTATTTAAAACATAATAAACTACCCCCCTGGGAGCAAAAACACATGCTTTAGTTTCTTCTTTGGAGCCCAAACACTCCCAATGTCTGTGCACGCCACTGGCACATTTGTACATTTACTCTCCGTCTCTTCACCCACGACGGTTTTCACTGCGTGTTTTCTGAGGTCATTTCCTGTTTCCTGAGACTCAGAGGGAAACAGGACATGATCCTCTCACCCACAAACCACTAACACTTCACAACGTCAAGGAGACACCAACAAGTGTGGAAAATGTCCAGGAAAAAGCCCCTGAGAGTTAAAATCTAAAATACGGAAACGTTTATTTCTTATATTGGTTTTTAAACAGTAACTTGGAGCTGATGATTCCTTCAAGAAAGTTTTGTTTGAGTTAAAGAAAACATAATTTAGTGAGCAGCTGAGAAAGTGTTGAAGAGGCTTTTAACAAACATCAAACACGTGTTTCATTACATACAACGCTGAGCCCACGCTTGAGTGACATCAAACAGCGCCGCCACCACCGCCGCCACCGCTCACATCTTCCAGCTTGCTGAAGTTTTAATACTTCATCACAGTGAGAGGTAAAGGTGTCTCCTCCTGACTGACACTTCATTAAAAACACTCCATTAGACAAACACAGAGCTGAGATCTGAAAATCTCATCTGGATCAGAGCTGCTTTGCTCTGGCGTTTTAAAATGACACCCATTGAAAACAAAAGAGGTAAAATCAGGGGCTGTTTTTTCATCTCTTCATCTTAATGTCTTTGATGAAGCTGGAGGAGCAGGGTACAAATCTGACATGTTAAAAAACCAAACAACAAACAGAGAGAAAACTAAACACTGTAAGAATAAAAATCCTTTAACTCTGAGCGGAAAAACTTTTCATCTAAACCTCTGAGACTTCCCTGATTTTAAAGAAATTTACGGTAAAATGTGTCACAACTTTCCAAACTTCTTCAGGAGCTTTCTGCATAAACTTTTTCCTCCTTTCCTTCCTTTGGGAAATCAAATCTCAATCTAAAGTGCGCTTTAAGAGGCCAGAGCATAAGTGAGAGTCCTCACTTGGGTCGGGAGCCAAAATTTAATCTTAAGTGTCGTCATGGGAGCCAAAACTCTCCCGCTAAACTGAGACAGGGAGGGAGAAAAAATCTGAGCTCATGGGCTCAGTTGATTGGGAGCCAGAGCTTCTGTTAAATTGCTCACTTGGGTTAAAAGCCAAATGTGCACTAAAGCCTCCTTTTGTGAGCCAAAACACAAACTAAAGCCTCGTTTCCACCAGGCAGTCTGGTACGGATCAGTAGGCATGCTTAAGTGTCCTCATGGGAGCCAAAACAAAAAACACAACTGCCTTTTTAAGAGCAAACATTCCATTCAATGGCCCTTCCAGGAGCCAAAACACAGGCTTAAAGTGCAAACTTGGGTTGGGAGCCAAGACGTATTGTAAAGTGTCCTCACGGGAGCCAATATACTCATCAGACTGACCTTAGGGAGTCAAAACAAATGCTTAAGTGTTCACTTTTGAGCTAAAACTCACAGTGAACTGTCTTTAAAGAAGCCGAAGCTCATGCCAAAGGACGCACTTGGGTTCAAAGCCAAAATGCACACTTAAGTGTCCTCTTGGGAGCCTAAACATGTGCTAGGGTGCTCTTTTGGGACCAAAAACTCCCGCTTAGCTGCCTTCTTTGGGGCAAAACCCAGGTTAAAACGCTCATTAGGGTTGGGAACCAAAACACATTCTTAAGTTCCTTTAAGAAAGCTAAATGCATGCCCAAGTGCCCTCATTGGTCCAAAATGCCAGTTAAGTGTCATCTGGGAGCCAAAACTCCCACTAAACTGCCTGATTTGGAGTAAAAACAGATATATGAGTGCTGACTTGGGTTGGGAGCCAAAAGGCATGCTCAAGTGTCCGCATGGGAGCCAAAACACAAACCAACCTGCCCTTTTAAGAGCAAACGTTCACTTTAAATTGCACTTCCAGGAGCCAAAACACACGCTTAAAGTGCAAACTTGGGTTGGGAGCAATAATGTCAGGTAAAGTGCCTTCATGGGAGCCAAAATAAAAGGTAAAGTGTCCTCATGGGAGCCAAAATATAAGGTAAAGTGTCCTCATGGGAGCCAAAACACAAACTGACCTACCCTTTAAGAGCAAACATTCGCTTTAAATTGCACTTCCAGGTGCCAAAACATGCTTAAAGTGCAAACTTGGGTTGGGAGCAAAAATGTCAGGTAAAGTGCCTTCATGGGAGCCAAAATATAAGGTAAAGTGTCCTCATGGGAGCCAAAATATAACGTAAAGTGTCCTCATGGGAGCCAAAATAAAAGGTAAAGTGTCCTCATGGGAGACAAAATAAAAGGTAAAGTGTCCTCATGGGAGCCGAAATATAACGTAAAGTGTCCTCATGGGAGACAAAATAAAAGGTAAAGTGTCCTCATGGGAGACAAAATAAAAGGTAAAGTGTCCTCATGGGAGCCAAAATATAAGGTAAAGTGTCCTCGTGGGAGCAGAAAATATAAGGTTAAGTGTCCTCATTGAGCCAAAATAAAAGGTAAAGTGTCCTCATGGGAGCCAAAATAAAAGGTAAAGTGTCCTCATGGGAGCCAAAATATAAGGTAAAGTGCCTTCATGGGAGCCAAAATATAAGGTAAAGTGTCCTCATGGGAGCCAAAATACTCATCAGAGTGTCTTTTGGGAGTCAAACAAATGCTTAAGTGCTCACTTTTGAGCCAAAACTCACCCTTAACTACTTTTGAGAGGCCAAAACTCATGCCAAAGTGCTCACTTGAGTTCAAATAAGCACTAAAGTGCCCCATTGGGAGCCCAAGTGTGCCTTTTTGGAGCCGAAATGCAAACTAAAGTGCCCTAAACTCCTGCTTAACTGTCGCCTTGGAGGCAAACCTAACTCAGGTTTGGAGCCAATACACATGCTAAGGTCCTTGCTCGGGTTTCAGGCCACAATGCACTCTAAACTGTCCCCTAGGGTTTCAAATACATGTGATTAAGTGTCTTTTAGGGAGCCAAAACTCACTGAACAGCCCTCTTGGATGGAGAAAAACACACCAAACTGCCCCCTTGGCTGCTAAAAACATGATAAACTTTTTTCTTTTTGCACACAGAGATGATCAGAGGGAAAGTTGGCACATCCGTAGGGATCAAAAGCACCAACCTTCACGGCTTGAATTTGAATGAAAACTGTGAAAATGGGCTGTTGTAGAACTTGGTGGCGTGGCGTACCTGTACGTTGCGACCTCCATCCCCAGCTCCATCTTGGCCTGCAGCAGGCCTCTGTTCTCCAGGAGGATTCGCTCCATGTGCTGGCCCAGCTCTTCTTTTTCCACCTCCAGACTTTCCAAATGCTCCTGACAAAACAGGAAGCAGAGGAGGAAGAGGAAGAGGTTAAAAAAAGGTACGAAAGCATTCTTCTGGTTAAGGACACGCAGTGGAAAATAAACTCTTTGTGTTTTCTGTTAGTCACTGTGAGCTGAAGAGAAAACATCTTAACGTGGTCTTTGGGGGAGTTTTATTTTGCAGAAGTTTGACATGTCACCTGATTTTTCATCGGGCTCAGAAAGTGTTGCACAAAGACCAGACTTGGAGAGCAAAGAAGTTAAAGTCTAATATCATTTAATGTCATTCAAGTGGACATTTCACCCTGTAAAGAACTCAAACATAATTATCTGGTTGTCAATCTGCCTTTTTCCTAAAAGGATATTCAACTTCTGCTTCGTAAACATGCAAAGAGTCAGCTGTTTCTGACAAAAGAGATCTAAAACTGAGGGGGAGTAAACGTAAAAGATCATCTGATTTCAAACGAGGAAAAACTTTCCCAGTGTCTTTATTTTCCCAGTTTCCAAAGCTCTTTGTTGCAAGGCTGGACAGTTTCTAAAAAAAAAACCAAGTTGCTCACGGACAGTCAATATGACTGTAGATCAGACGGATCAACATTTGACGGATAAATCCTGGAAACTCATCAGACCCAGACCCACAAAAATCAAATATGTTCGACCTTATGTCGTATCAGAAAATACTGGAGAAAAATTTACACTCATCAGCCCAGAAGCTGCACATGAGACGTACTTGGACGTTCACACAATGATCCAAAACACAAGGACAAGTGGACCTGCCATTGGCTACAGCAGAATAAAGTGAAGGTTCTGGAGTGGCCATCTCAGTCTCACAAGGCCAAGTCAAAGTTTTTAGTTAAAAGTTGAAACTTTGAAAAAAAAAATTTTGAAAAGAGGGGGAAAAAATCCAATTTTTTTGATACGAAAGAAAAAAAATGATATAAATTGTCAAATTTTGAGAAAAAAAAATCCAAATTTTGAGATAACACCCCCCCAACACACAAACACACAAAAAAAACCTTTGAGGGTAAAGACAAATTTGGACACGATTAGGTCAAAATTTTTAGACAAAAGGTCAAATTTGGGATAATTAAGTCAAAATCTGAGATGTAAAGTTGGATTATGAGATTTTAAATTCAAATTCTTGAGATGAAAGTCAAAATTAGCAAAAGGTCAAAGTTTTAGATAAAAAGTCAAACCTTGAGAAAAGACCAATATTTGAGATTAAGGACAAAAAATTGAGGAAAAAAATGTAGTTGGAGGTCAAATTTGAGATAAAAAGTTTATATTTTAGAGAAGATGTCAGATTCTTGAAATTAAAAAGTGAAAAATTTTAGATGAGAAGACAACATTTGGGTCCTGCGTAACCGATGTCGTCTTATTTCACTTCCAAGACCTCACCGGTAGAGTCAGAGGACTGGAGTTATAGTAACTCGGTGAGACCCCTCTAGAGTTTGGACGTCAAGTACGTTCTGTCTCGTTCTTAAATGTCCTTGACCTCCGAAATTGCCAAGAAGAATGGTCAGTTTTACCATCTGAGAAAATAAAGTCCCTCATCCACAACCAGCACAAAAGACTTCAAGCTGTTATTAATGTTAGTTGTTTGTTAAAAAACGTCTTATCTCAACCACTAACCATGAGTGAAAGAAAAAATTATGTGTTTTCATTCATATTCTCTGAGAAAACGTACAAGAAATCATAAATTCTGCCGGGTTATGTGAAAAAGTGGAGGTTCTGGAGTCGCCATCTCAGTCTCCTGACCTCAATATCATTAAGTGAGTGACAATGTATGGGCAGATGAGGGAGTTTTCCAAAATAGATAAATAAATAAATAGATAATTAAAAAAACATGATTGGATCTTGACCTACCTGCAGCTCCTGGATCTCCTGGTTGTAGCTCTGCCCCTGTAGCTCCGCCCTCTTCTCCAGGTGCGCCCTGACGTCCTGAGCCGACACCATCTCCTTCTCCAGCTCCTGCAGCTTCCTCTGGCTCTCGCTCTTCTCCTGACCCACCTGGTTCAGCCGGGTCCTGGTCTGGTTCAGAGACTCCTCCAGCTGAGCCAGCTGCCCCTGGTAGGACTCCGCCGCCTCCTGCCAGGCCCTGCAGGCTCTTTGGGAGAACTCCTGACCCAGATCCAGGAGGTTTGGGTTCTGGAGTCGCCATGTGGGCGGCGCCGTGGATGTGGACGTGGCGGTGAGTCTGGCCTCTAAGTGGGACACGTCCTCCTGGTGGGTCTGGATCATGTGGACCAGCTCGTTCTCCAGCTGCTTCACCTTCTCCCCCAGCCACACCTGAGCCCTCTGCTCCTCCTGAAGCTCCTTCCTGCTCCTCTCCAGCCTCGCCCGGGCCTCCACGTGAGCCTGAGCCTCCTTCTGCCTCAGCAGGTCCAGCTCCTGAAGCTCCTCCACCAGACGACCCACCTCCATCTCCACGTAGACCCTGTCCCTCCAGGCTGCCTCCACCTCCAGCCTCCCACGCTGCACCTCCTCCTCCAGGCCTCTCCTCCGGCTCACGGCTCCGTGTTTGTTGCGTCTCAGGACTTGGATTTCTTTCTCCAGCGCCGCGTTCTCCTCCTCCAGGTGTTTGACCCGGCTCAGGTAGGACTCCAGGCGCCGGTTCAGGTCCAGCATCTGGTGTTTCTCCTGACCCATGTGGGAGTGATGGAAGCTTCTGGAAACCTCCATGTCAGAGATGGAAACAAAGATTTATGAGCTGAAGTTTCACTCAGAGTTCTCTGGTCCTGGTCCTGGTCCTGGTTCTGGGTCCTGGTCCTGGTCTGTGGGGACTTTCCTGTGAGAGTGAAGCTCCTCTGAGGCTGTGGCAGCTAAAAGCTTCTCTTTCATAGTGGAGTTAATGAAGGGGCTGGGCTCAGGGAGGGGAGGGGGGACGGGGAGGGAGGAGACTTCAGGCCCAGGAGGAGGAGGAGAGAGTAAG
>RPOG01000512.1:51077-95245 GCA_008086565.1 Thalassoma bifasciatum
CCCGTGAGATCCTGCAAAAATACCCTAAGATCCTCAAAAAAATATAACCCATACATTTGTTCAGGACACTCCTTGTCTGTCTGAGGTAAAGAAAAAAATTCTGTAATCAAAACATGAATACTGTGTAAAAGCCCATTGCTGGTGGTAAATAATAAAAAGATTAAAAAAAACAAAAAACTTTGACAATGTTGGTGGGTTTTTTTTTTCCTTATTAAGTCAAAATTTTGAGAAAAACTGCAAATATATATATATTTAATCTCACAATTATGGCTTTTTCTCATAATTCTGACTTTATTCTCTCATAATTTTGTCTGAATTACCTTACAATTTTTACTATTCATCTCAAAATTAAAACCTTTTGTTCCCATAACTTTGACTCAATCTCAAATTTTGTCTAAGGTATCTAATTTTTTTTAAGTTATGTCTCAAAATTTCAATGTATTTACCTCACAGTATTTGGTTTATCTCAAATTTTGACTTCTGACATTTAATCTCAAGATGTTGATTTACTTTTATCAAAATTTTTTGACTTTTTCTTCTGAATAACTTGACTATTTTCTGCATTATTTTGGCTCAATTTTCTTGAAATTTCTAAATCACAATTTTGACTTTTTATTTTGAAAATTTGGCTTTCCTCTCAGTAATTTGACTCTCATCTGAAATGTATGACTTTATCATCCAGAAATTGACTTTATTATCTTAAAATTTCTACTTTCTATTTCATAATTCGACTTTTTATTTCAGAATTGTGACTCTCTATCTCAAAACTTTGGCTTTTCATCCCAAAATTTGACTTTTTATCTTATATTTTGACTTAATAGTGGCCATGCTTTGCTCATGCTCAACATCTTGACAGGTTGGGGCATCAGAATAATTCCAATAAAGACACTTTTTCACATCCTATCCATCCAGAGAGGTCATTTATGATATTTCATGTAAACAAAGGCACCCAGGAGAACACTCTGCTGAGATTTATGTCCAGGTCTGAGGGAAAACATCCTCTAACATTAGATCCATCTCTGACCCCTGATTCAGTTTAATGGGTTTAAACTGCAGCATGAAAAGATACAAACAGAGTTTTACTGCTCTAGCTCCACCTGGTGGTTAAAGTCAGACACTGCTGCTTCTAACAAAGATGTTCAGTCTTATAAATCAGAACGTGTTAAAACGCCTAAAAACAAGAGTATCAAGTCCAATAGCATCATGGTCTCAGTCATCAAAGTGTTCAGAAAAACACATTTTTTCGTGATTACTGTCCATATTATTACCTTTACTTTACCACTTCAAATGCAAGATATTTGCATATAAGGGTCAATGAGGTGACGTCCCCTTTTTTGTGTCTGAGTGCAATATTTCCTTCCATCATGAATTGAGTATTTCATCACATGTATTTTTTTATTCTATGAAACCTGTGTTATTTGAACACATCTTTAAACTATTAAAATATAACATGTTTTTTTGTGTTTTGGTTCCTCAAACCCCCAAAATGTCAGGTGGTGCAACCGTCCTGACAAGTATCCACAGTAATTAAACTCTAAAAATTGAATGTCAGTTATTGTAAATGGAAATTAAAAANCCTGATGAAAAGTTTCCCTCCCCCAGTTCTTAACAGCGTGTATTTCCCCCTTTAACATCAGTGACAGCTTGAAGTCTTTTGTGCTGGTTGTGGATGAGGGTCTTTATTTTCTCAGATGGTAAAACTGACCATTCTTCTTGGCAAAAAGCCTCCAGTTCCTGTAAATTCTTGCTCTGTCTTGCATGAACTGCAGGTTTGAGATCTCCCCAGAGTGGCTCAATGATATTGAGGTCAGGAGACTGAGATGGCCACTCCAGAACCTTCACTTTATTCTGCTGTAGCCAATGGCAGGTCCACTTGTCCTTGTGTTTTGGATCATTGTCATGTGTGAACGTCCAAGTACGTCTCATGTGCAGCTTCTGGGCTGATGAGTGTAAATTTTCCTCCAGTATTTTCTGATAACATGCTGCATTCATCCTTCATTCATCAGTTTGGACCAAGTTTCCTGAGCCTTTGTAGCTCACACATCCCCAAAACATCAGTGATCCACCTCCGTGTTTCACAGTAGGAATGGTGGACCTTTCATCATAGGCCTTGTTGACTCCTCTCCAAATGGAACAATGTTTATGGTTGTGGACAAAAAGTTCACTTTTGCTCTCATCACTCCAAATGACTTTGTTCCAGAAGTTTTGAGGCTTGTCTCTGTGCTGTTTGGCGTATTGTAAGCAGGAAACTTTGTGGCATTTGTGTAGAAATGTCTTTCTTCAGCCCATTTTTCCTCAAGTGCCTCCTTATTGTGCATCTTAAAACCTTTTGACTCTCCAGGTTGTTTCGTCATTTTCTTGCCATTTTTGTTGACTTTGGCCCATTTTTGATGCTTTTCACTTCTTTTTGCCACTTGTGGATCATTTGTTGTTACCGTCTGACTATTTTCCAACTTTTATCTTGTTTTTTGTTGACTTTAGCCTTTTTTTAACCACATTCCACTGTTTTTTTGTCATTTTTTTCACCATTTTATCTACTTTCTGAATTTTTTCGACGTTTTCCTCAAATTTTCTTGCCATTTTTTGTTGCTTTTTGGCCATTTTGGTCACTGTCCACCTATTTTTTGCCACTTTTGACCCGATTTTGCTACTGTCTGAGTTTTTTCCAGGTTTTGGTCCAATTTTGTTGCTAATTTTGTTGCTTTTTGGCAATTTTTGCCAACTTAAACTAAGTTTTATTCCTACTCTTTGCTGTTTTTTGGCTCATTTCTTCACTTGTATAGTTTCTTTTGTCAAGGTAGTTTTTAACAGTTTGTCTCTTTGGTTTAGTAACACATCTTGAAACAGCCAGACCACATTCTTTCAGAGAGTCAAAGTTATTTGTGGGTTTTTCTTTGCATCCAGAACAATTTTCCTGTCAGTTGTAGCTGAATTTTTTGTCGGTAATCCTCATCAGGATTTATTTTGAGCTTAACATATTCACCACCTCAGACTATAAAAGGGTTTTCAATTAAACCAGTATTCGTCCAACAATATGTGTTAATTTGTATCTACAGAGGAATTACAGCCTGACATTTTTGGACACACCTGAATTGTGCATTTCCTGGTAGTGAAACTTTGCAGAGTCATTCATGTTGAAACTCTTCAGTGATTTGCATGTTTTAAAGCTGTTTTATATTCACTGTAAAGTCCTGGTTCAGTTACGGTAAGTTTCTGTCTCTCCCGGCTCTTTACCCTGAAAAAACCCTGAGGACAAACTTTCTGTGTTTGCTGTCTGACTGCTTTTTTCCATGACTCGGCTCAAATTATTTGTGAGTGTGTGAGGGTGTGTCCTGTTTTGTTGAGCAGCCAGCTGATGACACATATAAGCCGCCTTATAGCTGAAAGTGTTTACTTAAAATGTAAGGTGAGTTTAAGTGTCAGCACAGATAAATCAGTATTTTTTAATCCTAAAACAAGCAGAAAATTTAGAGTAGACTGAGATTAATCTGAGTCTTGATTGTGTGCTGAGATTTTTGGGTTAGAGAGTGAGCAAATACGAAAAGGCACGTAAAAAAATCTGCTCTCAAATACTCCACTGTCACGTCTGTTTGTCAATAGATGTAAAAGTTTATTTAAAACAAAGAAGAATTTTGCCTCAAAACAGGTAAAAACAAACATGAAACCATAGAAGACAATTTCTGCCAGTCAGAGAAATTAAAATGAAAAACTGACTAAATTATTTTCCCTTTGCACATCGTAAATTATTATGACATTAAGAGCCAAATTATGAAATAAATCGTCTTAAGTTTTGAGCTGAAAAGTCAAAATTATGAGACAAGTCAAAATTATGAAACAAAATGTCAAAAGTATAAGTTTGAGGTGTTGAAATCACAAGATAAAAAGTCTGATCTTGAGAAAAAAACGGAAACTACAAGAAAAACAAAAGGTGAAATTGTGAGATTAAAAAGCGAAATTATTTTTATTTGTGAGATAGAAGGTCAAAATCATGAGTAAAAAAAAGTTAATGAGCTTAAAAGTTATATTGTGACATTAAAAAGTCATCTCAGTCTTCATTGTGTGCTGGGATTATTGGGTGAGGCTTAAAAACACATTTCAGTGGCATGAGAACACATTATTATTTCCATAAGTTTAAAAAGCAGATTTTTTTAAGCCTTTAACACATCATTTTTGTCTTGTAATATCTTGAAATATGATATTTTTCTGGACTTGTCTGATCAATGTGGCTCGTGTAAACTCTAATAACACAATTTTGATGACGCTTGTGTTTTATTTTCTGCGGTGTATAAAGTGTTGTCTGACCTCTGACCCCTTCTCGACCCCAGTCCAGGCTCAGAAGATCGACCCGCTGAAGTCGCGGCAGCAGGTCGACCTGGAGCGCGCTCACTTCCTGGTCACTCAGGCCTTCGAGGAAGACGAGAAGGGAAACGATGATGAAGCCGTGGAGCTGTACACTCAGGCGGTCGAGCTCTGCATCAAGACGGTGAGACTCAGACTCTGATCAACCTCAAGTTTCTTTTTCAACATTATTTTAGCAGTGACGCCATCTAGGGCTGAACCATTTATCGTTTTCTGATCGAAATCACAATTTCAAACATCGTGATCATGTGATCCCAAAAGCTGGAATTTTTGTACATGTTTGGTACCCAATAGTGCATTTTATCACAAATCTTGGCTCTCAATAGACACATTTGCCCATGTTTTTGCCCCTAAGAGTGCATATTTGTGCATTATGACTCCTAAAAAGCACACATTCTCACATGTTTTGTTCCTCAACAGGGCACATTTGCATATTTTGGCTCTCAAGAATGCATTTTACCACATATTCGCTCTTGATGGTGCAAATTTATGTATTTTGGCTCCCAAAAGGACCTTTTTGCACAAGTTTTAGTACCCCAAGAGACATTTTTGTGCATGTTTGTGTATTTTTGGCTCCCAAGAAGCACATTTCTCACATGTTTTTGCAGCCAAGAGGGCACGCTTGCATCTTTTGGCTCTCAAAAGGACTTTTTTGCACAAATTTTTGTACCCAAGAGGGCATTTAATTATGTGTTGGCCCCCAACAGACACTTTTGTGCCTGTTTTGGCCCCCAAGGGTGCATATTTCTGTATTTTGGCTCCTGTAAAGCACACTTTGGTACATATTTCTAATCTAAGAGAGCACATTTGTGTATTTTGGCTTCCAAAAAGCACATATTCTTGCATGTTTTGGCTCCCAAGAGGGCAAATTTGCATATTTTGACACTCAATAGGACACTTTTTTACATGTTTGGTACCCAATAGGGCATTTTATCACAAATCTTGGCTCCCAATAGATACCTTTGCACATTTTGGCTCCCAAAAGGACACTTTTGCACACATTTTGGTATCCAATAGGGCATTTTATCACAAATCTTGGCTCCCAATAGACACATTTGCCCATGTTTTGGCTCCTAAGAGTGCATATTTGTGTATTTTGACTCCTTAAAAGCACACATTCTCACATGTTTACTTCCCCCCAAAAGGGCACATTCGCATATTTTGGCTCCCAAACGGATATTTTTGCCCAGTTATGGCTCCCAAGAATGCATTTTACCACATATTCGCGCCTAATGGTGCAAATGCACTAATGCTCCCAAAAGGACACTTTTTCACATATTTTAGCTCAGAAAAGGGATTTCAGTTGACCCATTGTAATTCCAGGTGACCCCTCATGGAGTCCTGACCCCATTTTGAAAAACACTAACACTTAAACTAACTTTAACATGTTTTTCTGTCTGTACAGTCCAACGACACGTCAGACCAGGCGCTGCAGACCAAACTGAAGCAGCTGGCTCGTCAGGCTCTGGACAGGTTTGTTTTTCTCTCTTTGAGCTGAACTGATTCATTCTGATTTTCTAGTTTTAATTTCTCCTTCCCTTTCCTCAGAGCTGAGGGTCTCAAAGACTCTCAGTCCAAATCAGCTGCAGCTCAGACGGGACCTAAACCCAGTTCTGGATCCAGCTCTGGGGGACCGGTGCGTCAGTTTTTCCCTCTGGGCCCGGACTTCTCGCTCCACGACCGCCCGCAGCCGGTGCGAGCGGTTCAGTCCAGCGAGCCGCAGGGTCAGCGCTACACCACGGAGGAGATCGAGGTGCTCAGGTGAGGGGCTCACACCTGGAGAGGTTTTTTAAAAAGAGACGCTCTGTGGGTCTAAACCTGTTCTTCTCCGTGTTCAGGAGCACGTCGACCATCAACTCCATCGCCTACGTGCCCTTCATGAGCGTCGATCTGAGGGAACGCTTCGCCTTCCCCGTCCCTTTCTCGTGAGTTTTTGTTTTTAATATCAGATAATTAAGTTATAAATAAACTCAAAACAGGCCAATTAAATATCTGTAATCAGTCTGTTTTTACATCTGACATGTTTATATGCAGTTTGAGGTAAAAACAAACATGAAACTACAGAAAACTATTTCAGCCAGTCAGAAGAAACTGAGATGGAAAAATCAAAGTTATGAGACAAAAAGACAAAATTACTAAACTGAAAAAAAGAAAATTACGAAGAAAAAGTCAAATGTTGAGAAAAAAAATAGAAACTATAAGGAAGAAAAGTAAAATAGTGAGATCAAAAACCGAAATTATGAGACAAAAAAAAATCAAGATTATGAGATTGAAAAATTGAATTTATGAGATTAAGAAAAAACAAAACAAAGCATGGGATAAAAAAGTCACAATTGTGAGATATAAAGTCTAAATCATGACATATAAAGTTACAATTATGAGCTAAAGAGCTGTAATGATTAGATAAAAAGTTGTTCTTGTGACATTAAAAATGAAAGTATTAGTTTAAAAGTCAAATTTATTGGACTAAAAACGCAGAATAATGGTATAAATAGTCAAACCATTAGTTCAAAAAACTAAAATTATAGGACAAAAAGTAAAATTTATAAGTTTGAGGTGTTGAAATTCCGAGATAAAAAATCTAATCTTGAGAAAAAAAGTAAAAACTATGAGATGAAAAGCTTAAATTATGAGATTAAAAACTGAACATATGAGAAAAAAAAGTCACATTTGTGAGATAGAAAGTCAAAATCATGAGTTAAGAAAATCTTAACTATAAGTTTAACAGTTGTAATGATGAGATAAAAAGTCAAAGTATTAGTTTAAAAGTCAAAATTATTGGACTAAAAACGCAGAATAATGGTATAAATGGTCAAACCATTAGTTCAAAAAACTAAAACCATGGGACAAAAAGTAAAAATTGTAAGTTTGAGGTGTTGAAATTCCGAGATAAAAAATCTAATCTTGAGAAAAAAAGTAAAAACTGTGAGATAAAAAGCTTAAATTATGAGATTAAAAACTGAACATATGAGAAAAAAAAGTCACATTTGTGAGATAGAAAGTCAAAATCATGAGTTAAGAAAGTCTTAACTCTGAGTTTAAGAGTTGTAATGATGAGATAAAAAGTCAAAGTGTTAGTTTAAAAGTCAAAATGATAAGATTAAAAACAAGAAATTATGAGCTTGAACCACCAAAAGAGTTTCAGAAATGGAAATTATGTGATTTAAAAAAGTCAGATAGAAACTCACAGTTAATACATTATTGGAAAAATTCTGTAAATCTGCTTCTTTGAACATTTTTCTGGTTTTTATGAGTCTTTTTTTTTCTTTATCACAGAGATAAAATGGGGAAACTGGCTCTGTCGCCCAAACAAAAAGCAATTTTCTCCCGCTGGGTTCGACCGGACGACATTTCCAATAATCCAACGATGATCATGTCCGTGTCCAGCTTCAGCATCAAACAGGTCAGGAAAACACTTTTTTTTTGTATCTTCTTTTTAAAAGCAGAAATAATCAGGTATTATTTACAGGTCCAAGTGCCTCAGTGCACTGTCAGTATGAGAAGTGATGTTAAAAGTGTCCAGTAGGGGGCGCAGCATCACCACAGTCCAGGATCATCCTCACAGACGTGAAATGAAACAATTTTCAGCAGCTGAGAAATGTTTAGAAAAATTAAAATATTAGTTTTTTTGTCACAAACAACTTGATTTTTTGTTCATCTTTTTTTAAATTCTGGCGTTAATTATCCCATTACTGTCTTAGTGATACATTTCATTTCATTTCTACAACTTTTCCAAAAGTAACAAAATGTGTTTATTTACTCAGTTAATATAAAACAGAGTGTTCATTAGTAAACTGTCTCTATCAGTAACGTTTATTTTTCTGCAGACTGTTGTGTCCGACTGTTCGTTCG
Source organism: Thalassoma bifasciatum (assembly GCA_008086565.1). Classification (NCBI taxonomy): domain Eukaryota; kingdom Metazoa; phylum Chordata; class Actinopteri; order Labriformes; family Labridae; genus Thalassoma; species Thalassoma bifasciatum. The sequence goes on from RPOG01000512.1 coordinate 59,289, forward strand.
TGGCGTCTCTCGCCATCAGCGCCGCCTACGAGAGACGCTACAACAAGAAACTCATCACCAGGTAAATCCACACAGCTCACCTGATAAAACTAGGATTATTTTGCAGTGTGACGGGGGTCTTTTTCAGCCCAAGCAAAAACCAAGGGCAAAAAAAAAAAAACTACCAAAAAAGGTTGTCGGCAACGTCGTCAGAATAAGAAAGGTGAATTTTATTTACAGTGAGGGTAATATTTACAAGCGCAAATAAACATAATAATCAAAGAAAAGTCACCCATGATAGAGGAAAAAAAAAAACCAACAATGCTTCAGTTTCTGTCTAGAGCTGCTCCTGTTACCTGCTTTGTAACCAGCACAATGACCTTTACAAACTCAACTGAGCTGCCCGGCCAAGGCAGCCGCTTTAAATGCTCCAAGCCTCTCCCTCCAGGCTCGCAGGAAAAAAAAACTCACAAAAAAATCGTCCCTTTTGGGGCTACCATATCCCGCTTTAAATTCTCACACACAGGCAGTAATACTTTCAGTTTACACAGAATATTTTCAACTCATAAACACAGTAAATAACCAAATAATTATCAAAATGAGAAAACAATCAATCAATCCACCCATGTGACCCAAAAATCCCGCGCTATGAACAATAAATGAGGCAGCACGGCAGGCGTCCGTCTTTTGCCTCAGGACCCCACGCCGGTAAGTGCTCCTGCTGCGTGTGTGTGTGTGTGTTGTGTGTGTGTGTGTGCTCTGCCCAGGTGTGCACCCCTGGTAGAGTTTGCAACAGAAGAAAGTGAGTTTAATACGTTTTGAGAGGAGATTGTTAAAATTGCAGGTGTGCGTCTCTGAGTGTGTGTGTGTGTGCGTGTGCAGTTTCATTTATGTTCATGTAGATTTAAACTCATAACCGCTCCATACACTAGAGCTTTGTGACACTTAATCATTTCCTGTTAAAGTTTCCTATTATTTAGATGTTTTTTACTTCCTTTGTCTCACTCTCTCAAACCCTTTTCCCTTTTTCACCTCATGTTATTTCATCATTTCCCCTATTTTAGGATATTTTCATCTTTATATCTTTGACTTTTCTCTGCTTAATATCTTCTGTCACCTTTGATTTGATCCTCTGCCAAGGCTTTGTTTGTTTCTGTTTTTAAATGTGAATAAATGAATGAAAATGTCTATTTTGAAGAGTGAAAAAGAATAACATTAAGCAAAGTTAAAGCAGAGAAACTTTGCAATTTTGTGTTGAATCAGAAGAAGATGAAGAAGCAACAAGTAATAAATAAATAAAAAAAGAAAATTAAGGAACTTTGCCATTAACGCAAAACAAAACAAACTTTAAATCACTTAATTACCTTCTTTTACATTTTCAAAAAGGAGTGGAAGGAAGAAAAACGTATTAATTTCCACCTCTCCTCCAGTTTTAATTAACAATGGTCTAGTATAAAGTGGTTAACTGTTTTGAGACTGAAATAAAAGTCACATTTATTTTTAGTGTTTTTGATGATTAACTATATCTGAATTGAACTGAAGAATGTAAAACCTTTCAGCCCAGACTTTAAACTGAGTAAATGTCTTTGTCCTCTTGTGTTTTAGCGTCATTTACCCTCAGAACAGATGAGGGGAGCCACACACTCTCACATGTGTTGTTCCTCAACAGGGCACATTTGCATATTTTGGCTCATAAGAATGCATTTTACCACATATTTGCTCTTGATGGTGCAAATTTCTGTATTTTGGCTCCCTAAAGGACCTTTTTGCACAAGTTTTAGTACCCCAATAGACATTTTTGTGCATGTTTGTGTATTTATGGCTCCCAAGAAGCACATTTCTCACATGTTTTTGCAGCCAAGAGGGCACGCTTGCATCTTTTGGCTCTCAAAAGGACTTTTTTTGCACAAATTTTTGTACCCAAGAGGGCATTTAATTATGTGTTGGCCCCCAACAGACACTTTTGTGCCTGTTTTGGCTCCCAAGGGTGCATATTTCTGTATTTTGGCTCCTGTAAAGCACACTTTGGTACTTATTTCTAATCCAAGAGTGCACATTTATGTATTTTTGCTTCCAAAAAGCACATATTCTTGCATGTTTTGGCTCCCAAGAGGGCAAATTTGCATATTTTGACACTCAAAAGGACACTTTTTTACATGTTTGGTAGCCAATAGGGCATTTTATCACAAATCTTGGCTCCCAATAGATACCTTTGCACATTTTTGCTCCCAAAAGCACACTTTTGCACAACGTCTCTGCGAATGCTTTTGTTTTTGTTTTAAAATGTGCCACATAAATACAGTTGTGAATTCTTTTGAGACTGAAATAAAAGTTATATTCATTTTTAGTGTTTTTGACGATTATATTACATATGAATCCCATGAAAACTGATGTGAAACCTTCTGGCTTAGACTCTTAACTGACTAAATGTCTTTGTCCTGGTGTGTTTCAGCGTCATTTACCCTCAGAACAGACGAGGGGAACCAGAGTATAACCCCTGTGGGAAATATATGGTGAAGCTTCACATTAACGGAGTCCCCAGGAAGGTAAAAATACTCTAACTGCTTTTTTTTATCTGCAGAAGTAAAACATGACACATAGCTGCAGGTTACTCATGATGATGTCACTCCTGTTTGTGCCCCCCCCACACACACACACACAGGTGATCATCGACGACTACCTGCCCGTGGACAGGAACGGGGAGCTGCTCTGCTCCTACTCCAGCAACAGGAACGAACTCTGGGTTTCTCTGATAGAAAAAGCTTACATGAAGGTGATGGGGGGGTACGACTTCCCCGGCTCCAACTCGGTGAGTTAGAAACAAACAAGTGGAACTTTTTTTAATCGTTTGTTTGGGATGGAAATCCTCATTAAGGAGTTTGAGAATCTGTTTAATGAGGAACAGAGAAGATTTGAAGTCGTCATATAATGATGGTGTCATTATGATAAAGTTATGAGTTGACAGAAAACAGGCCAGTTAAAGATTTGCTCCCAGACTTTTTACATTTTACATGTTTACATGCAACAAAGATTCAGATACTTCACTGTCAGAGCTGTAGTTTGTTGGTATAAATAGAAGTTTCTTTCAAATAAAGAAGAAGTTGGACAAACTTGAAACTATAAAAGCCCATATCTGCCAGTCAGAAGAAATTAAAATTAAAATGGGAACTAACTTAATTGATTTTTTTTTTCGTTTGCTCTTATTAAAAAACAATAATGTGATTCAGGGCAAAAATTATGAGACTAAAAAAACTGCAGTTATGAGACAAAAAGTCAAAATTATGAGTTTAAAAAAGTTTAAACTATGAGATAAAAGGTCCAAACTTGAGGGAAAAAAAGAAAATATAAGAAAATAAAGGTGAAATGGTGGGATAAAAACTGAAACAATGAGAGAAAAAAGTCAAAATTATGACATCAAAAACTTGAAGTCATGAGATAAAAAGGCTAAATAAGAGATTGAAAAGTTACAATTATGACATAAAAGGGCAGATATTTAAAAAAAAAGAAAGTATGAGACAAAAAGGTCACAATTGTGAGATAGAAAGTATAAATCACGAGTTCTAAAAGTTGTAGTTAAGAGCTTAAGAGTTGAAATTATTAGATTAAAAGTCAAAATTATTAGATTCGAGAATTGTAATTATGAGGAAAAAAAAGTCTTTTTTTTCGAAAGCAGTCCAAGTTGTGCGATAAAAAGTCAGAAGTATTAGATAAAGGCAGTAATTTTGAGATAAAAGTCCCAATTCTTTGAAAAAAAATCAGAGTATTGAGTCAGAAGTCAGAATTTTTTTAATAAGAAGTGAAATTAAGGAGATAAAACTTGAGATATGAACTAAATTAATGTCAGAATATTGAGTTTTAAAGTTTAATTATGACATAAAAAGTTAAAAATATGAGTTCCAAAAAATCAAAAGTGTGAGATTCAGGAAAAAAGTTGATTATTAAGAAGCTTCAGACTCTGTTAAATGAGGGAAAGTTAAAATTTGAAGACGCAAAAAAAGTTCTCCAGCTGCTGATCTGGAGTTTAAAGTTTATTTTTTGTCTCTTGTGTTGTTGTAGAACATCGACCTGCACGCTCTCACCGGCTGGATCCCTGAACGCATCGCTATGCACTCAGACAATCAGTCGTTCAGTAAAGATGACACTTTCAGGATGCTCTTCCAGAGGTGAGAGAGCGACGTTAAAAACATCTTTTTCTTTATTTTCTGTTTGACCCACGCTCCCTCCATCACTCTCTGTTCCTCTTTCTCTCCGTCTGTTGCCAGGTTTCACCGAGGTGACGTCCTCATCACCACGGCAACAGGCGTGATGACAGAAGAAGAAGGGGAGAAATGGGGTCTAGTGCCAACACACGCCTACGCCGTTCTCGACATCAGGGAATATAAGGTTGGTTTAAAGATTTAAAGAACGCAGAATTACTCTTTTATCGTCGAGATGTTACATTTAGAGATCAGGAAGTTCAGAAAACTGCTCCAGTTTCTTTCTTTTCTGAGTCCAAAAAGGAAAGAGAAAGAATAAAAGAGTGACTGTGCTTTAAACTGTAACTGAAAAATAACAATACTCAAGGTTATTGGAGCCTATTCACACATTTTTCATTCACTGTTAAAACATTGATTGAAGAAGTGAAGGTCACTCAGCTCTTTAATCTTCAATGTTTTGGTTTGTTTATTCATCTATTTATTTATCCATCCAACCAAGTTTGACAGTAAATATATAAAAACAGGATTTATAAATCAGTTTTAATCTCTTCGTGTGTGTTTTGTGGTTGTAGGGAATGCGTTTCCTGCAGCTGAAGAATCCGTGGAGTCACCTACGTTGGAAAGGTCGATACAGCGAACGAGACGAGAAGAACTGGACTCCTGAACTCCTCAAATACCTCAACTTTGATCCAAAGACGGCACAGAAGTTTGACAACGGTGATTTTTCTGTTTCCACTCGCTTAAAAACCTGCATCACTGAGGGAACAGTCGCTACACTTAAAAAAAACGTATCATCTCACCTGTGAGAGTCTGATGTTTCTAAGAACTCGTCCCTGTTTTCTCTGCAGGTGTGTTCTGGATCGCGTGGGAGGATCTGTGTCAGTACTATGATGTCATCTACCTGAGCTGGAACCCCGCCCTCTTCAGAGAGTCGTCCTGCATCCACAGGTGAGTCAGAGCAGCAGAGTCAGACATTCACACACTTTACCTGCTTCAATCTGAGGCTGTTTGTTTTGTGTATGAATCAAAAATCTTTCGTTTGATGAAAAAGGACATTTGTAGACTTTTAATCTGTAACTTTTATGATCACTTTTCACTTTCTGGCGACAGAAATCATCATAAATTGTTTGGAATTATCTAACAATCACATGCAGCTACGACAACTAATTTCACAGTCGTCAGCTGATGCATCTGCGTGAGCAGCTCTAAAGTTTTAAACATTAAAAAAAGACATTTATGTGGAGGCCCATTTCTGCCAGTTGGAAAAAAAACAAAACAAAAGGGGTCACTTGGCTTTGTTGAGAATTATTTTGCCCATATTAAGTCAGGATTTTAAGATAAAAAGTCATGATTTTTTTTAGACAATAAAGTGAAAATGATGGGAGAAAGTCAAATTTTTAGGATGGAAGTCAATATTATTAAAAAAAAGTCAATATTTAGAAATAAAAAGCTAAGATTCTATAAAAGTTAAATTTCGCTTAAGTGAAAAATGTCAACATTTGAAGATGAATAGTTGGAACTTTAAATGACTGTCATACTTTTTTGAAATAATCGAGTAAATACCTTTAATTAAAGTGGAAATTTTGTGATTAAAAAGTCAAAGTTTTGAGATAAAAGGTCAAAATTTAGAGGTAAAAATTAAAATTATGAGACAATCTGAAAATGTTGAGAAAATTTAGTCAGAAGTTTGAGATAAAAGTTGAAATTTTGAAATACAAATTCAAAATAGTTAGAGGAGTTGAAATAATGAGATGTATCTTTTAATATTGAAATAAAAAATTACAAGAGAAAAAGTCAAAATTGCGAGAATTCTGTCAGAATTATTAGATCAGATTATAAGATGTCAAAACATGGGGATAAATTGTCATAATTTTTTGGATGAGGTTAAAATTTAGGAGAAAAAAATCCAAAATTTGAAGAAAAAAAAAGTTAGAATTTTGACTGTATATCTCATTATTTTGACATAATTCGGACAATAGAGAATTTCAACAAAGCCAGTTTTTCATTTTGATTTTTTAAACTAGCAGAAGTTTGCTTCTTCACATCCAAAAATGAGACTGGATTAAAAAACAATCAGGCTGAATAATCTAAGAAAACAGATTTTATATAGCTGTTGTGATCCTGAAGTGTGTGTTTTCTGTGTGTTTTTCACTCTGCAGTAGCTGGGATGGGAAACAGGGACCAGTTAAAGACGTTTACAGTTTGGCCAATAACCCCCAGTATAAACTGGAGGTGCAGTGTCCAGCAGGGGGCGCTGCAGTCTGGGTGCTGCTCACCAGACACATCACTGACAAGGTGACCACACAAACCCATGATCTTACTTTACTTTCAGAAACAGTTTGATCTGACGCTGAGTGTTTGTGTGTTTCAGGATGATTTTGCACAGAACAGAGAATTTATCACGCTGGTCGTTTACAAGACGGACGGGAAGAAGGTTTATTACCCAGGTGAGGATGTTCAGGTGAGCGTGAAGGCGGCGTTTTGTTTACGTGTTACTGAACAAACTCTCCCTCCACAGCCGACCCCCCTCCCTACATCGACGGCATCCGCATCAACAGCCCCCACTACCTGACCAAGATGAAGCTGAGCGGGGGGGGGGCGCACACCTTCACCCTGGTGGTGTCACAGTACGAGAAGCAGAACACCATCAACTACACGCTGAGGGTACGCTGCGCTTTTATTTCACCGTTTTAGCATCAATTATTTCTGATGAAAACGTTAAAAACAAACCACTCACAGTCTGCAGGTTTAAAAAGTCTCAGAGAGTTTTTTTCTTTATTTATTTAGTAGAAAAAGTGGAAACAGGAGCTGAACTGTCCGACAGAAAAGAGACAGAAGAGAAGAAGAAAGATAGGAGAGTGATAGAGCACAGGCTAAAGGCTAAAACAGGAGCTAAAGGCTAAAACAGGAGCTAAAGGCTAAAATATGACTTAGGGGTTTATTGTGAGCTAAAGGTTAAAAGAAGAGCTCAAGGATAAAACACTTGTGAAATGCTAAAGCATGGGATAAAGGCTAAAATATGAGCTAAAGGTTAAAGAACACATAAAGGTTAAAGAAAAGATAAAGGATAAAACAAAAGCTTAAGGCTTGAAAAGGAGTTAAAGGCTAAAACAGGAGCTAAAGGCTGAAACATGAGCTAAAGGCTAAAACAGTAGCTAAAGGCTGAAACAGGAGCTAAAGGCTAAAACAGGAGCTAAAGGCTAAAACATGACTTAAGGGCTTTATTGTGAGCTAAAGGCTTAAAGAAGAGCTCAAGGATAAAACACTGGCGAAATGCTATAGCATGGGCTAAAGGCTAAAGTATGAGCTAAAGGTAAGAGAAAAGATAAAGGATATAACAAAAGCTAAAGGCTAAAACAGGAGCTAATGGCTAAAACAGGAGCTAAAGGCTAAAACACAAGCTAAAGGCTAAAAGAAGAGCTCAAGGATAAAACACTGGCGAAATGCTAAAGCATGGGCTAAAGGCTAAAGTATGATCTAAAGGTTAAAGAAAAGATAAAGGATAAAACAAAAGCTAAAGGCTAAAACAGGAGCTAATGGCTAAAACAGGAGCTTAAGGCCAAAACAGGAGCTAAAGGCTAAAACAGGAGCTAAAGGCTAAAACAGGAGTTAAAGGCTAAAACATGACCTAAAACATAAACACAAGCTTAAGGCTAAGAAATGAGCTAAAAGCTGAAACATGAGCTAAAGACTTAAACATGAGCTTAAGGCTAAAACAGGAGCTAAAGGCTAAAACATTGCTTTAAGGCTAAGAAACGAGCTAAAAGCTGAAACATGAGCTAAAGACTTAAACATGAGCTTAAGGCTAAAACAGGAGCTAAAGGCTAAAACATTGCTTTAAGGCTAAGAAACGAGCTAAAGGCTAAAACATTGCTTTAAGGCTAAGAAACGAGCTAAAGGCTAAAACAGAAGATAAAGGCTAAAACACAAGCTATAGAATCAAACATGGGCTGAAAGCTAAAATATCTGCCAAAGACTAAAACATGAACTAAAACTAAAACATTTGCTTCAGGCTAAAATAGAAGCTAAAGGCTGACACGCGCTTAAAGGCTCAAACATAAACAACATAAACACAAGCTCAAGGCTTAAATATGAGGGACAAACATGAACTAAGAGCTAAAACAAAGGCTAAAGGCTAAAACATGAACTCAAACTTTTGTGAAGTCGTTTTTCTTTCTTTCAAACTTTATTCCAGATTAAATTCACCTGTGAACACCTGCAGCTCTTAAATCTGACTGTTTTTCTCAGTTTCTGTCTCTTTTAAAAGCTTTTCTTCATCCTCCCTCATCTTCACATCTTCATCTTCATCATTCTCTCACATGTTGGTTTCCACACGCATGTTCCTGAGTCTCCTCCTCTGTTTTTTTTTTCTCTCTTCTATCTGAGCTGCTGAGTGTGTGCATGTGCCCACGTGCACGTGTGACCCAAATCTATTTTAGTTTTCTATAATTCATGACTGTAGTCAGGTTTGTACGGAGCCGTTTATTTATGCTGAAAACTCTGGTTAGAGAAGAACATACAGCCTGAACACGTGTGTGTGTGTGTGTGTGTGTGTGTATATGTGTGTGTGTGTGTGTGTGTGTGTTCATGTTTGCAGAGATGTCACACTCTATCACTTCATCTCTTTCTCTGTTTTTCTCCTCGTTGAGCTCAGATCCTCTTCTCCGTTTGAAGCTCGTCTCCAGAAAAACTGTCTCCATTCGCTCTTCTTCTTCTGAGTTTTCATCAAACATCAAAGTGGAAAATATTATTTTTGTTTCTGATCTTTTTCAGCCGAGCTGCTCAGAAACCAAAGCTCTCTTTAGTTTGGACATGCTCATGAATAAATTAACATCCTCTGAATAAAAAAAAAACACATTTTATCCAGTTTAACAACTAATAGTACAACAACTCAGGCTTCGTGAATATAAACTGCAAAAATAAGGGGCCAGTAAACTTCATTAAACGCTAAATTTGATGAGAAAAAGTCTGAGAATTAGTAAAATTATCCCACAAGGCTGCACGATAAGAATTCACATCGTTAAAAGAAGAAGATAAAGCTCAATTTTTAAATTAAAATACTTCAAAACAAATTTCCACGGAACCCAATAATCAGCGAAATGACAAAATATGAGCATTTTTATTCAGAATTTATCAGTTTTTATTCTGATGATAGTTAAAATCTGGGATAAAATGTCAGAATTTTTGAATAAATAATCAAAATTTGCAATAAGAAGTCATAGTTATGAGGCCAAAAGAGTCAAAACTTCGAGTTTAAGTCAAAACCTTTGGGGTAAGAAAGGGAATTTTGAGAGATAAAACGTCAAAATTGTGAGATAATTCGTCAAAAAGTTTGGTCAAAAAGTCAAAATTATGATAAAATATTAAGATTTTAAGATAAACGCTGTAAAAACCGTGAGATTAAAAGTCAAAATTTTGAGAAATGTCGCCGAAATCTTGGTTAAAAATTCAAAATTATGAGATTCAAGAGTCAACATACTGAAGATTTTAAAATAAAAAGTCAAAATGTTGCGATAAAATTTTAAATTTTGGGGATAAAAGAGTCAACATATTGATGTAGAGACTTAAAATTTTAAAATAAAAAGACAAAATATTGAAATAGTCAAAATTTTATAGACAAGTAGTGAAAGTTTTAAGAGATAAAAAAAAATCATCATTGAAATTTGAGATAAAAAGTCAAAATTGATATGAGCAAAAAGGTTTTTAATTTCATTCTGCATCAAAATGCATCGGAACAATATAAACAACATTAGTTCAGGTAAAAAATGACTTAATATTTAAGAAGTTTGGTTTTGACTTTTTCTGTTCTGTATGAATTGTTTGTGTTAAAAATATATATTTTTGATCAGATATTATTCCTCTGGGTTAAACTCTGTTTCTGTTTTGTGTTTATTTTAACCCAAACAACTCGAGGATGTCACTAAATCCTTAAACAAGTTTTATTCTGTTAAGACTTGTCGTAAAAGAACCGGATATTTGAGACAATTATTTCAGGCTCAATCTCAGGTTATACCAGGAAATCAAAGATGTTCAAAAAAGTAAGAAAAAAAAAAACCCTTTAAGTTTCAGAGAAGTTTATATTATTGTGTCTTGTTTTCATAGGTTTTCTCTGGATGTAAATTCAGCTTCTCAAAGATCCCAAACCCCTTCACCCAGATCAAAAGGGTGAGTTTCTTCTCTGACTCCACCTGATGGATGGTTTTCTTTAAATCCTCGTCGTCGTGTTTAATCCTTCGTCTCTGTTTGAAGGTGAACGGTCAGTGGAAAGGCGCCAGCGCTGGAGGATGTGGGAACTACAAGGATTCTTACAAACACAACCCCATCTACCAGATCAACATGGAACGATCCGGACCTCTGCTCATCGAGCTGCGAGGATCCAGGTCAGAACAATCTTTACGTTATTCACTGCAAGTGTTCAGAAAACAACCAGGGGTCCGTTTCACAAAGCAGGTTTAGTGAAAACTCTGAGTCTATTAACCCTGAAATGAGGGAAACTCTGAATTTTCCGTTTCACAAATGGAGGTAACTCAAACAGAGAAAGAGGGGAAACTCTAACCTGTTTCTCAGAGAGAGGTAACTTCAGCTCTGGGTCAGTTACCGTAGTAACAGACGCTGTGAAACTAACCAGGTTTTTGTGAATGAACCTGGAGTTTCTCTCTGTCTCCGCCCTCTTTCAACCACACACCATGTTTGATTTCCTCATTCTTTCAGTCAGCGGCGAGTTTTGGCGTAACACGGCTCTGCTGTCTGTTATTTAAGAAACATACAAGTCCACTTTTGTCACAAACGTAGCATGAACTTTTGACAATGAACTCGTTGATGAAGGTGCAGCATTGGTTTTGACTTTTTCTGTTCTGTATGAATTGTTTGTGTTAAAAATATATATTTTTGATCAGATATTATTCCTCTGGGTTAAACTCTAACTCTTGATTTTAACCCAAACAACTCGAGGATGTCACTAAATCCTTAAACAAGTTTTATTCTGATAAGAATAAATATTTTTGATATTTTTCAGGAGATTATCATCAGAGCGCGCATGGATGTTCTGACATTTCCAGACAATTCTCTTTTTAAACGTTACATCACAGTCCAACATTTACAGACACATAATCCGTCTTTACATTTGCAACATTACCAGCCGTAGTCTCTCACATCCCAGCAGATGTTGTGTTTGTGCTACAATTTTTTGTAAATGGCAGGGTTTTTTTTTTGTTTTTTTTTAATAATAATATCTGAGATGCAAGGCAACTGTCTGCAGGTTGAGAAGACATTTATGTGTGTAAACATCATTATGATGGAGATAAAACAACTGTACAGTTGTTGCACATGGTAAATGCTTAAAAATCTGTCAATGAGGTTAGAAAACTGAAAGTGTTTGGTTTCTTATATAAACCCATAATTCTTATTTCAAGAAACATAACGAGTGCATTTTTTCCTCAGGCGCCGTTTTTGTCTTTAAATGCCATGAATTATGCAATTTTTCTGGAACTGGAGCTGAATGTGGCTCAAATTGATTCTAATTAGATCATGTTTCCTAAAAACAAGACACAAAGACTTGATTAGATTTTACTTATTATTGTGAAGAACGACTCAGTCTTTAGACATGAGAAATAGTTTTTTGTAAAAAAAAAAAAAAACATATTACATCATTGTTTAATGTTTGTGTTTATGTTAGAAACAGTGTTGAGTTGTTGTTTACCTTCTGAGCTCCCAAATCCTTGATTTTCCAGTAATTTTAAAGCCTTGTTTGTTTTTTACATCTGCTGAAATATGATTATCTAAGAGTCGTGAAACAGATTTATTGTGAGAAAAAAAAGTTTTTTTCCAAATTAGATTTATAAAACTTTGTGGGAAAACAAAGATAAACAATCACAGTGAGTAACTTGTGCATTTCTAGCAAAGTTAATCCAGGATTTTGAAGATATTTGACTCAACATCAGGTTAAATAAAGTTGTGTTTTATTTCTCCGTCTGTGTTTTCAGACAGTACAGCGTTGGTTTCGAGATGGTCACGGTGTCACAGGTCGGGGATCCAGGTGCAGCTGCTTTCCAGAAGAAGAGCAGTGGAGATTACAGGTGAGTGTGAAAACAGGCAGGTTTTCTTCTTCCTGTTCGATTTTTACTCTGAGTGACTGACAACAAAACAGAGAGAGAAACCTTCATGTCAAGGTGGATGATTTTATAACCACTAACAGCTCTTACACTATCTATCTTCTTACTTAACAGTGTTGATTAATCAGAAAAGTGGAGGGAACTACTGTTTTTAACGTCAGTGTTTACCTGAATTCTGTGACACAAGTGTAGTTTTTCTTTTTCGTGGTGTTTCAGTGCAGGATACAGTCAGAACTTCATGAAGTCAACTCTGTGCAGGAGGCTTTTATTGTGAAAGCCAGTATCAGTGTGCACTTTTTGTGACATCCTGGCTCTTATTTGATCTCTGGTGTGAATTTTGTTTTATTGGAATAAAGGCTAAAGCACAAGCTAAAGGCTAAAATGCAGGCAAAATGCTAAAACTCAAGCTTAAGGCTAGAACATGAACTTAAAACTAAAAAAGAAGGTCAGAGGTTCAAAAACATTCTTATGGCTAAAACAGGAGCTAAAGGCAAACATTTGAGCTCAAGACTATAAAAAACTTAATTCTTAAACTTAAGTCACAAGCTGAAGGCTAAAGCAAGGGCTAAAGATGGGTATGAAACTGAAAGGCTAAGAGAGGAGCTAAAGGCTAAAACATGAGCCAGAGACTAAAACATGAGCTAAAGGCTAAAACAGGAGCTAAAGGCTAAAACAGGAGCTAAAGACTAAAACAGGAGCTAAAGGCTAAAACAGGAGCTAAAGGCAAAAAAGGAGCTAAAGGCTAAAACAGGAGCTAAAGGCTAAAACAGGAGCTGAAGGCTCAAACAGGAGCTAAAGGCCAAAACAGGAGCTAAAGGCTAAAACAGGAGCTAAAGGCAAAACAGGAGCTAAAGGCTAAAACAGGAGCTAAAGGCTAAAACAGGAGCTAAAGGCTATAACAGGAGCTAAAAGCTAAAACAGGAGCTAAAGTCAAAAACATGAGCTAAAGGCTTGAACAGGAGCTAAAGGCTAGAACAGGAGCAAAGACTTAAACAGGAGCTAAAGACTAAATCATGAGCTAAAGGCTGAAACAGGAGTGAAAGGCTAAAATAGGAGCTAAAGGCTGAAACAGGAACTAAAGGCTAAAACAGGAGCTAAAGGCTTAAACAGGAGCTAAAGACTAAATCATGAGCTAAAGGCTAAAACAGGAGCTAAAGGCTAAAACATGAGCTAATGGCTAAAACAGGAGCTAAAGGCTTAAACATGAGCTGAAGACTTAAACATGGGCTAATGGCTAAAACAGGAGCGAATGGCTAAAACAGGAGCTAAAGGCAAAACAGGAGCTAAAGGCCAAAACAGGAGCTAAAGGCAAAACAGGAGCTAAAGGCTAAAACAGGAGCTAAAGACTAAAACAGGAGCTATGGGCTAAAACAGGAGCTAAAGGCTAAAAACACTTTTCTTATTTTGAAGTTATTCAGGATAAATATTCAGATGAATGACGTTTATTTTCTTCCAGATGTGGTTTCTGCTTCATGGAGGCCGATCACGTTCCCGCCGGCATCTACAACGTCATCCCGACCACGTTCCTCCCCAAACAGGAAGGACCCTTCTTCTTGGACTTTGCCAGCACCGCGCCCCTTAAAGTCTCCCACCTTCAATGAGGAGAGACAGAGGTGCTCATGGGAAATCTCACCGGAAGAAGCTGGACTTTGGATGGAGCGAATCATCGGCAAAACAGCCACGAATGTTTCTGTCTTTAGTTTCTCTCTCACGGAGGAAACTCGAAACCTTCCTCGAGTTTACAAACTTCACCAAGTCCAAACCTCCTTCTGCCAAAACTAGATCTTAGTTTCTTCTGAGACGTGATTAAAGAGTCAAACTTCGGTTTAATTTAGGAGAAAATCCTGCAATAAACTGCACAGGAAGGACCAGGCGGCGGAACTCACCACATTTACAGGACGGAAAGTAGATTCATCGAATATATGAGACGCTCACGGTTAGAAATGAAGTTAAAGAAGAAAAAAAACTAACACAAATGTTTTTTTTTTGCAGAGTTTACACACAGATAACAGACTTTATGTTTAAGTTCAGGCGTCAGGAACCAAAGTTTTCCAGTCCATCCTCAGTCTGTGGGTCCAAAGGGACGTTTAGTTTGTTTAAAGCGACGCTGAAAGTTTTTATTCTCAGGAGCAGAAAAGCAGGGAACGGAGAACGGCAGCGGCTGAATGGTCGTGTTTGGACTGAAGAAACTGTTCGATTTGTCAAAAAAAAAACTGTTTTATTGCCAAGTTCACATCCTCTGTTTACTCCTCAGCACTTTTCTTTTGCCATTTTTAATCTAGATATCACCAAATGTGATGTTTAGCAGTTCGAAAACAAGCGGTTTGGAAAAAAAAAGGTGTCATTTTAAACCTGGGCTTTTATTTTGAAAGGTAAGTGACAAGTCTGCGGCAACAAAACGAGCTGTGATGGCGTTAATGAGACCTTAAAGTGAGAGTACCCCCCAGAACTGGCCAATGAGAGAGAAGAGGGTTTGTGGAGCAGGGAGTCTTAAAGAGACAGTAGCTAAAAAAAAAGTGTTTAACCCTTAAGACGCCAAACATACCAGCAGGAGTGAAAAAAAAGACTTTTTAAAACCATTTGACTAATAAGAACCTGAAAAAACACAGGTGTAATTATCAGATTCCCATTTTTCCGAGGGTACCTGAATGCAACTGAATGTTTGTTTTTTCTTTCTTCTGTGGTACAACATTAATGGGCCAATCCAAAAACAGACAAAAACAAACAAAATATACCCCCGAGGTTACTTCATTTAACTCTTCAGTCGAAAATTTACCGACTAATGTGCACTTTGCTGTGTTCACTGCATCAAACTTCGACAACGAAACGTGAAAAACAGAAAAAAAAAATTCTGTTTGCATAGTTTTACACTATCTTTAACCCCTATTTGAGCTTTTATTCTTACAATATTGGATAAAATTGTTCATAGTTTTCAATTTTGGGACACATTCCACGACCCCTATCAATGTCTCGCGACCCCCCAAAGGGTCCCGACCCCCACTTTGCGCTTCAAAAATTGACTAAAATACTCTTGAAATAACTTCCTAAGCCTGTACGAGGGGAAAACTGCAACTTCTATTTAATATATTATTGAGTCGCAGCCATCACAGCCTGTTTTCTTGCAGCTCGCTTTCAAAACTACCGTATGAATTTTTTTATTTTTAATGCAAACTTCAACAAAGGTGAGGAAATAAATCCCAGGTTTAATATGAAAAATCACCACTTTGCACTTTTTCACCTGAGTGACACTCCAAACGGGATAATAACAGTTAAAATAATTCACATTAATCTCATTATTCACTGTAAATGTATGAGATAAATCCTCACACTTCTCTTCACGATGAATGTTCTTTCTTCTGTTCTCATTTTCACTTTTTCTTCTTTGCATCGAGCTGATTATTTAAATATGCAGCGGGACAATCTTGCAGCAGCTCGCCGTGTGTTTGTATGATGATGATGATGATGATGATGTAACGTTAACGCAGCACTTGCACTAAATGTCGGGATGACTGATGTGTTCAAACTTTGAATACAGAGAAACATATCTGAACGCTTCAACGACTCGCTCTTCTTTTATTCAGATGAGAGGCTTTTATTTTGAAAGCCCTAGAAACTTTTGTCAGAATAAATTCAGTGAGGATCTTAAGAAGCCAATAAAACTTATATTTACTCCTGAAGTTGTTCTAATTAAAAAAAAACTGATGGTTAAGTTCATTTTCATTAATAACAACAACTCCCCCCATCCTACGGTGTCCCTCAGGGCTCAATGCTTGGTCCTTTTTTTTCATCATCTACTTTCTCCCTCTCTGTCAGATTATCCATAACTCATGCTAATTCAGCAAAAAAATAGTTTTAATATGTAAAATTACCAGCTTGGTTTTTTAAGTTGATCACAATTTTACTGTATATTTAACGAAATTCCATTTTTTCAATTTTTTTTTTTTTGAAAAGTTGAGATTTCAAGATAGAAAGTCAACAATTTGGGGATTAAAATAATTATTGATTATAACAAAATGTTTTAAATAAATGTCAAATTTTTAGATAAGTAAAGTTTTTTGGGGAAAATAAAATCTAGTTTTTAAATAAAAAGTCGAAATTTTAAGATAGAAAGTCAGAATTTTATTACAATCTGATAAAACTATCAGTCAAAAAGTCAAAAGTTTTAGATAAAGTTGCAAAATTTTCAGATAAAATGTTAGTATTTTTGGAAATACTTCAGTCAAAATCATTAGGAAAAAGGTGAAAATTTGGGGTTAAAGGGTCAAACTGCATCAAAAAGTCAGAAGTTTTAGAAAGAATGTCAAAGTTATTAGATAAAAATTTAAGATTTCAAGACAGAAAATCATAAAGTTTGGGATAAAAAGATGAATTTTTGACTTTTAATCTCAAAATTTCCACTTCATATGGAGATATAAACTGGCAGAAATGTGATTCTATACATTATTATAAATCAATGTATAAATTATAACTAATACAAACCTAATGTTGTCGCATTTTCCGGATCCAGAAGAAAAGTGATGAGACTCAGAAATGCAAACACAAAGATCCTGAAACCGTCTGAAAAAACCTGTTTTCCGCTGCACAGAGAGAAATAAACCTGATGTTTCATTTCCAGCTTCTCTCTCCTTTCACACTCTTTCTCCCATGACCATCTTCTTTTCACGCTTTCATCAACCTCTCAGCGTTTTTTCTGAACGTGTTGTTGGCGTTGAAAGACTCTGACTCCAGTTTCACCTTCACGCTTCATCAGTTTCAGCCTCAGTCACAAACATAAACAACACAAACTTTGCTGTGAGAGGATTAACTCACATCCTCAAGCACAAACAGAGCTGAAACGCTGAGGAAAAGCTGGATTAATACACAAATACTGATGGTTTGTAACACCTGGACTCTTCTACTACCGAGCCATACTGTTGTCATTGTCGTGATTGTCACTCCTGATCAAAATCTGCTGGATCTTTAAAAAAGTTCTAAGGTAAGTTTCAAAATGCAAAAAGAAGAAACGGGAGTGAGACAAAAAAAAAAAAGAGTAACAATCGAACAATAATCTGTTCACCAGCTGATCAAAAGTTTAATATAGTAACATAAAATCAATGTATCATGCATTGAGTATCCTTAAAAAATACCATTTAGTTGTGAAAATGACGGGTTTTTTTTTTAACTTTTACTGAAATAAAGAAATCTTGTACTGAAAATGTTAAAGTTCTTTCTTTAATTTCTGACTTCATCTCAAAATATTGACTTTTTATCCCAAAATTTTGACCTTTTATTTCAAAATCTGAACCTTTCTTCCAATAATTTTGACTATATTTTTTCAAAATTTTGACTTCTTCATCCTAAAACTGACATTTTATGTAAAAATTTAACTTTTCTCTCAAAATTTTACCTGTTTCTGATCATTTTGTCATGTCCTAAAATTCTGAATTTCTATCTTACAATTTCTTTTTTTTTTTCCAAACTCTTTTTTTATTTAATTTTTTGGTAAAGATACAGATACATCTTGTAAAAATAGGCGTTATATAAAACCGATACACATAGTGTTAAATACATAAATAAATAATAGTCAAAGTACCAAATAAAACAAAACAAAAGCAGTAATAGTAGTGATAATAATGATAATTAATAATTATAATAACAATAAAAGCAAGAATAATAGAAATAACAATAGATTTATATTAATAACAGTAATGATAATAATAAGAATAATAATAGTAATAGTGCTAGTAATATGGAAATAGGAAAAAAAGAAAAAGAATATATCTGCCAAATTTATATATTCATAATTTCAACTTTTTTAATTTCTTTGATTCTTTATCCTGAAACTTTGACTTTTTATCCAAAAATTTTGACTTCTTCATCCTAAAACTGACATTTTATGTAAAAATTTAACTTTTTCTCAAAATTTTACCTGTTTCTGATCATTTTGTCATGTCCTAAAATTCTGAATTTCTATCTTATAATTTCAACTTTTTTAATTTATTTGATTCTTTATCCTGAAATTTTGACTTTTAAATGAAAGTTTTGACTTTTTATCCCAAAATTTTGACCTTTTATTTCAAAATCCGAACCTTTCTTCCAATAATTTTGTCTACATTTTTTGAAAATTTTGACTTCTTCATCCTGAAACTGACATTTTATGTACAAATTTAACTTTTTCTGAAAATTTTACCTGTTTCTGATCATTTTGTCATGTCCTAAAATTCTGAATTTCTTTTTTTTTCCCCCAAACTTTTTTTTTATTTAATTTTTTGGTAAAGATACAGATACATCTTGTAAAAATAGGCATTATATAAAATTGATACACATAGTGTTAAATATATAAATAAATAATAGTCAAAGTACCAAATAAAACAAAACAAAAGCAGTAATAGTAGTAATAATAATGATAATTAATAATTATAATAACAATAAAAGCAAGAATAATAGAAATAACAATAGATTTATATTAATAACAGTAATGATAATAATAATAATAATAATAGTGCCAGTAATATGGAAATAGGAAAAGAAGAAAAAGAATATATCTGCCAAATTGTTATATTTATAATTTCAACTTTTTTAATTTATTTGATTCTTTATCTTGAAATTGTGACTTTTTATCCAAAAATTTTGACTTCTTCATCCTAAAACTGACATTTTATGTAAAAATTTAACTTTTTCTCAAATTTTTACCTGTTTCTAATCATTTTTTCATGTCCTAAAATTCTGAATTTCTATCTTATAATTTCAACTTTTTTAATTTATTTGATTCTTTATCCTGAAATATTGACTTTTTATCCAAACATTTAGTCTAGAAATTTCAACTTTTACTGTTGATTTCTGCTTTTAAAAATGATATTTGATGACCAAGTTCTGACTTTTTCCACTAAAAATTCAGCTTTTTTCCTCAAAATTTTAAACATTTTAGCTTAAAATTTCAATATCTTTTATCAATGTTTTTACATTTTATCAAAATTTGGCTTTTGTTCCTCGTTATTTCGGCTGTTAACCTTAAATTTTTGACCGTCTACCTGGAAATTCTGACTTTTGTTTTACCTGCACATTATCTCAAAATTTGGACTTTTTAACTAATTCCTTCAACTTTTGTCTCAACATTTCAATTTTTGATTTCAAAATTTTGACTTTTTCTCTTGAAATTTTGACATTTTTCACACTTTTTACCTGTAAAGTCTTGACTTTTTATCTGGAAATTTGGACTTTTTTCTAAAAATGTTGATATCTTATCTCAAAATTACAACCTTTAACCTAGAAATTTTGACTTTTTAATCCAAAAATTTTGACTTTTTTTCTTTTTGCTGATGATTTTGTCATTCTATCCCAAAATTTCGCATAAATGAGCTTTCTGAACTTTTAGAGCAAAAAAGAGGATATGTCAGGGAAAAAGAGAAGTGTGCGTCTCTTAAAGTGATACAGACAGAAACTCATGTTGATGTAGTTTAAACTTGTTTTTGATTAAAGACAAACAGCAGAGTTCAGACACTGATCATTTATTTATTCTTTTATTTATTTATTATCTATTTAATTTATCTCCATGTGACTTTCTCTCCTCAGGTCCATGAGTTTTTACACCGTTTCTCACACAGACACAAACTGACGTCCTCACGTTTGTTCACAGGCTGAAAGTGACCGAGCTTTAGTGAAAAAAACAGTAAAATTAAACGCCGTCTCCCTCCATCGCGGCGTGTCCATGGCTGCTGAGATGAACGGGCGCTTGAAACACGAAGACGATGGCGTTCAGAGTCAGTGAGCGAGCGAGTGTGAGGAGTTTGGAGATGAAGTGCAGTCGTAGCTTATAAACAGTTTTTCTCAGAGTTCTTTTCCTCAGACTCCTTTCACCAACGCCGCCGCCGTGCTCCCCGCCTCGCTCTTCTCCGTGTTCTTGTTGTCGACGCGCTGGCGCCGCAGGTTGAGGAAGCTGAAGCGAGACTCCAGGCTGAAGCTCTTCTTGGTGGCGTTGCTGGCGTTGGCGGCGGCGGCGCTGATGTTCATGTTGTTGTTGGCGGCGTTCACGGCGGGCGCGTTGTCCAGGTCGCCCTCCGCCCCCTCAGCTCGGTCACCTGGGAAAAAAAAAACACGAGAGGAGCTTTAATTATTCTGGAAAAAGTTCGAACGAGCCAAGTTCAACACTTTGTCAACGACTGCGTGAGCCAGTTAAAAATATCGGAATAAAAATTTTGATACAAAAAGTCAAAAAAATGAGAAAAGTCAAAATTCTGACTTTTCATCTGAATTTTATTTTGATAACTTATCCAAATTTTTTGTCTTTCTATCTGGAAAATTTAAATAAAGATTTCTACTTTTTATTTAAAAAAAAATAAATTTGATATTTCACCTCAAATTTCTGACTTTTCCACTAAAAACTTTAATTTTTTTCTCTAAGTTCCAACTTTTAATCTCAAAATTTTGACTTTAACTTGAAAATTTCAATTACTTATCCGGATTTTTGTCTTTCTATCTAAAAAGTTTCAACTTTTACTAATGATTTTTGCTTTTAATTTTAAGAAAAATGATATTTGATTACCATGTTCTGACTTTTTCCACAACAAATTCAGCTTTTTACCTCAAAATTTTAGCGTTCTAGCTCAGAATTTCATTATCTTTTATCCATATTTTTACATTTTACTTGGAAAATTTGACTTTTGTCCCTCTTAATTGGACTTTTAACCTTTAATTTTTGTCTGTCCAACTGGAAATTTTGACTTTCACTTAAGATTTCTACTTTTTATTTAAACAAAATTTGATATTTCACCTCAAACTTCTGACTTTTTCACTCATATCTATCCATAATTTTACAATTTTTCTGGAAAATTTGCCTTTTGTCATTATTTTGACTGTTAACCTTTAATTTTTGACCGTCTACCTTGAAACTGACTTATTTTTTTTACCTATACATTATCTCAAAATTTGGACTTTTTAACTTATTACTTTTTATCTGGAATTCTTGACTTTTTATCTGGAATTTTTGACTTTTTCTTCATGATTCAGACTTTTTATCACAAAATTCTGACTTTTTCTTAAAATTTTGATATCTTTTCTCAATTTACAACTTTTAATCGGGAAGTTTTTACTTTTTATCTCAAAATTTTGACTTATACCAAAAAATGTTGATACCTTATCCCAATTCTTGAGTCTTTCTATCTAGAAATTTCAACTTTTACTATTGATTTCTGCTGTTAAAAATGATTTTTGATTACCAAGTTCTGACCTTTTTTCCTCAAAATTTTAACATTTTAGCTTAAAATCCAATATCTTTTATCCATATTGTTACATTTTATCAAGAATTGATTTTTGTCCCTCATTATTTTGACTGTTAACCTTAAATTTTTGACCGTCTATCTGGAAATTCTGACTATTCTTTTACCTGCACATTATCTCAAAATTTGGACTTATTAACTAATCACTTCAACTTTTGCCACAACATTTCAATTTTTGATTTCAAAATTGTGACTTTTTCTCTTGAAATTTTGACATTTTTCCCACTTTTTACCTGAAAAGTCTTGACTTTTTATCTGGAAATTTGGACTTTTTTCTAAAAAAGTCGATATCTTATCTCAAAATTACAACCTTTAATCTAGAAGTTTTGACTTTTTATCTCAAAATTTAGACTTAATATCAGCCCCTTCCTCAAAAAAACCCTCCCAAAAAGCTGAGTTTTTATTTTTATTTGTCTAACTTGCAGAAATTGGCTCCTGTAGATGAAGGTTTAGTTCCAGCAAGAATGTAAAAAAACTGCTTTCACCCTCGTTGCTACGGTGACACGACACATCTTAACTGTTCATCAACAAGAATGTGAAAGAACCTGTCCGAGCTTTTCCTGAACATGCTGCAGGCATCGAATTCAAAACGAGGGAATGTTTGCAAAAAATAAAACAAAGTAAAGTTTGAAAAATAAAAGAGCCGAATCACAGAGATAGAAAAAAAAGGAAAAACTGACCCTGAGACGTCTCTGTTTGTTTTCCTCTGATGCAAAAACAATGAAATGGGGATGAAAAGCTCTCCTCGCTGAGCTGTGAACCCCCCCGTGCAACCCCCCCCCCCGGGTGGGTCAGTCTCTTTGACTAATGCTCTGGTTGGAGGAGCAGGTGTGAGTGGAGCAGGTAGAAGCAGCTCGTTCGTCTTTACAGGAATAGATCCTCAAACATCATCCATCTCACTTCCTGCCCCCCCCCAAGAGAAAACACACACACACACACACACACACACACACACACACGTTTTCCCATCACCCACCTCTCTCCAGGTCGCACTCGGGCGACGACGCTCCGCTGCACTCGCTGCGCGGCCCGAGCACCGGGGAGATGAGGCCGAAGTCGGAGAGCGAGACGGTGCTGGGCAGGTCCAGGCTGCAGGGCCGGGAGGGGGGGGCGGGGGAGGAGGAGGAGGAGGAGGAGGAGGAGGAGGGGGTGGGTGAGGGGGAGGCAGAGGAGGAGGTGCAGGAGGAAGAGGAGGAGGCGGTGAAGGGGCAGGGCGACAGCAGCTCCTGGGGGCTGCTGGGAGATGAACCCAGGCTGCAGGTGGAGCGAGTTTCTGAGTCCTCTTCAGACATGAGGCTGCCGCCGCCGCCGCCGCACGGCTCGTCATCGAAACACACCGACGCCACTGCAGGGGGGAGGGGGAGAGAGAGAGGGCGGGGTTAAGTGGTTTCACTAAGACTCAGGTTTTTCAAGAAGCAGCGAGTGTGAAATCAGAGAAACTCATCGAGTGTTCTTCAAACTCTGAGCTGACGTGGTCCTCGGTCATGAAGTCCGTCTCTGTGTCACGAGTGGCTCCAGTTTGAAAAGAGCTCAAGAGGCAGAAAACTCTTCTCTATGAATAAATACTTTCACATAAAGACTTTGTTTATCCTCTCACACAGAACTCACTCTGTCTCTGCTCCACATGAACTGTAGTAACCTGGTTCAGAGCAGCTGTAGCTTTTCTCCAGAAATTTTGACATTTTTGCCCCAGTATTTACACATTTTTCTGAAATTCTTGACTTTTACCTCATGATTAGACCTTTTAATCACAAAATTCTTACTTTTTTCTTAAAATTTTGATATGTTATCTCAAAATTACAACTTTTTATCGGGAAGTTTTTACTTTTTATCCCAAAATTTGACTTATACCAAAAAATTTTGATACCCTATCCCAATTTTTTTGTCTTTCTATCTAGAAATTTCAACTTTTACTGATGATTTCTGCTTTTAATTTAAAGAAAAACTATATTTGATTACCAAGTTCTGACTTTTTCCACAAAAAAAATCAGCTTTTTACCTCAAAATCTTAGCGTTTTAGCTCAAAATTTCATTCTTTTATCCATATTTTTACATTTTACTTGGAAAATTTGACTTTTGTCCCTCATTATTTTGACTGTTAACCTTTAATTTTTGAAAGTCTACCTGGAAACTGACATTTTTTTACCTATACATTATCTCAAAATTTGGACTTTTTACCTAATTACTTTTTATCTGGAATTCTTGACTTTTTCCTCACGATTAGACCTTTTAATCACAAAATTCTGACTTTTTTCTTAAAATTTTGATATCTTATCTCAAAATTACAACTTTTTATTGGGACGTTTTTACTTTTTATCTAAAAATTTTGACTAATACCAAAAAAATTTGGTACCTTATTATAATTTTTGTCTTTCTATCTAGAAATTTCAACTTTTACTATTGATTTCTGCTTTTAATTTAAAGAAAAACTATATTTGATTACCAAGTTCTGACTTTTTCCACTAAAAAAATCAGCTTTTTATCTCAAAATTTTAGCATTTAAGCTCAAAATTTCATTCTTTTA
The DNA here is from genome assembly GCA_008086565.1 of Thalassoma bifasciatum. NCBI lineage: Eukaryota > Metazoa > Chordata > Actinopteri > Labriformes > Labridae > Thalassoma > Thalassoma bifasciatum. The sequence goes on from RPOG01000512.1 coordinate 83,353, forward strand.
TCCATATTTTTACATTTTACTTGGAAAATTTGACTTTTGTTCCTCATTATTTTGACTGTTAACCTTTAATTTTTGACCGTCTACCTGGAAACTGACTTATTTTTTTTACCTATACATTATCTCAAAATTTGGACTTTTTAACTAATTACTTTTTATCTGGAATTCTTGACTTTTTATCTGGGAATTATGACTTTTTTCTCATGATTAAGACTTTTTATCGCAAAATTCTGACTTTTTTCTTAAAATTTTGATATCTTATCTCAAAATTACAACTTTTTATCGGGAAGTTTTTACTTTTTATCTCAAAATTTTGACTTATACCAAAAGATTTTGATACCCTATCCCAATTTTTTTGTCTTTCTATCTAGAAATTTCAACTTTTACTATTTATTTCTGCTTTTAATTTAAAGAAAAACTATATTTGATTACAAACTTCTGACTTTTTCCACAAAAAAAATCAGCTTTTTACCTCAAAATTTTAGAGTTTTAGCTCAAATTTCATTCTTTTATCCATATTTTTACATTTTACTTGGAAAATTTGACTTTTGTCCCTCATTATTTTGACTGTTAACCCATAATTTAATGTTGACCGTCTACCTGGAAACTGACTTATTTTTTTACCTATACATTATCTCAAAATTTGGACTTTTTAACTAATTACTTTTTATCTGGAATTCTTGACTTTTTATCTGGGAATTATGACTTTTTCCTCATGATTAAGACTTTTTATCACAAAATTCTGACTTTTTTCTTAAAATTTTGATATCTTATCTCAAAATTACAACTTTCTATCGGGAATTTTTTACTTTTTATCTCAAAATTTTGACTCATACCAAAAAAATTTGATACCTTATCCCAATTTTTGTGTCTATCTATCTAAAAATTTCAACTTTTACTATTGATTTCTGCTTTTAAATTTTCTGCTTTTAAAATAAATAATATTCACACGATGCAGAGACTGAAAGAAGCTGTAAAAGAATAAAGAAGCTTCTTTTTGAACAGGAACGGCTCTTTTCAGATTCAACAATCTTATGCTAACCAGTGCTAGGCCCGATGTTCCCCATGAGCTGAGGAAAAGGAGGTGAAGACGACATGTAGGGCTGGGAAAATATGCCTTCTCTCCCCCAATCCACAATTAACCTGATTCAGAGCAGCTGTAGCTTTATATTTGCACAATGCAGAGACTAAATGAAGCCGTAAAAGAATAAAGGAGCTTCTTTTTGAACAGGATTGGCACTTCACCCCATTTTGAGCCGCCCTACATTGTCTCCCTCTTAGATTCAAAACTTTACTGATAACTTTTAAAGCACTTGGGATCCACCTTTCAATTCTTATTGTATTTGTAGCCTGTCGTTACTATTTACATTCCATTTGCCGCCTGTGGTATGTCAGTGCTAACCAGTGCTAGGCCCGATGTTCCCTGTAAGCTGAGGAAAAGGAGGTGAGAACTACATGTAGGGCTGGGAAAATACACTCTCTCTTAATTTTATTCCTTTAACAATGTTTTGGGTGGCTGGCTCGCCAATTATAGCGGCATTTTGACCAAAGGAACTTCCCCAAATACAACCAGCCGTTCTCCATCCACGATTGACCCTGATTCAGAACGGCAGTAGTACAATATTTACACGACATGTGGACTTAATGAGGCTGTAGAAGAATGAAAGAGATTCTTCTTGAACAGGAATAGCTCTCTTCGAATTCAACAACCTTATTGGTTGTGACAGACGACATCATTTCATCCCAAATGAGCCACCGTACATTGATTTTGGTAGTTTCAGGACTTTCCTGATAAATTTTAAAGCACATTTTGGTTTGGCTTTTCAGTTCTTTTTGTATTTTGGGGCCTGTTTTTACTATTATTGTTCCCATGTTTGTCCTGGGATCCGAACTGTAACTCTTGACACATTATTTATACACAGGAAAAGCTGTTAGCAGCCTGTAGCATGTCAGTGCTAACCGGTGCTAGGCCCGATGTTCCCTGTAAGCTGAGGAAAAAGAGGTCAGGATGACACATGGGGCTGGAAAAATGTGCTTTATCTTGAGTTCATCCTTTAACAATGTTTTGGGTGGCTGGCTCGCCAATTACAGCTGTACTTTGACCAAAGGAACTTTACCGTCTTAGCGTCTGATATTGTGTCTTTGTCAGCTCCTGGTGTTTCTGTTTAAAGAGCGATCTTGTAAACCTTAGACTGATAAATAAATGTGTCATAACCTTTTCATCAGATCAGTTTATGGCTCCATCTCTGCCGTCTTTGTGCTTTAAATCCCGTCTTAAAACTCACTTTAAGACTTGATTTATGTGGGAATAAGAACTCCAGGTGTCTTTGAGCAGAGAGGTTTCTGAGGGAACAACTAACCTGCAGCAGGAAAGAGGAGCGTTCTGATTTAATCTAAAGAAACTCTGACATTTAAAGAGTCAGCAGGAGAGCAGATCTCTGTGGCGGCGGCGGCGCAGAGAGACAGGAAGCTTTAACATTTATAGACCGACCTCTGAGTCACGCTGAGCTTCATAAAGACGACATTTTAATCTTCCTTTAACCGATACTCAAACACGAATTCGTGCACTCACTGGAGATCCCGTCTGACTCCATCTTGAAGCTGGAGGCGTCGTCCCCTGAAACGCTGTCGCCCTCTGCTCCCACGCCACGTCCCCGAGGGCCCATCGCCGAGCTCCTCCGCCGCTCGTGGATCTCGTCGGAGATCATCTCCAGGTTCCTGAGCGCCGTCTTGTACTCTCCTTTGGCCTGGGACAGCTTGGCCTGCCGCTCGTCCACGTTCTTCTTCAGGTTCTGGAAGAACGAGAGGAAGGTTAACGAGCGTCTGAGAGTTTCAGCCACAAAAACCTGAGTCTGAAGATCACGTACCTCCAGCTGCAGGTAACACTTCGCCTTCATCTCAAAGTAGGGCCTGAGGAAGAGGAAGAGGAGAGAGAGGAGAGATTAGATCAGAGGGGGAAATGCAGAGTAACCCAGAAAGAGAGGCACGTCATCACCATGGCAACCAGAGGAGGAGGAGGAGGATGGAGGGGGGAGAGGAGCAGAACGGATTAACGCCCCGCTGAGGAGACACACAGCGAGGCAGCAGCTGATAATTCACACAGACGAGAACGACGCAGAGATAACTAATGAAATCAACATCCAGCTCCTGCAACCTCGAAATGAAGCTGGGAGGATGTTAAACATGTAAATAAAAACAGAAAACAGAAAACAATGATTTGCAAACCCTAAAGTCAGTGGAATATTCTACAAAGATGAGGTATTCATTTTTTAACACGTTCCAAAAAAGCTTGGACAGGTTCATGTTTCCTCTGTGTTTCATCACCTTTCCTAATGTTGAAGTCTAATAGTCGAGTAGCTGCACTCTTCTACTACGGAGCCACGCTGTTGTAGCAGGAGCAGAATGTGTCTTGGTTTCATTGTCTTGCTGAAATAATCAGGGACGTCCCTGAAAAAGACAAAGTGTCTTGGATGGCAGCAGATGTTGCTCCAAAACCTGTTTGTACCTTTCAGCATTAATGCTGCCTTCACAGATACTGGGACACTTACCCATGATGCCATGGGGCACTAACACACCCCCATACCATCACAGATGCTGCTTTTAAACTTTGTACTGAGAACAATCCTGGTTGTCCTGTTTGCAGCCTGTAGCATGTCAATGCTAACCAGTGCTAGGCCCGATGTTCCCTGTGAGAATGATTTTTTGTTTTTTGGGTTGCTGGCTCGCCAATTATAGCTACAATGTGGACTCGTCAGACCACAGCAGACTTTTCCACTTTGCCTCAGTCCATCTCAGATGAGCTCGGGCCCAGAGAAGCCGGCGGCGGCGGCGTTTGTGTGTGTTGTTGATGTCTGACTTTGTCTTTGCATGGTAGAGTTTGAACTGTCACTTGTAGATGTAGTGATGAACTGTGTTAACTGACAATGGTTTTCTGAAGTGTTCCTGAGCCCACGTGCTAATATCCTTTACACAATGATGTGGGTTTTTAATGCAGCGCCGCCTGAGGGGTCAAAGGTCACGGCCATTCAATGTTGGTTTTGGGCCTTGCTGCTTACGTGCAGAGATTTCTCCAGATTCTCTGAATCTTTTGATGATATTATGGTCTGTAGATGATGAAATCCATCAATTCCTGCAGTTGGACAAAGTTGAGAAACATTGTTCTTAAACTGTTGGACTATTTGCTCACGCAGTTGTTGACAAAGTGGTGAAAGACCGAGCCCTTTGGGGATGATGCTCCTTTTATACCCAATCACGACACTAGGTTTTACGTCTCGCCTTCATTGGAATTGTGGTTGTGTATTTGTATATGTGTGTGTAGTTGGGTGTCGTCTGTAAAAAACTGAGTTTAAAGAGTAAGTACGCAGAAAGATTTCTTGCTACATGTTTAATTCCTGTTGTATTGGGGTTAACCTGACCCTAAACCTAGACGTCATTAATTGTTAATCGACTCGACTTTTGCACTTTTTGCTCACGCAGTTGTTGACAAACTGTTTTTTCAGCATTCAGCAACTTTATCAGGCTTTTGTTGACCCTGTCCAAACTTTTTTAGAACTTGTTTGAACAATAAATATCTTGTCTTTGTCGTGTATTCAATAGAAAAAATGTTAAACATGATTTACAAATCATTGTTTTCTGTTTTTATTATATTATAATGTATTTTACACAGCGTCCTAACTTCAAACTTTAAACATCAGTCGTCTCTAAAGTTGAAGATTTCACGTCTTCTTCTGACGTTAACCTTCGTCTGAGAAGCTCTTCTTCTTCTTCTTCTTGTGCAGAGCTTCAGTAACTTCAGCTCTTGCGTCTCTGAGCGATAAACTAAAGGCTCTGGGATCCAGAGAGGCTCTTATATAACTTCCTTAAAGTTGAATTTGAAGTTTTCTCTGAGAAACGTACCCCAAAGCTCCAAACAAACTCCCACTCAGCACAGGAAGCAGCTTTGAAGGTCCTGACAGCTCCTCTCTTCTTTCTCTTCTTTCTCTTCTTTCATTAACTCACAGCTCAGATACTTTTCCCCCGTGTGTTTGCGTTCTCCTCTAAAATTTTACACATCAGACAGTTTTTCTGAGATCCTTTAACTGTGATCAGAGTTAATCAGAGTTTCTCTGCAGCTCAAAACGACTCACAGACACATGAAGAGGAGGAACATCGTCTGATAATCACTCTCAACACATCCAGGTTGAATTTCAGTTTTTCTTTGACGTGCTGCAGAAAAAGACTCAACTGTTTCTGTAAACAAATGATGTTTTTCAGCATCGATGTCAACGATTCCCCCAACAGCAGAAACTTCAGTAAACTGGACACGAAACGAACACTTTTGGGGCCATAACGATCAGAAGTCACCGAGGAAGTTAAAGCTATAAGACTCAATAAAATTTCTAGAGGCTTCTGTTTTTACTGCTGAAGGTGGACGGGAATCAACATTAGCACAAACACATTAGAGACTGTTTTAGCCTTTAGCTCCTGTTTTAGCCTTTAGCTCCTGCTTTAGCTTTTAGCTCCTGTTTTATCCTTTAGCTCCTGTTTTAACCTTAAGCTCCTGTTTTGGCCTTTAGCTCGTGTTTTAGCTTTTAGCTCCTGTTTTAGCCTTTAGCTCATGTTTTAGCCTTTAGCTCCTGTCTTAGCCATTAGCTCCTGTTTAAGCCTTTAGCTCCTGATTTGGCCTGTGACGGTGTAAATCTCAGGGAGATAAACATGAATATTTAAAATAAAAGAAGGAAAGGAATTCTTTTGTTGGTTTAAATAAGGAGTGTTTCACTGTTATGGAAATGTGTGGGTCTAATGTAAAAAGAAAATTAAATGTGTCTGGGTAACCGAAGGTTATAAATGACAGGATGTGTCGTGGAGGTGAGGGGAGTGACCGGCGGAAAAGTCGAACTGGTGCGAGAGTGTGAGGGAGAAATTGGCTGTCGAGCTGTGGACTATCCTTTTATGGTGCAAAAATATTGACAAATTAAAGCACAAAACGGAAAGTAAGTTGACCGGATCAAGGATACGCTGCGCGCTTTGGAGTACGGCCACAGTCTTCGTGTCACCGGAGGACGCCGACGCACGGAGAACAAAGGAGCTAGATTTCCCTCCCAAACCTCCCTCTCTGCAGCCCGGTGAGATCGTGTCCTTTTTTTTAATCTTTTTGCCTGGTATACCAGAGGTTTGTGATCGATCATATTTTTTTGCCATTGGTTGAACTGCTTTTTTACCCATTTCTGAGTGGAATTACTTTTTGTTACCGAGCGTGACGCGTCTGGACTTTGCGCAGCATCGGCTGAGGATTTTCGTTAAAGAACTCTTTTTCTTTTGGACTATTTGGGACTGACTTTTTATGTTCGTTTGAGGGGAATTTAAGTTTGATTTACCAGTTATTAAAAGCACGTTTTGAATTTGATTTTGTTTGATATTGTCTGTTTTGAATGTGACGGGTGAGGTGATNCCTCCTTCACCTCAGCAGTCTCCTTACCAGCTCCTAGAGAGGCAACAAAAAATGACAGAACAAGTCAGAAAGAAAGTAGGTGTAAGTCAGGCCAGACAAGCCAGGTACTACAATACCAGTAGGAGAGGTGCACAGCTCCTGCCGGGAGACCAGGTCTGGGTTCGCTTTCACCCTCTTTCAAAAGCTGTAGATCAGTTCTCATCCAAGCTAGCGCCCAAGTGGTCAGGTCCAGCAACAGTGATGAGGAAAACAGGCCCCATTAACTATGTCATACAGTGGAATGACCAAAAGAAAAGGTTAGATACCGTCAACATAGTGAACCTGAAGCCATATTACGGGGTTCAGCCTCCATAAACCTCCGGCTGGGGGGGGGGGATGACACTGCCACATTTAGAGTCCCTCTATTTGTACTTATAAATTTTATTTTCTTCCTTTCCTTAAGAAAACAACCAAATTTATTCCTCACAAAGTGACAATACCTTTACACACCCAGATTACATTTTTCTTTTAATTTACACAGACCCATTGGCTTCCTTATAAATGACAGGATGTGTCGTGGAGGTGAGGGGAGTGACCGGCGGAAAAGTCGAACTGGTGCGAGAGTGTGAGGGAGAAATTGGCTGTCGAGCTGTGGACTATCCTTTTATGGTGCAAAAATATTGACAAATTAAAGCACAAAACGGAAAGTAAGTTGACCGGATCAAGGATACGCTGCGCGCTTTGGAGTACGGCCACAGTCTTCGTGTCACCGGAGGACGCCGACGCACGGAGAACAAAGGAGCTAGATTTCCCTCCCAAACCTCCCTCTCTGCAGCCCGGTGAGATCGTGTCCTTTTTTTTAATCTTTTTGCCTGGTATACCAGAGGTTTGTGATCGATCATATTTTTTTGCCATTGGTTGAACTGCTTTTTTACCCATTTCTGAGTGGAATTACTTTTTGTTACCGAGCGTGACGCGTCTGGACTTTGCGCAGCATCGGCTGAGGATTTTCGTTAAAGAACTCTTTTTCTTTTGGACTATTTGGGACTGACTTTTTATGTTCGTTTGAGGGGAATTTAAGTTTGATTTACCAGTTATTAAAAGCACGTTTTGAATTTGATTTTGTTTGATATTGTCTGTTTTGAATGTGACGGGTGAGGTGATTTAGAGCGTCTCCGTTGAAAGCTTTTTTTCGAAGGTTATAACTTTTGTGTTTCTTCTGCAGTGTTTACCTTTGAATACCAGACTCAGATCTAGTATTCTTAAATTTTCATTTGTTTCGTTTCGTATTGCAGAAGGTTATAATAGATAGGTCTCGTTTTAGTATCCCCTCCTTGAGTTTGGTGGCGCAGATGAAATGTTCTGAGCGTTACATATGGTGGCCCGTACGGGGAAATGAGACTGTGATTAAATTGTTAATCTTTTCTGCTGAAAAAAAAAAACAAAAACCAAAACGTTGTAAATCAACTTCACATACCAGGGTTTGTATTGATGTTTGAACTGTTTATTGGGTAAATTTCAAAGCTTTGTAATATTACAGAGAATTGTTTAAAAAAAAAAAAAAAAAAACATGGATGATGAAAATCTCCAGCCCCTTGCTGAAATGACTGAGAATGATAATGAAAATGTAAATGTTGACTCTGGCTCTAGAGTTTCGACACCTAGAGGGGGGATTGAGGTTAGTGATCAGGAGCGTCCTCTTGACAGAAACAGGGATGCGTGGATCACTAGGAGAAATCCTGTAGGTGAAGTTACCTCTCTTATTAGCTCACTTTACCTTTCAGACCAGGAAGGGCCTGAGGATAGAGAGGAAGAGGGGGAAGTTTCTTCCTACCTTGCACTCCCAGAACTGACTTCTATCAGCATAGAGTTAACATCAGTGATAGAGAGAGTTAAAACACTAGAAACTGACTTTAGAGACTCGGTGAGTAGTGCCATCAACCGAGAGGCCAGCCTCAGAGACTATGTTGACAGGACTATGGAAGTAGTTGAACATCGCATGATGACCACACTAAGAGACTTTGAAGAACAACTGGTGGAGTGTTTACAGCGACGTGATGAGAAATGGAAAGCAGAGCTTGAACGGCTGAAGCGCGCCAGCCTCCCTGCTATCCAAAGATCTCTCTTCCCCACCCAGTCCACTTTCCAGCTTCGCAATGTTCAATCCACTCCATGTCAAACTACTCCCGAGCCTGTCCTTCAACACCAAGCGGCGACCAACACCAACAATAACACCACATATATGCCCAAAGCTGCCTGCTCCAACATGCCTTCTACATCTCTTCAGAGTACCATTCCTCTGGAGGGCGGTCCAGGACCCACCCACACAGCTTCATATTCTTCGGTCACAGCAACCCACTCACTAGCTACTGCTCACCTGCAAACTCTGGCCTCACCTCCACCTACTAGCATGAGCCCTGTCATTCCCACAGGTAGCCAGTCCATGAGAACACCAGTAGTTTACTCCAAGCCTGCAGTACACCTAGAATTTCCCTCTTTCAGAGGCTCTAGGGAAGTAGCTGACATCCTTAACTTTGTCGATCAGTGTGAAACTTTTCTTGCTGTGCGTCCCTTGAGCGATGCAGAACTGATAGGAGCCCTATCCAGTGTCCTTAAAGGTCCAGCACATAGTTGGTGGAGTGTAGCCAAGTCAAAAGTTCACAACTGGCTAGAGTTTAGGGAGTCTTTCCATGCTGCTTTCCTGCCTCCAGATTACCTAACAGAGGTTGAGGAGAAATTAAGAGATATGGTACAGTTACCAGATCAGTGTTTAAGAGATTTTGCGTACGACTATCGTGCCCTTTGCCTGAGGTGGAAACCTGACATAACAGAAGCAGAGTTGGTCAGGAAAATTCTAAATAATTGTAACCCGAGAATAGCTGGGTGCCTTCGTGGCACTGTCAATACAGTGGAGCACCTGGTGTCCATCGGCACCTTGGTAGAAAAGGACTGCACAGCAGCCAAAGAATATTGGGGAAAAGTTGATCAACACAAAGCTAAAGAAAAAATGTTAAAGAAACCACAGGAAAAGGGGTATTCCAAGAAACCNGACAATGTAAAACCGGCTGGATTCATGCAGTCCACAAAAGTGGAAAGTGCCTGGGAGAAACTTGGCATGGATCTCATGGGTCCCTTCCCACGCAGCAAGAAGGGTAACAGATTTCTGCTGGTAATTGTAGATTACTTCACCAAGTGGGTGGAGTTGTTTCCCTTGAAAGACAGCAAGGCTCATCGAATCGTGACCATCTTGAAAGACGAGATTTTCACACGCTTTGGTGTCCCTCAAGATCTCGTGTCTGATCGTGGCCCTCAGTTCACGGGTCACGAGATGGCTGCTCTTTGTAAAACATGGGGCGTGACTCAAAGGTTCACCACGAGCTATCATCCCCAAGCCAACCTCACCGAGCGATCCAACCGCACAATCAAGACAATGATTGCCTCGTATGTTGGAGATCAGCACACCAGTTGGGACCAGTGGATCCGGGAGTTTCGTTTCGCCATCAATGCTGCAAGGCATGAAACTACAGGAAGAACTCCTGCAGAACTGGCTCTGGGCAGAACTCTCAAAGGTCCATTAGAGAGGTTGATCAGTTCACCTCCTTCACCTCAGCAGTCTCCTTACCAGCTCCTAGAGAGGCAACAAAAAATGACAGAACAAGTCAGAAAGAAAGTAGGTGTAAGTCAGGCCAGACAAGCCAGGTACTACAATACCAGTAGGAGAGGTGCACAGCTCCTGCCGGGAGACCAGGTCTGGGTTCGCTTTCACCCTCTTTCAAAAGCTGTAGATCAGTTCTCATCCAAGCTAGCGCCCAAGTGGTCAGGTCCAGCAACAGTGATGAGGAAAACAGGCCCCATTAACTATGTCATACAGTGGAATGACCAAAAGAAAAGGTTAGATACCGTCAACATAGTGAACCTGAAGCCATATTACGGGGTTCAGCCTCCATAAACCTCCGGCTGGGGGGGGGGGATCTGTGACGGTGTAAATCTCAGGGAGATAAACATGAATATTTAAAATAAAAGAAGGAAAGGAATTCTTTTGTTGGTTTAAATAAGGAGTGTTTCACTGTTATGGAAATGTGTGGGTCTAATGTAAAAAGAAAATTAAATGTGTCTGGGTAACCGAAGGTTATAAATGACAGGATGTGTCGTGGAGGTGAGGGGAGTGACCGGCGGAAAAGTCGAACTGGTGCGAGAGTGTGAGGGAGAAATTGGCTGTCGAGCTGTGGACTATCCTTTTATGGTGCAAAAATATTGACAAATTAAAGCACAAAACGGAAAGTAAGTTGACCGGATNATCTTCTCTCCCACGCCAGAACAGCATCTGTGGGACCTGAACGCCGTCATGGAGAGGCTTCATCAGGCTAATCTAACCCTCAATCTCAAGAAATGCCATTTTTTCCGGCAGGAGCTAAAATTTCTGGGCCACCTGGTTTCAGGGAAAGGAGTCCAGGTGGACCCGGAGAAAACACAAGCGGTGTCAAACTATCCAACGCCGTCCAATGTAAGAACTCTGCAACGGTTCCTGGGTCTTGTGGGCTGGTACCACAAATTCATAGCCCGCTTTGCAGATATCGCAGCTCCCCTTCATCGGTTGACCAGGAAGGATGTGAAGTGGATATGGACAGAGCAGTGCCAGCAGAGCTTTGAGCAGCTGAAACAAGCGCTGGTCACAGCTCCCGTCCTCACTCAGCCTGACCACTCACTCCCATTCGAAGTTCACACGGATGCCAGTGATGTGGGATTAGGAGCTGTGCTGGTACAACTTACAAGTGAAGGAGAGAAGGTGGTGGCCTATGCTTCCCGAGGGCTGAGAGGATCTGAGTGTAACTACTCCACGTCCGAAAAGGAATGTCTGGCTGTCGTGTGGGCAGTGGAAAAATGGAAACACTACCTGGAAGGGAAAGAGTTCACGGTCTACACTGACCACGCTGCCCTTACTTGGGCCTTCAATTGTCCGAAGACCTCCTCTCGGCTGACACGATGGACCCTGCGCCTGCAACAGTTCCACTTCAAAGTGTGCTACCGCAAGGGTTTGCAAAACACCGTGCCTGATGCTCTATCAAGAGGAGTAAGCCAGCAAAACAAACCTACAGCGGTTGTAGCTGCAAATGTTTCAAGTTGCACCTCTGATCTGCCATCGTCCTTGGCAGAGATCCGTGAGGCGCAGGAAAAGGATCCTGAAGTAATGGACATGTCGAAAGGGGCAGATACAAATTGTAGGCCTGGCAGGGTGAGTTTTTCAATGGTACAGGGGCTCCTGTACCGAAAGTCACCAATAAAAGATGAGGGTGAGAAATATCAATTGGTAGTACCCAAGAGTCTGGTAGCTGCCTTCCTCGAGTACTTTCACAGCCATCCCTTAAGCGGTCATCTTGGCAGGCTGAAAACCCTCCTGCGGATCCTGGAGGTGGCTTGGTGGCCTTCAATTAGAAAGGATGTGTGGGATCACGTTCGCTGCTGCCTCACCTGCCAATCCTATAAACC
>RPOG01000512.1:104029-134817 GCA_008086565.1 Thalassoma bifasciatum
GGTGCAGGAGCGATCTGTCTGCCACGAGAGTCTTTAAGCACCAATCAGTCCATTAATCCACAGGGAACCAAAAAGGAAAACCAGTTCAAAGAAGAATGATTGATCAACAACAAATCTCTGCTATACCAGGCCCAAAAATCAAAAATTAAAGTGATCTCACTGGATCCAGGGAAGAGTTGATGTCAGGAAGCAGCTCCTTCGTTTTCCTCCGCGTGCAGCAGCACCAGGCTGTTGTTTACCTCCGTTGTCATGACGACCCACATTGAGCCACTGTATTACTTTAATGAAATCTTTTTAAAGCTTTTTTTTTTCCTTTAAAGACCACGGTGGCACATATGTTAGTACAAAATGATGTTTGTGTGGCGTTATAGATGAACATGCACGCACTTCTGCGCAGCACTTTAGTGCAGCTGTGTTATAAGATCCACGCCCACCGTGAGTCTGTAGTCGGGCTAGAGGAAAAGAACCAAACCCAGTAGAGACGAGTAGAGTAGAGTAGAGTAGAGCTGGAATTGTAGAGTGGAAAAGCGCCATTAGAGGGTCGTTTATTGGCTAACAGGCCTGTGAACTACAATTTCATGGATTTTGTTGAACCTTTCCACAAAGAGAGCAAAGTTGACTAAAAAGAGGACACTGAGCACTGATGAAGCTGGTTTTTGAGTATAACTCTGCCTGGTGTTTAATCACCTGAGACTAAAAACTCTCTAACTCCTACAAAGTTTTACCTAAAAAGCTCAAATTTCACCCAGATGTAGATGAGAAGGTGTAGAAGTGATGTGGTGGATGTTTTGTGTCTGACATGAAGCATCTTGAAGTTAATGATGTTCAAAAATCGGTTATAAAAAAGCGAAGAGGAAAAAAGTGTTTCAGCTGCATTTATCCTGATGTGGACTTTAGCCACATATAAAAACATGACATTTTCTGAAACTAGAGACTTTGATCTTTCAAATTAGGTGTCACTGATGAATTTTGAAGTTGTAGTTCTTCAGTTATAAGCTCTGAAACACAGCATGGTAAATAGGCCAGAATTGGCGTGCACATTTTTTTATTGGAGTCCTGCTTCTGTTCTTCTAACCCAAAGACTAATTCATAGGCGTGATTCTTATTTATTCCATTAAAACATCTTAACTCTCTCTCTCCTGAACGTAAATTCAGCAGTTTTGACTCTGCACATGATCCAGTATCAGTCTGCAGAGCCTGTGACATCACCACATGCTCGCTGTAATCTCATTAGCGGCGCTGCAGCAGCAACCAGCAAACAACCTCTGCCTTGTTGGCGTCATGTGTCCGGCGGGTTTTTCACGCCGCCTGGACGCACATGCTGAGTGCACATGCTGACAGAGGCATGGCTGTGTTATCATCGTACGCTGCAGATTCCTGCTTTAAAAACTTCCTCTGCAGGTTTTTAAAAACTTCACTGTGTTTACAGACGACTGTGAATCAGGACGTTATCAAACCTGAGCCGACCTCCATTTGTCTCCTACAAAGAGAAACACCTCAAAGTTTTTCTCCTACTGATTTCTTATTTTAATGATGATTAGTTCCACGAGTTTCACACTTTTCTTTGTCCATCGTCACGTTGTTAAAGAGCAGCTCGTCCCACACACTCACTCCTCCTCCTCCTCTTCTTCTTCTCTAAAGATCAACTTTCTGTTTAAACTCGATGTGATCTACATTTCTCTGTTTGTGTCCTTCTTCTTTTTCATGTTTTCTTTGTCTTCACATTTTAATATTTCTTAAAGGGGCTGTGAGCAGTTTCGAATTGAATCTCGTTTTTCTTATCATCACTTATTTAATTTTGTTTTTCTTTTATTGTTTTGTATTTGATCTTTTTTTTACATAAAACAGTTATTTTTCACTCAATTGTTTTTAAAAGTTAAGAGTCAAAGATGGTTATTTCTGTTCTTCAGTTGTTAAAACTAAAACTAAAATTAAAAAGTCCAGTTTAAAAATAACAAGAGTTGTATTTAAAGTTCAGACTCAGTGGAGGAGTTTGGCAAAATTTGGCTATTTATCTCAAAATCTTCTCTTTTTTTTCCCAAAATTTTGCCTTTTATCTATGAATTTTGTCTTAATTTTATATGGTTTCGACTTAAATCTTAGAATATTGACTTTTCATATCAAAATTTCCTCTTTTTATCTCAAATGTTCCCTTTAATTCAAAATTTTGATGCTTAATCTCAAAAATGTGACTTTTTATCTCAGACATTTGCCTTTATCTTAAAATTTTGACCCTTAATGTGAAAGTTTAGACTTTTTTCACATAATGTTGGATTGATTACATGTAATTTGGATTTTTTAAATCTCAAAATTTTGACTTTTTGTCTCATAATTTTGTCTTTACTTCTTAAAATTTCCACTTTTGACATTTATATCTAAAAGTTAAAAATTATTCTTACCTTCATTTTTATCCTTGCATTACAGTAAAAACTTTTGATGTTTTGATGGTTTGATGTAATTCTCTGCTGGACTTTGGGAAAACTTCACTAAAGCTTCAACTCTCAGCTTTTGAAAATGATGTAGCGCAAAAAAAATCTTTAATTGTGTCAAGTTGAATAAAATAAAATCAACAAAAATCCCAAAGAAAAAAGATATATATATATATATATATATATATATATATATATATATATATATATATATATATATATATATCTGATATAACAGATCCTGGGTCAGTCAGGAGCAGGAAAAAATCACAGCTTTAACGATCACATGATCACAATGTCTGAAATTGTGATTTCGATCAAAAAACAATAAATCATTCAGCCCTAGTAAATAATGTAAACAAATAAAGACAAAGATAAACAAACAGCACAAAGTTCAGTATTGTACTGTAAATTTAGTCTACTGCTTAAAATGCTAAAAATATCAAATCCAGGGAAATTAAAATGGAAAACAAATTGCTTGGATACTCACATACTAAATAAAACAACCTAAAATACTAATAATAAAATACTAAAAATAACAAAATACTTATTTTAAAAAAAAATTAAATACAAAAAAATTAATAATAAAATACTAAAAATGCTTAAATATCAGAAATACTGAAATACCTAATAATAAAATGTTTTAATCGCTAAAACATTCAATAATAAAATACCAAAAAGTCTAAAACACTTAAGAATAAAATGCTGACAAAATACTAAAACATAGAATATAGTTGTTCACTGTGTTGTGTTTTAATTCTAAAAAAGTACAATAATTTTATTTTTATATAAGTTTTTTTTGTTTTTTTCTATTGTTTTATGTGTTTTTACCCTTTTTAAAGTGACCTTAGGTGTCTTGAAAGGCACTTGAAATAAAATGTATTATTATTATTATTATAATTACTGAAGAAAATTGTATAATTACTGATTTTCAGTTTCAATTACTAGACATTTTAGTGGACCCCACTTGGATTCCAGGCGACCCAATGTGGGGTCACGACCCCAAGCTTGAGAAACACTGTGTTAGAGGATAAAAATGCTGCTTTTGGGTTTTAAACCACAGACGACAGGTGATCACGTCTGACTCAGCCGCGTCATCTTTCTATTTCATGATTCAAGCTCCACCAGAAGTGACCAAATATGGTCGGGAGGAAGGTGACGGAGACGGCGAGAGGTTGGCGAAGCTTCCGAAGCGTCTGTGGTCACTTGTTAGATCGAGATTATCAAACAGAAAATGTGTCCAATCAGTGTCAGATCATGAATAATTCAGTTTCATCACTGGCAGGAAGAAAGAGTCAGAGCTCATCTCTTTAACTTTCTCTTTTTCTTTCTGTTTCTATCTTTAAACTCTCCCTCCTTCCTCCCTCTCCTCCACATCCGTCACTTTTGATATCCAACTTAATCTTTCGCCTTCGCCTCGGTGTTTGCTTCTTTACGTCTCTTTCCCTCCTTAATCTTTCCTTCCTCACCACTTCTTCTTCTTCTTCTTCTTCTTCTCTGTTTTCAGCGTCGGCTCGGCTGCTTCATTTTTTAATCACACGGCACGAGGCCCATGAAATTTTCAGGGCGTCTTTTCTCCAGGGAGAGGACGATGTGTAAGTAAAGCCGAGGTTCAGAAACGGAGCCGAAGTGTCTGAAGAGACGAGCTTCAGTTTTTCAGGAGACTTTAAACTCAGGAAACAACGTTTGCAAAGAGAAAAAAACGATACAAAAAGAAATGAAGACTGTGAACAGAGATGAAACAATGCTCGTAACTATCCTCACATCTCTGCCGTGGATTTCTTAGTCAAACAATCCGAGTCAGAAAAAAACAAACGATAAAAAAAGTCAGACAATAAAAAAGACTGAAGTAGAATTGAGCTATAAGGTACAAAAATTGCATAAACTGAGCAAAATATAAGTGCAAGAGAAAAAAAAATTAGTTAAGTGCTGCTTAAAGTGACATTTGTAGTCAGACCTGAAGTTTTTAACCAGAATAAAGACTCCATTTCCCATGAGCACCGTCACCCACGATTGCAAATACAGAACTCTATCAAGAGGCTAAAACAGGAGCTAAAGGCTAAAATAGGAGCTAAATGCTAAAACATGAGCTAAGGGCTAAAACATGAGCTAAAGGCTAAAAAAAACTCTCTAAATGCTAAAACATGAGCTAAAGTCTAAAACAGGAACTAAAGGCCAAAATATGAGCTAAAGGCTAAAGCAGGAGCTAAAGGCTAAAACAGGAGCTAAAAGCTAAAACAGGAGCTAAAGGCTAAAACAGGAGCTAAAGGCTGGAACAGGAGCTAAAGGCTAAAACAGGAGCTAAATGCTAAAACATGAGCTAAGGGCTAAAACATGAGCTAAAGGCTAAAAAAAACTCTCTAAATGCTAAAACATGAGCTAAAGTCTAAAACAGGAACTAAAGGCCAAAATATGAGCTAAAGGCTAAAGCAGGAGCTAAAGGCTAAAACAGGAGCTAAAAGCTAAAACAGGAGCTAAAGGCTAAAACAGGAGCTAAAGGCTGGAACAGGAGCTAAAGGCTAAAACAGGAGCTAAAGGCTTAAACAGGAGTTAAAGGCTAAAACATGAGCTAAAGGCTAAAACAGGAGCTAAAGGCTGAAACAGGAGCTAAAGGCTAAAACTGGAGCTAAAGGCTAAAACAGGAGTAAAGGCTAAAAAACCACTAAATGCTATAACATGAGCAAAAGGCTAAAAAACTGTCCAAATGCTAAAACAGGGGCTAAAGGCTAAAACAGTCTCTAATGTGTTTGTGCTAATGTTGATTCCTGTCCACATGCAGCAGTTATTCTGCAGTGATCTGTTCAAACCTGAGAGTCTATCAATAAAATGAAGAGCCAGGTTACGTTTGCTCTGCTTGGTGAGGTTGGAGTTGGTAGATGAGACCTGGTAGGACACAACCAGGATTCACTAACGTTACTGACATGTATCAGAGCACCGAGCTGTGAGGAGCTAAGATAAATGTAGAACTTGTCCTGTTGTATTTATAAAACAAAAACACTACCAACTCTGACCACAGGTGTCACTGTAACCAACATTATCTCACTCAGTTCATCTCAGGGTTTTTCCATCTTGTTTTCTTAGAAAATGACTTGAATAACATCTTTGATTATTAGTGAATTTTCTCTGCAGCTGAACTCAGTCTCCTCTGATTGAATAATCTAAACTGACGTAACCGAATGAATCACTCACAGACAGCGATGATGATGTTTAAGCGTGTTTGATGTGTTTAAGCGGGTCAGTGTGACAGATCTGATCCTGAATATGACGTCATGATGTAACAGCTGATGTCATAAACACAAGTCTTCGTCATCGCCGGCTTCAGTCTCATGACGGCGCTTTATCTTTCGCGCTGACCTTCAAAGCGAAGATAAAAATGTGTTTGTTGGACACGATTGTTAGAAACTAAAGTCGTGTGAAGGTTTGAGGGAGTTTCCTCAGCGACCTGAATCGGTTAATTTTCCAGGAGTTTCTGTTCCTTCTATCTGAGTTAAACGGTTGTTTCTCCTTTTCCGTCCCCGTGTGTCCGACTAACCTCGGCCTTCAGGGACTTCAGAGCCGTTTGAAGTTTATTCCAGGAGAGAGGTGGGCGCCGGCGTTGGCCTAGATTCACTGAGCTTCAGTAACAGCAGGAGACGTCTGTGATGATGCAGGCGTCACGCTCTTTAATCGGCAAATTAACCCAGATTCATGCGGGCGCAGCGGCAGCAGGAGTTCAAAGACGACAGAGCTGGAACGAGGAGGAACTTTTCTCCTCTTTTACTCTACGGTTAATCTAAGGATGACAACATTTACATTTCCAGCTCACAGACGCACGTTTCAGGAGTTTTTAAGCTCAAACTTGTTCAATTCTGTCAGGAAACTTTGAAAACAGAAAAGTTTAAAGAAGCAGTTACTCCACAAATCTGCTGCTTTAACTTCACTTTCTCTCTGCTCTAAAACCATGAACACTTCCCTATGGAAGCCCATTTCTGCCAGTTTAGAAAATACAAATAAAAACTTGGCTTCATTGAGATACAAAGTTTTAGTTATGAGATTAAAAAAGTCACAATTTTGAGATCATGTCAAAATTATGGGATGAAAAGATAAAATTTTGAGATAATTCACTCAAATTTTGAGGGAAAAAATGCACATTTTTGAGATAAAAGTCGGAAAGCTTTGGATAAAAGTTTCATATTTTAAGAAAATATTGTCAAACTCTTGAGACGAATCAAAGTTATGACTTCAAAGATCAAAATTTTAAGATTAAAGTTGTACTTTTGAGGGAAAAAGGTCAAAACTTTGAGATAGTTTTGTCAAAATTTTGAAACGAAATAGTCACAATATGAGATAAAGTCAAACTTATGAGGAATAATTCAAAATTTTGATTAAAAAAAAGGTCAAACTGAGATATTTTGGTGAAAATATTGAATAAAAAAAAAGTCAAAATTCTGAGAAAATTAAGTCAAACTTTGAGGAAAAAAGTTAACGTTTTCATATTAAAATTTCAAAATTTTGAGATCAAGTAAAAAAAATAAGATAAAAAAATTCAAATAGAGAAAATATTGTCAAACTGTCAAATTGTCAAATTCCAAGGTGTTGTCAAAGTCTTGAGACAATTGAGTAAGAATTATGAATTGAAAAGTCCAATGTTTAGAGATAAAAATCATAGTAATACGATAAAAGACAGTCTAAATTTTAAGAAAGAAAAGTCAAAATTTTGAGATGATGAATTCAAAACCCAGAGGAAAAAATTCACGGTTTGAGATACAGTCAAAATTATGAGATAGTCGAAATTTTCAGATAAAAAAAAGTCAAAACATTGACATATCAAGTCAAAATTTTATTCAATTAAGTCAATATTACGACTTTTTGTGTCATTTTTGGACTCTAGCAACATTTTACAGCATTTTTATTTTGTCATACACATGTTAAGAAGTTTATAAATACATAAATGTGAAATCTATCACTGGATCTGGATGAAACAGTATTTCAGGAATTACCACTCTGGGGCTTTTTAACAAGAGGCTGAAACTCAGTAATACCTTTAGTTTCATCCTGAGAAAACTGAAAACCTGGCTTCATTGAGATACAAAGTTTTAGTTATGAGATTAAAAAAAGTCATAATTTTAAGATGAAAAAAGTCCCAATTTTGAGATCATGTCAAAATTTTGGGGTAAAGTCAAGTTTTGAGGAAAAAATGCACATTTATGAGATAAAAGTCAAAATTTTTAGATCCAAATTTTGAGAAAACATTGTCTAACTCTTAAGATTAATCAAAGTAATGACAGAGATCAAAATTTTAAGATAAAAGTCATAATTTTGAGGGAAAAAGGTCAAAAGTTTGAGATAATTTTGTCAAAATTTTGAAACAAAAAAGTCAAAATTTTCAATAAAGTCAAACTTATGAGGAATAATTCAAAACTTTGACATAAAACTCAAAATTTTGATAAAACAAGTCAAATTTTGAGATAACTTGGTTAAGATATTGAATCAAAAAAGTATAAAATAAGTTAAGGTTTGGAGGAAAAAAGTGAACATTTTGATTTTAAAATGTCAAAATTCTGAGATCAGGGAAAAAAAAAAGTAGATAAAAAATTTCAAAAAGAGAAAATATGATTTTAAAGATCAAAATATAAATTTATGAAAATACTGTACAAAACCTACGACTGTTAAACTCCTCAGCAACTGTGAACATTTCAGACCTGGCAACGTTTTTGATGTTTTTTGTCTTGTATCTGTTTTTTTCTTTTTCGTGTTACTTTTCTTTTCTGTCTTTGTTGTTCATAAATGAAAAAATGGAAATAAACTTTAAGTGTTAAACAGCAAAAAAAAAAAAGATCAAAATACAAGAAAAAAAAAGTTGTAATTTCGAGAAAAAAGTTAAAGCTTAAACATAATTTTGAAACAAAAAAGTCCAAGTTTGAGATAAAGTCAAACTTATGAAGGAAAAAATCAAAAATTTTTGATAAAAAGTCATGTTTTGAGTGTTTGGCTGTTCTCATTTTTTTACTTAAACAACATTTTACTGCATATTTTGTCAACATTTTATGTAGTTTATAAGTACATAAATGTGAAATCCATCACTGGATCTGGATGAAACAGTGTTTCAGAAAATTCCAATATTTATACTGTTCTTAAAAGTTTTCTGATGTAGATTGGCTAAAAAAGAATAAAACCTTTAAGTTTCATCCTGAAACTGTTGTGGTGTCATTAGCTCTTTAAACTGAGAAAGGAAAACTGTGAGAGGAGACAGAGAAGTGAGTGAGGAAACAACAAAGAGGAGAAAAACATCTGCAGGAGAAAGAAACTTTAAATCAGTAAATTCCTGTTAGAAACACTGATGAAACTCCAGGTGTGAAGATGAGAGCGGTTATTTTTAGAGACACTGACAGAAACCCACACACCTGAGAGTCAGGTGAGGAAGTGGATTTAAAAACAAGCAGACACTCCTCTAACAGAAAGAGGTGCAGTGTTTTCTGGAATTTAACTCACGCTGAGTTTTAACGAACGGATTCAAAACAAACATCAGAGACGAGAAACTCAACGTTAAAGTTTCCTCAAACAAGAAACTCACTCAACACCTTCATGATGAAATTTATCTAAGTGGAGCGGGGGCGACAGATGCTTTTCTTTTTGTGCAAGTCAGGAAAAAGTAAACACACACACACACACACACACACACACACACACACACACACACACACACACACAAGGAGGAAGGAAAATTATTGCAGCATTTAATGTTGAGTCATTGTCAAAAGTACAAAAAGAAACATCCACCCAACCACGAAACTCCTGTCAGAGCTGCTCTGCAGACGAGAGCTGCCAGCAACGTTACGCAACACACACACACACACACACACACACACACACACACGCACACACACACGGTGTCCTCGTATTCTGATGGCTTTGACCTTGCAGCAGCTTCATCTCTATCACAAATCCTTCATTTCTTACTCCATCCATCCATCAACAACACTCCCCACCGCTAATGTGTGTGTGTGTTAGTAGTGTGTGTGTGTGTGTGTGTGTGTGTGTGTGAGACGCCTGCCAAAAACAGCTCCAGCAGAGAGTAAGAGAGATAAACAGAGAGAGAGAGAGAGAGACGACTGAAGGGGGATAAAAATCAGCGTAAAGAAAACTAAAGTTCAGAAAAAGAAGTTTGAGTCCTGCGGGGAAAAAGTTTAAACCCTAAATGTTTATTCCTGTAACTTACATTACATAACACCACAACAGAATAATTACACACACACACACACACACACAAAAACCTGTCAACCATTTCCTCATCTTCTAGTGATCCAGATTCAGAGATTTGAGTATTATATTGAAACGCTGATTCAGCATATTGTGATTCAAACAGACCTTTCAGTCAGATTTATAAAATTTGCAGCCAAAAAAGGAAGAATCCAAAACACACTCTATATAGCTACATAGTTTTAGTTTCAGTAAAATCATTCATTCAGGTTTATTCATCTGGCTGAGTGTTTAATATGACTGTCTCGAGAGATTTCTGAAATTACAACCATGAAGATCAAATAAAACTTTAAAAACAACATGAACTAAAGTTGTGGATGACTTAATCTAACTTTTATTTGCATAAATCATCTACCTTGATATTGTTGTTGGTGCTTAAAGGACTCTGTTAGTGACTTCTGTGTCTGAGCCTGGGCTAACTCTGAAGTTTTGTGGTGTAATGTTAGTTTGAAGGCATGCTCTTATTTTGAAGGACACTGGTTCATAACAGGAAGTTAGCTGGACAACAACAGAATGAGACGTATGAATGCCGGCAATTCTTACCTACAACACGACAACTTGAGGATTCTCCTCCTCCTTCTGTTTACTTTGCAGCTCAGAGTTTTAGTTTTGGTCTGTTATTAGACGTTTGTGTACGTTTGTGGTGATGCTACAAAACTTTATTAGTGTTCTGAAAACATCTCAGTTTGCTGTATTTTGATTTTCAGCTGTAAATGACGCCAAATGAAGCTCAAACAGGAACAAAACTGAATCTGAAGTTCATATTTGTTTCTCTTCTTTGTCGTGGAGAGAATCAGGCGAGGATCACACAGGCAGCAGAGCTCAAATATGAAACCACACTTTAGAAAATGAGCCCAAAAATTCTCAACCTCGCACCTTTTTTTCCACTATCGTCTTTTTTCTACCTCAGTTGCATCAAATCTTCCTCTCTTAATCCAGCGTATCATCTTGTAAACAGACAGGATTACTCCTCTATCTTTCTATCACTAATCCTCAGAAATCTGCTCAAACTCAGGTCGACGTCACGGTCACTGACCACGTTAAAGCTGACGACTCAAGACATCCAAACATTTATTTACAACACTCCCCAAAAACATTTGGAGAATGGAAACAGAAATAATGGAAAGAAGACAATTTCTACCAGTTAAAAATATCAAACTGAAGAACAGGCTTTGTTAAGATTTTCACTTTTTCTTTCTTTTAATTTTATATTCTAATATAAAGTCAATAATTTCAGCTTTTGCCCCACAACTTTGACTATTTATCTCAAAATTTTATTTTTTTTATCTCAGAATTTTGACTTTGATATCTCAAACTCTTGACTTTTAATCTCAAGTTATTAACTTTTATCTCATGATTTTGACTTTATTTATCCCAAAATATTGTCTTTGATCTCATTGTTTTGACTTATTTATGCCAAAATTTAGCCTTTTATCGCAAGTTATTGACTTTTATCTGATATTATTAACCTTAATATCTCAAATTATTTACTTTTATCTCATTATATTGACTTTTTCTCAAATTTTGACTTTTATCTCATTATATTGACTTTTTCTCAAATTTTGACTTTTTATTTCTTGGAATTTAGACTTTTTTAACCTCAGATTTTGGCTCTTCATCCCAAATTATTGACTTTTTTCTCAAAACTTTGACTTTAATATTTCATATTATTGACTTTTATCTTGAAATTTTGAATTTCTTTATCTCAAATTATTGACTTTAATCTTAAAACTTTGACATCAATATCGCATATTATTGACTTAAACTCAAAATTTGATATTTTAGCCCAAATATTGGAACTTTCTTATCTCAAATTATTGACTGTGATCTCATTACTTTGACTATTTATGCCAAAATTTAGCCTTTTTAATGCAAATTATTGACTTTTATGTGGAATTATTGACTCAATGTCTCAAATTATTTACTTTTATCTCATTATATTGACTTTTTCTCATATTTTGACTTTTTATTTCTTGGAATTTTGACTTTTTTAACCTCAGATTTTGACTCTTCATCCCACATTATTGACTTTTTTCTCAAGACTTGGACTTTATTATTTCATATTATTGACTTTTATCTTGAAATTTTGAATTTCTTTATCTCAAATTATTGACTTTAATCTTAAAACTTTGACATCAATATCGCATATTATTGACTTAAACTCAAAATTTGATATTTTGGCCCAAAAATCTGAACTTTTTTATCTCAAATTATTGACTGTGATCTCATTACTTTGATTATTTATGCCAAAATTTAGCCTTTTATCCCAAATTATTGACTTTAATGTGGAATCATTGACTCAATGTCTCAAATTATTTACTTTAATCTCATTATTTTGACTTTTTCTCAAGTTTTGACTTTTTATCTCTCGGAATTCAGACTTTTTTAACCTCAGATTTTGACTCTTCATCCCAAATTATTGACTTTTTTCTAAAAACTTTGACTTTAATATTTCATATTATTGACTTTTAGCTCGAAATTTTGAATTTCTTTGTCTCAAATTACTGACTTTAATCTCAAGTTATTGACTTTAATATCTCAAAATACTGACTTAAACTTAAAATTTGATTATTGTTTTTTTTTGGCTCAAAAATCAGACCTTTTTTATCTCAAATTCTGACTTAAATGTCTCATATCACTGACTTTAAAACTCAAAATTTGATCTTTTTTTGCTCAAAATTTTGACTCATTTCTCATCATTTGCAATCAAAATGTGATCTTTTCCCTCCTTGTAGCACTGAAGTATCACCTCCTGGATGAGCTGTATTCAGATGAGGTCTTTTTAAAAATGCAGGTTCACTGTGTTTCCAGCTTCAGGCAGTTTTTTCCTCCAGAACCTTCTGAGTCACCACCTGGAAACTCTCCTGACCTCCTTCTTTCCATCTCCTGCCCTGCTGAGTCCTGTGAGGTGAAGTGGAATAAAAACAGCCTTCTTGCATATTTGATATTCTTCTGCAGCAGATTAGACTCCAGCTACAGGAGCCCGCAGGAGTCAGCACTTAAAACGTGCCTCGCCGGGTCCTCGTGCACTCAGGCGAGCTCAGCGGGAAACTTTTCTGCCCCGTCACTTTTCTGACCCACTTCACGCACGAGTGTTCGGGTTCAGCTGTGAGTGCGGCCGACAAACTCTCAGAGGAGTCAGAGCGAACACGACGACTTAGGAGCTTTTAACGTCACAAACCTGGAGACAAAGATCCACAGCGAAGGAAACAACCTTCAAAGTGCAAACCAGAAAGTCCACGTGCAAGAGTCGAGTCGATTAACAATTAATGACGTCTAGGTTTAGGGTCAGGTTAACCCCAATACAACAGGAATTAAACATTTAGAGGAAAATCTTTCTGCGTACTTACTCTTTAAACTCACTTTTATACAAACGACACCCAACTACACACACATACATATACAAATAAAACCTAGTGTCATGGTTGGGTATAAAAGGAGCATCATCCCCAAAGGGCTCGGTCTTTCACCACTTTGTCAACAACTGCGTGAGCAAATAGTCCAACAGTTTAAGAACAATGTTTCTCAACTTTGTCCAACTGCAGGAATTGATGGATTTCATCATCTACAGACCATAATATCATCAAAAGATTCAGAGAATCTGGAGAAATCTCTGCACGTAAGCAGCAAGGCCCAAAACCAACATTGAATGGCCGTGACCTTTGACCCCTCAGGCGGCGCTGCATTAAAAACCCACATCATTGTGTAAAGGATATTANGAAAAGGACAATCAGGATTGTTCTCAGAGCAAAGTTCAAAAGCAGCATCTGTGATGGTATGGGGGGTGTGTTAGTGCCCATGGCATCATGGGTAACTGTCCCAGTATCTGTGAAGGCAGCATTAATGCTGAAAGGTACAAACAGGTTTTGGAGCAACATCTGCTGCCATCCAAGACACTTTGTCTTTTTCAGGGACGTCCCTGATTATTTCAGCAAGACAATGAAACCAAGACACATTCTGCTCCTGTTACAACAGCGTGGCTCCGTAGTAGAAGAGTGCAGCTACAAGACTATAACAATTAGTTTCCTCAGTTCACAAACACTGAACCAGGTTTGTTCAAAGTTGTTCGGTTTGGTGATGATCCTTAAACAACAGAAGATATTTTATTTTGATCTCTGACAACATTCTGTCTCTTATTAACGTCTAAACTCTCAGATCTCTGAGGAGCTTTATAGGAAATCTTTCTCTTCAAAGCCTGAATCATGAATCATCCGCTGCCACCCAGATCCCTGATATGCAAATCCTGATTATCCAACACTCTCAGGGCTTCGGCTCCGGGTTTTATCAGGAGTCAGGGTCAAACAGAGCCGTTTGTCTCCGCTCCGGGCGCCGCCTGCTTCTTATCTACGACCGCAAACGATGTGTTTCTTATCGAGGTGAGAGGGATGGAGGAAATTTATCAAATGACTTTATTCCAGCAGCTTCCAAAGAGAAGAGTTTTTAAGATGTGATCCCTGCAGCTGTGAGGGAGTTAGTGCAGATATCTGATGAGAGCTGCCGTCAGAGAGGAGGAAGGGGGTGATTATGGGGGAGGAGGCTTACTGAGGCTGACATTTATTCTTCTCTGTTGATACAAAGCGTAACAAAGAGCGACTCTGCCCTCAGAGGCCTCCGTACAGTCAGCTCTGACAGATAAAGCAAATGTTTTAGAGGAGACTCCAGATTCTTCCATGAGGAGAAACAGCAGCAGCTCTGCAGAGTTTAGACACCAAGACGTGACGAAGACGAGTCACTGAAGTTTTAACTGGAGGTTTAAACACGTCAGGGTTATGTTTTGTTCTTTATTTCCACGGACTGCAGCGTTTCTAGCTGCAACTTTTGGGGTTTGGATCAGTTTGTCAATTAATTGATTGAGATTTGTGATCGTGATAAATTTTATATCAATTACAATGATCAGCTGTGAGCATATTTAATCGATCAAACGTTGCAGAAATATGTGTGATAACCAATCAGAGTCGACCTTTTCCTGCTTCGCTTCTGTTTGTAAGTTGCCGGAGAAGAAAACAAAACAACCAAATGTGGATGTTGCTCAATGTTTTTTTGACAATGATGTTTACATTTTAAGGAGTCTGCATTATTTGTTTATTTTGGGTCTTGTAAACCCGCAAATTGATTTGTTATTTGCGTAATAAAATGTTGAATTAATCGCATCTAATTTAGTTTTTGTCTACCTGAGACCTTTGCTGAATAAGGAAATACAAAACTTCAAATGAGAAAAAGAAAGAGAAAAAAAAAAAAACAACCAAAATAAGTGAAAAACAATTGCTTTCTATCTTATCAGTTATTAATTATTATTGATTGTTAGTGTTTTAACTACTGATAAAGAAAAGCACAAAATTTAGAGGTGACAGTGACATCACCAGTTAAAAGTAACTAATAATCTGAGGAGTTTTTTTGATGAAAAGTCTGTACTTTTACTTGAGTATTTACTCCAAAATTTGATATTTTAGCTCAAATTATTGACTTTTTTAATCTCAAATTATTGACTTTGATCTCATTATTTTGACTTATTTATGCCAAAATTTAGCCTTTAAACGCAAATTACTGACTTTTATGTGGAATTTTTGACTCAATGTCTCAAATTATTTACTTTAATCTCATTATTTTGACTTTTTATCTCTTGAAATTTTGACTTTTTTAACCTCAGATTTTGACTCTTCATCCCAAATTATTGACTTTTTTCTCAAAACTTTGACTTTAACATTTCATATTATTGACTTTTAGCTCGAAATTTTGAATTTCTTTATCTCAAATTACTGACTTTAATCTCAAGTTATTGACTTTTTAATTCTCAAAATACTGACTTAAACTTAAAATTAGATTTTTTTTTTTTTTTTTTGGCTCAAAAATCAGAACTTTTTTATCTCAAATTCTGACTTAAATATCTCATATCACTGACTTTAAAACTCAAAATTTGATATTTTTTTGCTCAAAATTTTGACTCATTTCTCATAATTTGCAATAAGTGAAAAACACTTGTTTTCTATCGTATCCGTTATTAATGATTATTGATTGTTAGTGTTTTAACTACTGATAAAGAAAAGCACAAAATTTAGAGGTGACAGTGACATCACCAGTTAAAAGTAACTAATAATCTGAGGAGTTTTTTTGATGAATACTCTGTAATTTTACTTGAGTATTTTTCTAACACCAGTACTTTTATTTGTGATTGAGTAATATTTCAGCAATGTTACAGTACTTATACTTGAGTACAGATTTTCAGTACTGGCAATGATGTTTTTCCTGTCGTCTGTGGAGAACTGGGTTGAGGATGTGGGTTCGTGTTTCCTCCACCTGTCAGCTTCACCTGCTGTCCTCATTCCTGACTCTTCTCTCCACGACTTCTTTCACTTCTCCTGCCTGAATCTGGAGCACGTTTATCGAGGACACGCGATGTGTCTGAGCGTTTCACGTGGAGAGTTTTTACCGCTGTAGTTCTGGGTTTGTGCGAAGGAGACAAACTTGAGAGGGAGGAGGATTAAAAATGCAGCAGATTAAGGTTAAAGCAGAGTCTGAGCATCACTCTGGGGAATAAAGACGTTTTAAACACCGCTCCTCTGCTTCTAAAAGAAAACCATGAGGGTTTTTTTTTTGTGTGACTGGTTTCCCTCCATGCATGACAGGAGAAACTCGATTAACATGACATCAATCTGACAAACGTAATCAAGAGCCCGGCCTGTCTCCTCGTGCACATAACCCACTTTTTATGTCTCTGCTAACTCTGGGTGACCGCGGGAAATTCAGGGCAGACGCAGGGAGATGTTTTTATTTAGAGGACGGTCAGAGAACGATGCTGATGTTGGCAGAACTGGAGCTGACCCAGAAACAAACACAGAGAGTTTGTATTTCACTAAAAAACCTGCGAAGATTCAAAGTCAAACACCCAGTTTTAAACAAGGATTGTCAAAAAAACTCTGAAATTTCAGTGTAATAGCTTCTAGTATCAAACAACTCGTTATACTCCATGTTTTTCTCCAAACAGATACATTAATCCTAATATTCTTTTGCTGTTACACTGTTGGTCAGACTAAAGTGACCTTTTCAAATTCCAACTTTTTATTTCAAAACGTAGACTTTTTATCTTAGACTTTTGTCATCTTAAAATTTTGACTTTAAATGAGAAAGTTTGGACTTTTTTCGCATAATGTTAAATTGATTTCTTAAAGTCTGGAAGTTTATTGACTTTCTGTCTTAGAATTTTGTCTTTATTTCTCAAAGTTTCCCCTTTTCATATTAAAATATTGACCTTTTATCTCAAAGACGGAAACATTTCTTACCTTCAGTTTTTATTTTCATCCTCACATTAGAATAAAAGCTTTTGATGTTTGGTTTGATGTAATTTTCTGTCAAGTTTGTAAATGTTACCGTACATTGTGAAAACTTCACTAAAGTTTGATTTAAAGAAAATCATCAATGGAATTGATATCGTTGCATCTGCCAGAAAAATCGCAAGTAGATCTTTTTTCTAAAACCGTTCAGCTCTAGTGGAAAGTTTTCACTTTCTGTGTTAAATGAAAGTGAAATATCACCAAAATGAGACAATGTAAAATTGCCTGAAATCAATATTTTGTAAAATTGATAAGTTTATCCCATGGACATGAAATGTACCGTTAATTATAGAATCACTCATCCACAGTTAGTCCTGCTGTTCAGACTCCTGGTTTCCCATCCTGCCTCACGACAGCTGTACAGCACAGTCAGTGACAAAATGAAGGGTGAATGAACATGATGTGATCGGTTTGATGACAAACGTTTGTCTGCTCACTGGATTGATTCCTTTTCTTAACAGTAGAGCTGAACGGTTTCAGAAAAAGATCTACTTGCGATTTTTCTGGCAGATACAACGATATCAATTCCATTTACGATTTTCTTTAAATCAAACTTTAGTGAAGTTTTCATAATGTACAGTTACATTTACAAACTTGACAGAAAATTACATCAAACCATTGAAACATCAAAAGCTTTTACTCTAATGTGAGGATGAAAACTGAAGGTAAGAATTGTTTCTAACGTTTAGATATTCTGAGAAAAAAGTCAAAATTTTGAGATAAGAATCCAAATTTTTAAGAAATCAATTTAACATTGTGTGAAAAAAGTCTAAAATTTCACATTAAAGGTCTAAATTTTGAGATAAAGACAAAAGTCTAGGATAAGAAGTCAAAATTATCAGATAAAACATCAACATTTTGAAATAAAAGTAGAAATTTTTATATGAAAATTCAAAATTTTAAGTCAAAATTATGAGAAATAAAGACAACATTATTAAATAAAAGGCAAAATTTTGAGAAAAAAAAAAGACTTTGAGATAAATAGTCAAATTTGTGACCTTGAAATACAATTCTTTCCATTTCTAAACTGAACTTTTAGTTGTTTTTTTAGTTTTAATGACTGGAAAACAAAAAGAGTTATCTTTGACCTTCAAATTTTAAAAATGATATAATGCAAAACATCCAAGAAATCAATTTAACATTATGTGAAAAAAGTCCAAACTTTCTCATTTAAGGTCAAAACTTTAAGACGACAAAAGTCTACGTTTTGAAATAAAGGTAGTGTTTGAGATAAAAAGTTGAAATTTTGATATAAAATGTCAAAATTATATAAAAAATATACAAAATTAAAGGATAAAAGGCAAAAAAAAAAATTAAAAAGAAGATTTTTTGATAAACAGTTGAATTGTGACTTTTCTCAAAACCCAGAGTCTAACATCTACTTCTGTTATTTCTAAACCGGGCTTTTAAATCATAGTTTTAGTTTTAAAAACTGAAGAACAGAAAGAGATATCTTTAACTCTTGACTTTTAAAAATGATGTAGAGCAAAATATCCTTAAATGTGTCAATTTAAATAAAATAAAATACAAAGCAAAATTCATCAATCCCAAGGAAAAAAGGATTTTTCCCAACAGTCTCACACTTAAAGACAGGTGTGTGTGTGAAACAGCTGATATAACAGATCCTGGGTCAGTCAGGAGCAAAAAAAATCACAACGATAAATCATTCAGCCCTAAGTTACAGTTTTGAATACAACAGGGATGTTGGTAACACACACACACACACACACACACACACACACACACACACTGCATTCAGCTCTAACTCTAAAGTTTCTGTGTGATCCTTGGATTCATTTATAGAAGCAGAAAATTCCGGGTTAAAAAAGGACACGTAGCGTGAAAAAAGGGAAGTCAAACTGCAGACTCACTTCACAGAAAGTCTTTCATCACACTGTGGAGAATTAGCCCTCACTTTCAAAGTCATCATTTATCTACTTGTGAGAGGATAAAGCTGCAGATCGCTGCTCTGTTTCAGCTTTATTACACACGGAGGAGGAGGGAAACGACACAACGAGCGCTTTCAGAGTCTGAGTGGATCCCCGCTCTTCCTGTCCGGACTCTTACAGCTGCGTTGGTCGTCTTATCGAGGGCTGCAGGTGGCTGCTTCCTCCTTTATTTACACCGCAGGCTCACACACAAACAATCACACACTTGTGGTGTTAAAGCTGCGATGAAAAGGGAACTGAGATCGAAGCCTGATACGGGTAGTTCCCATTCCTCAGGGGGTTTGTATCTTTGTTTTACAGAAGTAGACAGAAAACCGTTCAGTAAATGACGATAAGGTAAAAAACTGCTCAGCTCTTCTCAACATTAGGGCTGAACGATTATAGAAAAAGATCTGATTGCTTAAATTTTGATGATTGATGATTGATTAAAATCATTCATTCAGATTTATTCATCTGGCTGAGTGTTTAATATGACTGTCTCGAATCAGGCAAAGTTCAACCACCTGAATAAGTCAGAGGAGTGAGTCTGAGCTGTGGGGAAAAGAAACGCAGCTGTTGAAGGGTAAAGATGGTTTTAGTTACTAAATATTCAGAGATGAGACTCATTAAAGGTTTGATTTAAATTAAATCAAGATTTCAGGAAGTCAAGGGTTCATTGGTACAGTCCCAGCGGCAACATACCAATGCAACTCCTGACCATTTTTTCACAAACATCAAAAACTGTATCTTGGCTGTTTGTGGCACTAAAACAGCACCAGATATAACTCCATTTATACTTTGCTGTTGAGTTTACAGACTGAGGCTGAATGACTGCCTTAGGAGCGAGCCACCATGCTTAACTATTCCACATATACTGCACTCACACATTCTGCACTTATACATTCTGCACCTACAAATTATTCAACACTTACGCATACTGCACATACACATTCTGCACTTATAAATTCTCTTCTTTAAATTACACATTTACTTATACAGCACTCACACATTCTGCACTTATAAATTCCGCACCTTGGAATTCCACGCTTACACATACTGCACTTACACATTTTGCACCCACACATATTACACCTATGGATTCTTCAACACTTACACATTCTGCACTCACACATTCACTTCTTTAAATTACACACTTACACATACTGCACTTACACATTCTGCACTTACACATTCTGCACTTACACATTCTGCACCCACATACTTTGCGCCTACGAATTATTAAACACTTACACATTCTGCACTTATACATTCGGCACCTGTGAATTCCACGCTTACACATACTGCACTCACACATTTTGCACCCACACATATTACACCTATGGATTCTTCAACACTTACACATTCTGCACTCACACATTCACTTCTTTAAATTACACACTTACACATACTGCACTCACACATTCTGCACCCACACATTCTGCACCTATGGATTATTCAACACTTACACATTCTGCACTCACACATTTTGCACTTATACATTCCAGTCCAGTGAATTCAACGCTTACACATACTGCACTCACACATTCTGCACCCACATATTTTGCGCCTACGAATTATTCAACACTTATGCATACTGCACTCACACATTCTGCACCCACACATTCTGCACCTATGGATTATTCAACACTTACACATACTGCACTCACACATTCTGCACTCACATATTCACTTCTTTAAATTACACACTTACGCATACTACCCTCACACATTCTGCACTTACACATTCTGCACTTGTATTTATGGTCTGTGAATTTAACATTTGCGCACTCTTGGCTTACACATTCCTCATTCATGTACTCTACGCTTAAGTATTTCTGGCTTACGCATTCTGCTCTTACGAAGGTAAAAGAAAAAGTAGTTCCCACCAACTGGGCATCATTTATATCATCATTTATTGGGACACGATCCCAATAGTTTAGTTACTTTTGGTGATAAACAATCTCAAAAGGCTGGATTATCAAAGTATCAATAATTTGATTTGAGAATTGATTTTCGTACATGAAGATCTGGTATCGAGCTGCACGTCACTCCTTCACAGTCTGGGTCTAAATCTTTGGGCCTTAGTCGTGAACTGACCTGTCTGGCGAGCCGACGAGCCTCCCAGTACGGCTTCGACTCCTCCACGGCTTTTCCGATCTTCTTCACCAGTTCGTCCAGTTTCACCGTGGCCTCGACGAGGACGGAGCGAAACTTCTGTCGAGCATCCTGACAAAGAGACAAAGACACAAAGACACAAAGAGGAGCCTCAGTTAAAACTCACATTTTCACTTCCAAATGTGAGAATCCAGTTATAAATTTCAGCGTTTCTGTATCTCACCACCTCTGACCTAAAACTCTCCAGCTGTTTTTCTGAGTAACTGATGAGGGAAATGAAACTAACACCACAGCGGCCTCTGAGATGACTCACACTCTTCAGATGTTAAAGCAGAAACTTCAGAGGTCACAGATTAAATTCACAACATCAGGTCTGAATACTCACACCAACACTTTGGTTAAACCATCACAGAATTAGGGCTGAACCATTTATCTTTTTCTGATCCAAATCTTAATTTCAAACATGGTGATCATGTGATCGTTAAAGCTGTGATTTTTTTCCTACTCCTGACTGACCCAGGATCTGTTATATCAGCTGTTTCACACACACCTGACTTTGAGTGTGAGACTGTTGGAAAAATCCTTTTTTTCCTTGATATTGTTGTTGATTTACTTTTCTTTAACTTGACACAATTAAGGATATTTTACACTACATTGTTTTTAAAAGTTAAGATTCAAAGATAGAGATTTTGTTCTTCAGTTTTTATAACTAAAAATACAATTTAAAAAGTCCGTTTTAGAAATAACAAGAATAGATGTTAGACTCGGGGTTTGAGAAGAGTCAAAATTTGACTATTTATCTAAAAATCTTCTTTTACATTTTTATTTTGCCTTTTATTCCATGATTTTGTATTTATTTCGTATAATTTTGACTTTAATCTTAGAGTTTCGACTTTTTATATCAAAATTTCAACTTTTATCTCAAACATTGCCTTTATTTCAAAACGTAGACTTTTTATCTTAGATTTTTGTCATCTTAATTTTTTTTTTTTTTACCGGGAACGCGGTTTAAGCCTTGCATCAGTGTTAAAAAAAAAAAAAAAAATCGTCGTAATTACATTTTGAATAGTCGGAATTTTAATTCAAAATATTTTTAATTCAGTTTTGCTTTGTCAAAAAGAACATTTCAGCTATTCTCATCTTAAAATTTTGACTTTAAATGAGAAAGTTTGGACTTTTTCCACATAATGTTAAATTGATTCCCTAAACTCTGGAAGTTTATTGACTTTTTGTCTCAGAATTTTGTCTTTATTTCTCAAAATTTCCACTTTTCATATTAAAATATTGATATTTTATTTAAAAGTTTGAAACAATTCTTACCTTCAGTTGTCATTTTCATCCTCACATTAGAGTAAAAGCTTTTGATGTTTCAATGGTTTGATGTAATTTTCTGTCAAGTTTGTAAATGTTGCTGTACATTGTGGAAAACTTTGGTTCAAAGAAAATCGTGAATCAAATTGAAATCGCTGTATCTGCCAGAAAATTAGGTCTTTTTCTAAAACCGTTCAGCCCTACACAGAGTCAAAATGAAGATGTTTGTAACCTCGAGGGAACTGTTCAGACTCTGTTTGTCGTCTCGGGGGGATTTCTGCGACGGATCGGCGCTCGGTTTGAAAATTACATCACGGTCGTTTACTTGGCATCAAGGAGAAAAACAGAAACTTCACAGATCTTTACGGAGAAACTTGTCAATTAATTAGATTTGTGTATAGCCTGAGTATTTTAATAAAATTGCATTTACTCATTTGCATTAGAGTTTTTCTTAGAGAAAGATCTGAACCTGAGTCTGACCGGCATCGACACACATTAAGTCATTGAAGTTCAGTTTAGATTGGGTCAAAAGCTAAATTTAATTTCTAGTTAACGGTGTTTCATGTCTGAGCTTAAAAAGAAGAACTCAAGATACTCAGAGCAAAAAATCCCAAGTAGAGAAAAGAAGGAAATTAGTTTCTCAGACAAAGCAAAGAAACAAAGTTTTTCTCTAACTGAACGGTGAATTTCTCGCCCCAAATAGTTACATCACTAATTTACACGACGAAAGTTACAACAGATGTTTTTTCTCTCTGCAATGATGTGACGCCACTAAGAGCACGAACTGTGCTTCAAGCATGTTAACAGAAAATCAGAGAAGATAATAAACCGTGTAAACAGATAATACGGATTTTTTTAGATTTTACCCTCAATTTGGGTCAAGTTTCTTCATCCTCTGTCATGAATGTTTTATAATATGATCCGACAAAGACGTGCATGTGACGTAGAAAGAGTTTCCATGTGACTCTGGAAATCTGCACTTCTATGACATTGAACTTTTTTTGTGACACTGAACTTTTAATGTACAGAAACTATGTAAGAAACTAGGGCTGAATGATTTGAAAGAATAACCTAATTGTGATTTA
The DNA here is from genome assembly GCA_008086565.1 of Thalassoma bifasciatum. Taxonomy (NCBI): domain Eukaryota; kingdom Metazoa; phylum Chordata; class Actinopteri; order Labriformes; family Labridae; genus Thalassoma; species Thalassoma bifasciatum. The sequence goes on from RPOG01000512.1 coordinate 127,465, forward strand.
TGTTGCGATTATTATCAGGTTCCTCATCTTATTCGTTGCTAAACAAACACAATCAATAAATCACTCTTTATCAAAAAAAAAAAAGATTCATATTAGATAAATAAGATTAAGACTAAATAACTGGGAAAAAAGAAGAGCTGTTTAGATTTACATGGAAAATTTGACTATAATAGAAACATAAGGCTCCTGACAAGTTTATTTATTTGCATGTTCATGCACTCGCTACTTTTCTCCTCACATTAATCACTTTTTACTCTTTCATTTTGCAACTTTCTGATAAATGTTTTTAGTCTTAAATTTAATTCAAAGTGGCGTTAAAACGGTCAAATAAATTACTCAAAGGTCTTAAATTTGTCAGGGCAGGATTTCTTAATGTTTTATTGGTTTTAATGTTTTTTCGTGAGACTTTTTGTGAATAAGATTTAGTGTGAAAACTGTCTTAAAAGCTGCTGATATAAATTAACTGCATCCTAGCTGGGCAGTCTATGAATGTGTGTCACTGTTTGCGCCTTAACATACAGATATTAACCAATCAGCAACTTTATGTTCAATAAACTTGTAAAGTAAACTTGAATGAGTCTCATCAAGTGACACATGCTATGATTGTGTTGTAATGCATTGACTATATTTATGTTTTTAGTCTTAAATTTAATTCAAAGTGGCGTTAAAACGGTCTTAAAAAGTATTGTCTTAAAAACCTGCAAGTACCCCGACATTATGATGCTTTTATTTTTCAAAAAAAATGCTGAGTTTTCTCTGATCCCAGTCATATTGTATCTTATCAATATCTCGATATCTGACATTTGAAGTTTTGACCGTATCATTCAGTAGTTTTCACCCATTTTTTCTGCCACCTTATTCTAAATGCCACTTCTTGCTGCTTTTGCCACTTTTCACCCTGTAGATTTTTTTTCTCTTGCAAAGGGAGTTTTCAACAATTCAGCAACAATTTGGTTGCACAGAGTTAAGTAAACCTGGTGTAGAGCATGAAACATCTATCGCAAGAAAATTGTATTCTGGCACATTTCAGGTGACAGAAATATTGCACTGTCTACGATTAGAATATTGTGATTTATTTATGGAACGTATTCTGGGAATATCAGTTCGGTTAAATTTCACTTTTCTTTATTTGGGTGACCTGCCACATGATATAAGCAAAGACACTAAATATCTTTTAAAAATATTTATCATTGCTGCTAAGAAAGTTATCACCCGTAAATGGCTACAGGCGGATAGAAATTATAAAAGAAATTCATGGAATGGAGAAAATGACTTTTTTATTAATATTAAGAAGAGATTTGTATATTTCAAGATGGGAAAAATTGACACTTTATTTTGGAATAGTTGATGTTGAGGGTGTCTGCTCCTCATTCCAACCATTTAACATTTCATCAGAACATTAATTTATGAAAATACTGAACAAAACCTACGACTGTTAAACTCCTCGGCAACTGTGAACATTTCAGACCTGGAAACGTTTTTGATGTTTTTTTGTCTTGTATCTGTTTTTTCTTTTTTATGTTACTTTTCTTTTCTGTCTTTGCTGTTCATAAATGAAAAAATGGAAATAAACTTGAAGTGTTAAAAAAAAAAAAGAATATTGTGATTTAATCTAATTTGTGATTAATTGCTCAGCAGCAGCTCTGAGATGTGCTGAGGTCTCATCTTTGGAAAAGAAAAATCTGAATTCATTGGATTATGTCATTAAACTGTCGTGATGAATCATTGTATGTTATAGAAATAGATGAACATAGACCTGACTGCTCCCTCTCTCTCTCTCTCTCTCTGCTGTGATGCAGACTGCAGTGCAGCGTCTCTGTCCTCTCTCTCACCTATGACGCACTTCACCTCGTCGACCCGTCGTCTCCCTGAGCCGTTACTCTGTTTACGCTTCGTATCAATTTGCATCACAGACAAGAAGCAGCATCAGCTTCACTTCATTTTAACTCTACTCACTTTCCTCTTCCTCCTCTTTCTCCTCTTCCTCTCATCATCAACACCATCAATGATTCAATTCAGACCCAAACCTCTGATCGCGCCGAGAGGAGAGCAGAAAGTTTGGAACCATTTCAGAGAGAGGTGGATCCTGGCAGCCAATCAGAAGACAGATCAAAGTATTTTTATATAAGAAGCATCAAACCATCATAGTTATCCTTTAAACCAGGACACAAACACCCCTGACTTCAATCACCTCTTCAGAGCAAAGACTCAGTGGCCAGGGTTCTCAAAAAAAAAAAAACTCAGACCAAAAAATAATTTCTGAACTGGCCGCCGCTGTTTCTGGATCAGGTTTTTATCTGGTTTCATTTGGAGTCTGCATTTGTAGAAGAAGTGATGGACTGGGTTTTTAAGTGATTTCAAGCCCATGCGGTGACCTCCACTACAGAGTCATGTCTATTTATTGTATATGGGGACTTCCACTACAGGGTGATATCCAATCTTATGCGTTGACTTCTACTACAGAGTCATGTCTGTTTTTTAAATGTGGTGACTTTTCATCACAAAGCAATGTCTGTTTTTAAAGCATGCGTTGACTTCCACTACAGAGTCATGTCTGTTATTTATTGTTGGCAGTGACCTCTACTACAGAGTCATGTCTGTTTATTATATGCAGTGACTTCTACTATAGTCATGTCTGTTTAATGTATGTGGTGACTTCCACTACAGAGTCATGTGTGTTTAATGTATGTGGTGACTTCCACTACAGAGTCATGTCTGTTTAATGTATGTGGTGACTTCCACCAAGGGGTCATGTCTGCTTTTAATTCATGCAGTGACTTCCACTACAGAGTCATGTCTATTTATTGTATATGGAGACTTCCACCACAGGGTGGTATCCAATCTAATGTGTTGACTTCTACTACAGAGTCATGTCTGTTCTTAATGCGTTTAGAGAGTCATGTCTGTTCTTAATGCGTTGACTTCCACTACAGAGTCATGCTGTTTTTTACGTGGTGACTTCTACTACAGAGTCATGTCTGTTATTTATTGTTGGCAGTGACCTCTACTACAGAATCATGTTTGTTTTCAATGTGGTGACTTTTTTCTACAAAGTGATGTCTGTTTTTAAAGCATGCGTTGACTTCTACTACAGAGTCATGTCCTTGTTTGATTCATACAGTGACTTCCACAACAAAGTTTTTTCTATTTTTGCTGCATGCAGTGACCTACACTACAGAGCCATGTCTGATTTTAATGCAGTGAGTGACTTCCACTGCAAAGTCATGTCTGTTTCTAATGTAGTGACTTCTACTACAGAGACATAACTTTTTTTTAAAATATATTATTATTATTTTTAATAATGCATGCAGTGACTTGACTACAGAGTCATGTCTGTTTGATGCATGTGGTGACTTCCACTACAGAGACATGACTGTTTTCGATCTAGTTCTGCCTTAGGGCCTAGAGAGCCCTTCCTTCCTGGTCCCTCCAGATTCTCGGAGTCTTTCTACATATTTTTGTCGGTGATGTCATCCATCAATCCTCCCTCATTGTACAAATAGTTAATGTATTTACTTCCGCAGTCCCTCGCGGTGACTCTTTGACTATTTGGGAAAGAGAAAAAGGTCAAACTGCTCCTGAAAGAAAAGGAGATGAGCTTCCAAGGAATGATCTGTGACTCTTTTAAGGACAGAAAAACAAAAACAAAGTCCAGGTGGTTTGTCTGATGCTTGGATGATAAAGGGTTAAAGTTGACTGACGTGACTTGAAGCAGCTTTCTTTAAAAGTTGTGCCAAAAAAGAAACTTGAATCTAGGGCTGAACGATTTTGTGAAAAGATCTAATTGCGATTTTTCTGACAGATATAGTGATTTCAATTCAATACGTGATTTTCTTCAAATCAAGCTTGAGTGAAGTTTTCGCAATGTACAGAAACATTTAAAAACTTGATCGAAAAATTACATCAAACCATTGAAGCATCAAAAGCTTTTACTCTAATGCAAAGATGAAAGAATTGTTTCTAACTTTTAGATAAAAGGAAAATATTTTAAGAAAAAAAGTCAAAATTTTAAGAAATCAATTTAACATTATGTGAAAAAAGTCTAAACTTTCCTATTTAAGGTCAGAATCTTGAGATAAAGACAAAAGTCTAAGATAAAAAGTCAAAATTTCCAGATAGGACGTCAACATTATGGAAAAAAGGCAATATTTGAAATAAAAAGTAAGAATTTTGATGTATAAAGTCAAAATTATGACAAATTAAGACAACATTATTAAATACGTCTAAATTTTTGAGGAAAAAAAAAAGATTTTGAGATAAATTGTTTAATTTCTGACCTTAAAATACAATTCTTTCCATTTCTAAACTGGACTTTTTTAATTGTATTTTTAGTTATAACGACTGAAAAACAAAAAGAGCTATCTTTGACTCTTGACTTTTGAAAATGATTTAGTGCAAAATATCCTTAATTGTGTTAAGTGAAAAAGATAAAATATGTAACAATTTAATAAAGAAGAAGTTCAAAAAGCGATAATAATAAAAAAAAAATTCAAAACAAAATTCAACAATGCCAAGGAAAAAAGGATCTTTCCTACTTGAATCTGAGCATTTTAGTTAAAATGACTCATTTTGTGTTGGTGGGACGAATATTGATGTATAATTTCTCAGTTTTCTGTCGTGAACAAGAGGAAATAAATGAGAAAAAGAGTCTGCAGCCCAACATTTCATCAGCATTCCTCCTCGCTCTGTCTCAGGTTGTCAACATTAATTAAACTGCCACTCAACACTGTTTCCACTTCCTCTGCAGACAGACGGCGATCACAGGCGTAAATTAAATCTCTGATTTATTCTGTCAAACACTAATCACGTTTCCCTTTCTGGCAAAGATGTTTCATATTGAATTAAGCCGAGCAGATTCCTGTGAGGTTCTTCGTGACGGGGACAGATTTTACTGTCTCAGTTAAACACAAAATGATACATCAAATTAACAAAAGCAGAAAAACAAGTCAGTGAACTCTGCTGCGTTTAACCCTCACGACTGTGGACTTTCAAGATCTCACACTTTACAGCTGACCTACATAAATATGAGCCACCAGGGTGCAGCCGCTTTTAATGGGATTCAAAGATCAGTTATGCAACTTATGGCAGATAAAAACATCTTGAGTTTGCAGCGAGTTACATCAGTGTCAAACACAGGTTCAGTTTGCATAATAAACGACTTTTACGGGAGGTTTTTTAACAGCTTGGTCCACTTCTTCACCACAGCTTTAACCTCTTATGATCCACTGGGACAATGTCCTACCTGTTTGGAGTCATTACGTCACATCCTGACGCCCGTACCCTGAATATTCACTCTCCTTTCCACCAGAGGAATCCAGAGTTCAAACATATCAAAAGTGTTGTTTCATCAAATTATTCCAAGTGGTGAAATTTCTCCTGTAAAGTCCGTTGTTTGTCTGTTTGTCGTGTCCGTTCTCATCAATAACAGCAGCTTCACAGTCTTAGAGCATTTCCTCCTCAATGTACATCTGACAAAGCTGCAAGTCTTTGTTTTCAACAGGGTTCTAGCTGCAGGTTTTCTGTTGAGTTTTCATCCCAGGACAGCTTGTGAAAGACGACAAGTGCTCCCTGCTTGACTGACTAATAGCGTATGGTTGTCATTTGCATACTAGCTCTATTAGACGATCGTTTTATTGGCTAACAGGCCTGTCACTCACTTGTACAGTAACCAATCACCTTAGGAAGCCAGGTGTAGCCATTTAGATCATTGGCGAGATCTATTTATTGCTGTGCATCTTCATTCACAGCTATAAAGAGGTACAATCCGTGACTGTGAACTACAATTTCATGATTTTTGTTGAACCTTTCCACAAAGAGAGCAAAGTTGACTAAAAAAGAGGACACTGAGCACTGATGAAGCTGGTTTTGTTTGTGCAAAGTCGTCAGACTAGACTGTGGTAAATGAGAGCACATCTGCTGGTGTTTAGTCACCCTACAAAGTTTTACCTAAAAGGCTCAAATTTCACCCAGATGTAGATGAGAAGGTGTAGAAGTGATGTGGTGGATGTTTTATGTCTGAGATGAAGCATCTTAAAGTTAATCATCTTTTAAATCTCTTCTTAAAACACACTTTTACCGTCTTGCTTTTATGTGATGTCGTCTTCTTCCTCTTCTTCCTCTTCTTCCTATTCCTATCACTGTGTCTATTTCTTCACCTCTCTATTGTCGTCTTTTGTATATTTCACCACCCTGTTACAGAGCTGACTCACTTATTTATTTATCTATCTATTTATCTCCCTATTTATTCATTCACTTACGAGTTTATTTTAATTATTTATGTTTTTATTTATTTATTCAATTATTTTCAATGAGTTGAGCGCTCCAGTTTTCATTTCCACTCTAATTTTAGGCTGTTTTATCCTTTTATTACCTTATTTATTCACTGCTATATTTCATTGTTGTTTTTATCCTCTATATTTTTCCTGTTTGCTCTTTTACTCCTTCTCACCTCTGCTCCTCATGGTCTCATCATAGGGTCTTGCTCTGCCTGAGTTCTCTTCTCTTTTAATTCTGATTGGTCTGTATGATTATTAATTTTTATTGTTGCTCGCTATTTGATTCACTGTTTGTTTGTTGTTGTTTGTTTGTTGATTTTGTCCCTGCTGTAAAGCACTTTGTGAACTGTTGTTTTTAAAGGTGCTCTATAAATAAAGTTATTATTATTATTATTATTAATGATGTTCAAAAATTGGTTAAAAAAACATGAAGAGGAGAAAAAAAGTGTTTCAGCTGCATTTATCCTGATGTGGACTTTAGCCACATATAAAAACATGACATTTTCTGAAACTAGAGACTTTAATCTTTCAAATGAGGTGTCACTGATGAATTTTGACCTTGTGGTTCTGCAGTTATAAGCTTTTAAAACACAGTGTAGTGTATAGGGCAGAATTGGGATGTAAGGGGTTAAACGCCCAAATAAGTTTATGATGCAGAATCTCTCACAGAAGTATTTACAGGCCGATGTTTGCATGATTGAAGCTGCTGACACAGAGACTAATGTGAACTCTGCAGCCTGCAGACGGAGCAAAGGTCCCAACGTTACTCCAGAGAAATCTGCCCTCAAAACTCAGAGACGTCAGGTTGGTTTTACGGCCCGTCAGTCACGAGGAGGTGAAGTCTAACCTGCCGTCAGCGGCTCACAGATAACCACAAAACAAAAAAAACACTGACCTCCAGCTCCGTCTCACATCTGTTAATGTCGTCTGTGGATTGGTTGAGTTTCTCCAGCTCCCCCTGAAAGAGAGATAAGGAGACGACAGGAATGTCAGATAGAAATCTGCAGGAGAGCAGGCGTGCATGCACACACAACTTTGTTAAACTCCCAAACGTTGAGCTCAAGAAGAATTTTTGTGT
>RPOG01000512.1:137087-209432 GCA_008086565.1 Thalassoma bifasciatum
TTTTTTTTTTTTTTTTCAAAATGCATCATCTTCACATCTCAAATTATCTGCACTTTTCTTCAAACCATCAGCTCAGAAAATCAGTTTGTAATGGAGCGTGGAAAGAATTTTATTTTGCTTATCAAGATTTCAAGGTTGTTTTTGCACCAAATAAATGATTACATGACTCATTTTTGCAGCTTTAAAGGGTCATTCCGCCAAAAAACTCACTGATCATGATGTAGTTTTTGATGTTTTAAGATTGGAACGCCTTGATCTGTATCTGCTATTCCACTTTCTGTAATTTGATCAATATCTCACTGGATGTTGGTATATTTTCCTCGGCCTTTAAAACTGTAGAAGTTTAACTCAATGATTCCCAACCTGTGGGTCGTGGCCCCCTGGTGGGCCGTGAAGATGTTGAAAGTGGGCCGCCAAAAAATTTACAAAAAAGTGAGACTTTTGTGGCTGTGATTACATGAAAAACAAAAACATACAGAATACCGCTTTAAATGTCAAAACTCAGTCACGATTCAAAGGATTTTTATTCTAGAGATACCAAACCGTTTCTGGTTGTTTTTTTGCTTCTGTCATATTTTTTCCTCACTGTTGTTTCATTTTTCTCCAAAAAGTGAAGTCCTGCTTCCTTATGGGTTCAATCAAAATTCAAAAGATTTCAGAAGTGTAAATACATGGCATATAATCAACATTTAGGGCTTGATGAGAGCACAAAAAGAAAAAAGAAAAAAGGCAGAATGTTTTGTTTTCTACTGAATTTAGCTCTGTTAACAAGTGTTGTTGACGTCACGTTCAAGTACTCTGGGAAACTTGAAAATCTGATAATTTCACCGTTTTTTTTAGGTTTTGAATGGTTTGTGAATGCCAGCCATTTAAAAGTAAGTGGGTTATTTTGCTCCAGCCAATGGGTTTGGTATCTTAAACATTTTTACATAGTTATATATATAAAAAAATGCCCAGAAAATGCATCATATGACCTTTGTATTTAAGGGGCGAGAGGTGGGCTGCGAAAAATATTTGAGAGAAGAGTGGGTCCTGATTTGGAAAAGGTTGGGAACCACTGGTTTAACTTTAACCTCAAAAAGTCGGATCTAAACTTCACTGTTCTCAAAAACTACAGGACCATTTCCAACCTGCTCAGTCTGAGCAAAGTACACAAAAAACTGGTTTTGCAATAGACTTCCCAAAAGACATAATTTATTTATTTTATTGATTTATTATGCAATTATTTTTTCTATGCACTCAATACTAGTTTTGCGACTCCTGACTGCTTTTTGCCAAATTTCGCCTTTTTTCATTCAAAACCTTTCTGACAATTTCTGTCACTTTCTGACTACTTTTCCAATTTTTCTCCTTCTTTTCTGCTGCTTTTTGATCATTTTTCCACCTTAAAACTTATTTTTACTTCTACTTTATGCTGTTTTTGCCACTTCTCTCCACTTAGAAAGTTTCTCTTGCAAAGGTATTTTTCAACAGTTTGTCTCTTTGGTTACGAACACTTTCATTTTTTTTGGCATACATATACAAACATACCTTATAAAATTGGTATTTTGAAAAACTGAGACATATATTGATAAATAGAAAGTGACAAAAGTTGTAAACCAACAATCTAAAATGCATAGGAAAAACAACCAGTTCAATAATAATAATAATAATAGCAACGATAACTTTGATAAAAATAATAAAAATAGTCATAAGGAAATATAAATAAATGAGTAAATAAAATAAAATCAAAGGATTAAGAGAGAAAAAAAGTAGTCTAACACATTTGAAGTGAAAGAAATATCACACTGTCTGAGATTAGATTATTGCAGCAGGTCATATTGTGATTTAATCTAATTTGTGATTAATTTCCCAGCTCTTATCAAGCATTAGATGAAATTACCAAAGTATTTATCAAAGTAATGAACAATATCAGCATTGTTACTGACAAAAACCAACTAACAACATTTTCTATTTTAGTTTTCAGTGCAGCATTTAATATCATTGATCACCACATATTAATCAGATGCTGTATTTAACCTACATTTAGGAGTACCCCAAGGAAGCTGTCTGGGTCCTCTACTATTTTCTTTATATAAGCTTTTTTTTTTTTTTAGCACATAAAAAGTAAAAAAAAATGAGATGAAAAATCAATATTCTGACTTTTGACTCACAGACTTGACTATTTATGTCAAAATTCTGACTTTAATCTCATGTTTTTTGACTTCTTCATCCCAAAACATAGGCTTTAAACTCAAAATTAAATTTCTTTTTGGCTCAAAATTTCAACTTTTGCCCCATTACTTCAGTTATTTATCTCAAAATATTGACTTTTTTTCTCATAATTTTTACTATTACTCACAAATAGTTGATTTAATTTCATTATTTTGACTTTTTCAACCAAGAATTTAGACTTTCAAATTTGAGTTATCTGAAAAGACTCATTCATTTGAGATTTGGAGACACTTAAATGTTTAAAAATGTTCAATAATTTGATCCGGTAACATAAGATAAATGAATTTGTCTTAACTAGTTCATTTTTTAAATCATTTTAATCTGAATTCTTGTTGTTATTATTCATTTCTGATTAAACAAATCACCTGTTTTTATTTTAAATATTAAGTTTTAATTGCTCATATGAAGCTGTCAGAGAAAATTTAGATGAGTTAAATGATCATAATGATAAAGAATAGGCAGATTTTTTTATATAATTTTTACTGTTAATCTCAAATTGTTGATTTTATTTCACTATTTTGACTTTTTTAATCCTAGAATTTAGACTTTCAAACAATTAAATGTTTAAAAATGTTCAATAATTCAATCCAGTAACATCAGATAAATGAATTTGTTTTCACTAGTTCATTTTTTTAAATCATTTAAATCTGAATTCAAGCCATTTTTATTCACTTCAGGTGAAATAAATCACCTGATTTTATTATAAATATTTAATTTTCCCCATTTATGACAACAATATGAGAGTATTTTCATTTTTTAAACATATATTGTTGCCTTTTTTCTTTGTTTAAACCCCTTAAGGTCGTAAATCTTCCTGTTTTGTCTGAAAGCTTTTGTTTTTATTGCTCATATGAAGCTGTCAGAGAAAATTTAGATGAGTTAAATGATCATTATGATAAATAATAGGCAGATTTTTTAATATAATTTTTACTGTTAATCTCAAATTGTTGATTTTATTTCACAATTTTGACTTTTTCATCCTAGAATTTAGACTTTCAGACACTTAAATGTTTAAAAATGTTCAATAATTTAATCCAGTTACATAAGATAAATGAATTTGTTTTCACTACTTCATTTTTTAAATCATTTTAATCTGAATTCAAGCCATAATTATTCACTTCAGGTGAAATAAATCACCTGTTTTGATTATTAAAATTTGATTTTCTCCATTTATGACAACAATATGAGAGTATTTTCATTTTTTAAACACACATAGTTGCCTTTTTTCTTTGTTTTAACCCCTTTAGGTCATAAATCTTCCTGTTTTGTCTGAAAGCTTTTGTATTTATTGCCTCATATGAACCTGTCAGAAAAAAAACAGGTGAGTTTAATGATGATGATGAAGAAGGATGAGCAGGTAAAAGCTGTTTTTCAGGTGAGTAAAGGTGATGATGGTGAGGTAAATAAGGACATGCAGCATCATGTCAGGACTTTGTTCTCAGGGTATGAACACACACACACACACACACACACACACACACACACACACACACACACACACACACAGCTGGACCTGGATCCAGAAGAACCAGGATCTGTGATGGGGGTCTGACCTGGATCCGGGGGTCCACCTCCTCGTCCTCGTACTCGGTCTCCTCGTCAGACCGGCTCTCCCTCTCGCTCTGGTCCATGCTGGAGGCTCTGAAGGACGGATGTGGAACAAAGACAGACCGGGACTCTCTCTCCTCCAGACCCGGGCTCCTCGCGGTGGATTCAGCGGCTCCTTCGCCTCCTCAGTCCGGGTGAAAGTGACTCAGCTGCGGCCGTGTCCGCGGAGGAACATCCCGGTTGTGTCGCTCGGAGCTCGGCTGTAGTTGAGGCTCCGTCCCCGCTCGGCTCTGCCTCCTCTCTGAGCCTGAAGAGGAGCTGCGGAGTCCGGAGCTCTGCTCGGTCCGGGAACGCCTCCTCCTCCTCCCTCTGCTGCTGTGGAGCTGTGAGGGGCCAACAGCGCCACCCAGCGGTGAGGCGACACCAACAAACACTAATCAACATAACACAGACCAGTGATGATCTGGGTGAGTGGTTCCCAAAGTGAGGGTCGGGACCCTTTGGGGGGTCGGGACCACATTAAAGCATATTCATGCCTATTTGTCCTTACAGTTGGGGTCCACTTTACAGGCTACAATCTAGGCTAAAGGCTGAAACACAAGCTAAAGGCTAAAGCAAGAGCCTAAGGACAAAACACGTGTTGAAAACAAAAAAACACAAGCTAAAGCTAAAACCCAACCTAACAGCTAAAGCATAAGCTTAGGGCTTAAATATGAGCTAAAGGCTAAAACAAGGATTAAACACAAGCTAAAGGATGAAACAGTGGATAAAGACTAAAACTGTTTTTTTTTTTTTTTTGTTTTTTTTTTGTTGAAGCCACAGACTAAAAAAGGAGCTTAAGTCTAAAACAGGAGCTAAAGGCTTAAACACGAGCTAGAGGCTAAAACAGGAGCTAACGGCTAAAAGAGGAGCTCTAGGCTAAAACATGAGCTAAAAGAGGAGCTAAGGGCTAAAAGAGGAGCTAAAGACTAGAACAGGAGCTTAAGGCTAACACAGGAGCTAAAGGCTAAAACAGCAGCTAAAGGCTAAAACATGAGCTAAAGGCTAAATCAGGAGCTATACGCTAAAACAGGAGCTTAAGGCTAAAACAGGAGCTAAAGGCTTAAACATGAGCTAAAGGCTAAAACAGGAGCTAAAGGTCGAAACAGGAGTTAAAGGCAAAAACAGGAGCTTAAGGCTAAAATAGGAGCTAAAGGCTTAAACATGAGCTAAAGGCTAACACAGGAGCTAAAGGCTAAAACAGGATTTGAAGGCTAAAACAGGAGCTAAAAGCTCAATCAGGAGCTAAAGGCTAAAAAAGGAGCTAAAGACTCAAACATGAGCTTAAGGCTAACACAGGAGCTAAAGGCTAAAACAGCAGCTAAAGGCTAAAACATGAGCTAAAGGCTAAATCAGGAGCTATACGCTAAAACAGGAGCTTAAGGCTAAAACAGGAGCTAAAGGCTTAAACAGGAGCTAAAGTCTAAAACAGGAGCTAAAGGCTAAAACAGTCTCTAATGTGTTTGTGCTAATGTTGATTCCTGTCCACATGCAGCAGTTATTCTGCAGTGATCTGTTCAAACCTGAGAGTCTATCAATAAAATGAAGAGCCAGGTTACGTTTGCTCTGCTTGGTGAGGTTGGAGTTGGTAGATGAGACCTGGTAGGACACAACCAGGATTCACTAACGTTACAGACACTGTTGATAAATAAATATAAACCTTATCGTGTTGTATTCAGTAAGAAGAGCTCGTCTTATCTCCTCTGGTTGTTTTATTCCGTCAGGATAAATCTTGGTTACATGACGTAAACAAACCTGATAGAAAAATCTCATATCCTCACATAAATAACAGTTTGTGTATAAACTCTGCTGCAGGAGACGTCACTTGAGTTAATGCAGGTCACGTAATCTTGTTTATGTCGACATGTTCTGTCACACTTCTTCCTCTGCAGCTCTTAGAAATAATCTCTGACTCTTAGATAAGGTTGTTCTGTGTCACAGCTGCCACAAAGATTCATTATTGAGTTTAAAAACCACACTGAAGCAAACATGTGATGTTGTGAAGGCTCAAAATAAATAAACCGCTTTAATGTTACGATTTCAGGATGAGTTTGAAGCTCAACAAAAGTCTGTTTGTTTGTCTCAGATTCCTCGAAAAGTTTCCTCTCTATAAAAAAAGAGTTTTCCTTTAACAGGCTCAAAAATCCAGTCAAACTTTTCTTTTAATAAAACTAAACCTGTGAAACTCCGACCACTTTCTGAGAGGAAAGGATTTTCTATTTCTGAGGTTTATTAAAGTGGAAAGTGATGCGACAGCGAGACAAAACAATTATTCTCTCTGATTATAGAAGCTGAGCAGAGCAGAGGGGAATAAAAGCAAAGACCTTAAACATACTTATCATGTAAAATAACACTTTTTCCTCTATCTTTACGCAAACTTATAAAGGGGGACCATATTCTAAAAAAACAAAAAAAGCCCCCCCACCAGATAAGAAACTCAAATACAACAAATTAGCCTCATCGCCCAAACACTTATTAAAAAAAAAAAAAAAAAAATATATATATATATATATATATATATATATATATATATATATATATATATACATAAACATGAAAAACTGGCTTTGTTGGGCTTTTTTCCCATGAAAAAAAATCGAAATTTAATATAAAAAGTCCAATTCATAGGATGAAAACTCAAAATTTCAACTTTTTATCTCATTATTTTGACTTTTTTATTTTTATTTACCCAAATATGGCCTCAAAAAAACTCTCAACAAAAGCTATTTTTTAATTCTATTTTCATTCTTTTAACTGGCAGAAATGGGCTTCCATAATAATGTCTTTGCACATGCTTGGAAAATATATATTTACAGTCTTTACAAAAAGTATTCACCTCTTTGGATGTTTTACCCTTTTATTGCTTTTATGAGTTAATCATGCTTAACAATATTTTCCCTTAAGTGTCCAAAATTCCAGAAAAAAATCTTCTTTATATCAAGCTTATAAAGACATTTTTTTTAAACATATTTGTATTGATTTTTTAAATCACAATAATTTAAACACAGACATTATAACTAATAACACAAACCTGTTGTTCCCAAATCTGGCAAAAATAAGAAAGAAAGAAAAAACAACAACAATATATTCATTTATACACAGATATGTACACACGCACTAATAATTAAATAAAGTAAATAACTAAAGGGGTAACTATGTTTTTTTTTTACTAAAAATAAGACAAACACTGTATCCCATATTATTTAATTTAATTTGTTTAAATAACTCAGTGACTCACATGTGAAAATATTAGGACATAAAATCATGATGATTTTTATGAGTGATATAAACACAGATTTACAAACAGAGTGTTTTTTTATTTATATCCTGCATTTATTTATCAGATAAAGAAATCTTTGAACTAAAAGCCTGAGGCCACAGAGAAACCTTTCATCAGACACAAAACACACATTTCTGTCTAATAACACTTCAGATAAAACGAGGGACACAGAGTTTCTGCAGATACACGCTTTCTCTCAGCCTCCAAATCTTTTGTTTTCATTCCTCGTGCTCAGTGGAGGAGAAAGTCCTCAAACGGTGGAGAGAGAAAAGAGCGGGCCCTGAGGTGACGTGATGCTGGTTACATAACGAACATGAAGAGCACGTTTACCTCAAGGACCCTCAGACCAAAAAGAAGAAGAAAGAGACCAAACCTCAGAGCTCAGAGTAGCAAGAATAAAAAACACCCAAGAAATAAAAATCTGCTTATTTAGACACTTTCCTCCCCAGATTTCTGCACAGTGAACAGGGCCGGATCTACCAGGGGGGCAAAGGGTGGCAGCTGCCCCCCTAAAACAAAACATGACCACCCCGGTTATAAAAATGTAATTCAAAGAAAAGTGAATGAGATTACTTGAGATTATATTAAGCTTAAAATAAATCAGATTTTGAGTTTTAAGTCAAAACTTTTAGTTTAAAAGTCAAAAGTTTGTGTTCAAAAGGAAAAAATGAGACAAAAAGTCGAAATAATAAGATAAATAAGTCAAAACTTTGAGTTTAAAAGTCAAAACTTTGAGATGAAAATGTCAGAACGTTGTGTTTAAAAGTCAAAAGTTTGAGAAAAAGTCAAGATCGGGAGAAACGAAACATAGAATTATAGTTTAAGTCAAAATTGTGAGGTAAAATTCAAAAGTTTGTGTTTAAAAAGAAAAATAATGAGACAAAAAGTCAAAATAATAAGATAAATAAGTCAAAACTTTGTGTTTAAAAGTCAAAAAGTTGAGTTTAAAAGTCATGAATTATGAGATACAAGTCAAAATTATGGGACAAAAAGTCAAAATTATGATATAATAGTCAAAACTTTGAGTTTAAAAGTCAAAACTTTGAGATGGAAAAGTCAAAATTCTGAGATGGAAGTCAGAAATGGAGATAAAAAATGTCAAAATGAAGAGATTAAAAAACAAACCCTCAAAATTTGGGGTTTAAAATCAAAATTTGGGGTTTAAAAGTCAAAAGTTTGAGATGAAAAAGTCAAAACTTTGAGTTTAAGCCAAATTACGAGATAAAGAAATACAAAATTATGGATAAAGTCAAAATTTTGAGATGAAAAAGTCAATTTTTTTTTGACAAAACGCCAAAAATATAAGACAAAAAAAATTCAAAACTTTGCGTTTTAAAGTCAAAATTTTGAATTCAAAAGTGGAAAATTTGAGATAAAAGTCAAAACTTTGAGTTTAAAAGTCAAAATTATGAGATGAAAAATTGAAATTTTGAGATTAATTGTCAAAACTCTGATATTCTCCAAATGTTTTCCCTCAGATGTTTTTGGGGAGTGTTGTAAATAAATGTTTGTGTTATGAAGCTTCTTTGTGGTCTTTATTAGCATTTCCTCTTTTGGGGTTTTCAGAATAAAATCACCCTGATATTAAATTAATCCAGCACACAGACTCTGACAGATTCACAACACTTAATAAATAACTGACCCTCTCTGACCCCCCCCATAAATATTTTTTTAAAGCCGCCCCTGACAGTGAATGAGTAGATGCAGACGTGTTTGCAGAGCTGGAGGATGTTCAGAGTCACGTCAGCATGTTTGGTGTCTCTTCAGGCTGCAGGTGATTTATCTGAATAACAGGAAATGTCAAAGAGCGAGGAAACAGAGCGCAGTGTCCTTTAAATGTCCCCAAACCTCCACCCAGAGCCCCCCCACCCCCCCTATGCTGCTTTCATCAGGATAAACTTCCACACAGGAAACTCCATCCTCAAGAGGAAAACTGATGTTGATTTACTGAAATTATATAATAAAGAGACAAGAGGAGAATCTGTTAGAAGTGCAGAAACTCTCTTCAGCCACAAGTAGATCAGATCTTTTTTTATTCTCCTGGTTGTGTCCTACCAGGTCTCATCTACCAACTCCAACCTCACCAAGCAGAGCAAACGTAACCTGGCTCTTCATTTTATTGATAGACTCTCAGGTTTGAAAAGATCACTGCAGAATAACTGCTGCATGTGGACAGGAATCAACATTAGCACAAACACATTAGAGACTGTTTTAGCCTTTTTACTCCTGATTTTGACATGAAAAACCTCAGTTTGCCATGAAACATTTTTCCCGACTCTTCCCTGCAAAACATGAGGCGTAACTTTGTTCTATGTTAAATGAATTTATCCACTGAATAGTTGCAGGAAAAACAGTGGAGCATTGACCACGACTGACACAGTTTTAAAGTCTCTCAGTTTATAAATGACTGAGGTGACCTTAATACCCGTTGCTGTGAGGAACAGGTCGTCCTGGTCCTGGTCCTGGTCCTGGTCCTGGTCCTGGTCCTGCTGTCAGGTCACAGACAGGAAGTCAAAGACAGGGACAGAAAGGTGGAGTGTATCCAGGTCTCCACCTTTGATTCTGCCTCCATGATGTTATGTAACATCCTGAACAGCACACACACGTCCAAATGTACAATCATCAGTGCACACCCTCAGTATCTGACCTTCTGTGACTAAAGTTTTCCTGCTCTGTGACAATAACAGCGCTGAAAGTTAAGATCCTGCTTCTGCAAATATCAGTGAGATAAAAAAATCCAACTGGGTCTTTGTATCATCCTGTCAGTAATTTTGCATTTTGCATAACATCCAACACTGTCTCATTAGATTAAGGCTAAAAACAAACACAAACTAGTGACTGAAACACAAGTTAAAATCTTAAAACCTTCACTGCAAAAACTGTAATCTAAGCAAGTCATTATGTCTTATTTTTAGTCAAAATTGTCTCACTATTCTTGATTTGAGCCACATTTACTAGACAAGGTCATAAAAGTCTCATTTCAAGTTTTTTAAAGACAAAAATGAGGCATCAATTGCTTGTAACAAGTAAAAAAAAAAAAATCTGCCAATGGGATAAGATAAAAGATTCTTGTTTTAAGACATCTTTCTAATTTCAAGAAACTTCCCGGGTGAATTAGTCTTATCCCATGTTCACGTCTCTGCTAAAAACGTACAAATATCGCCCTCTAGTGGCCGGATGTGGTGTTACAGTTGATGTGTGTTTGAACAGGAATGTTTTGGTGTTGGCAGAAACCACATTAACCTTTTCTAGCTGCTGTGGTTTTTTTAACCATGTGACCATAACCAGGCCACAGGGCGAGATGAAGCAGCTGCAGCTTCCTGTCCTTTCACCGCGCCCTCGTATGTTTCAAAATAAAATGTCACAGGAAGGAGTTTGATCGGCCTCTGCTCCTCTGCAGGGGTCATCAACACTTTTTAAATACGACTTAAATTCACGTCTGACATCACTTCACAGAGACGCTGTGTTCATGAGTGACGGTCTCTAAACCACAGAGAGAAGAAGGAAACAGAAATATTTACTCAGGCCGTTCAGAGGCTGATCTGACACCACCCACTAACACCTTTCTGTTTTTATTTCATATTCACACGAAACTTCATCACCACAAACATCCTGTTACAGCCAGGTGTGATGTAAGGTTTTTACCACAAACTGCTTCATTATTTTTGACTGACCCAAAAAGTTTTGATGAGTCTGTGTTTGTCCCGATGAAGGCATCCAATGTAAAACATATCTTCAATCAAATTTGAAATTTTTATTTTCAACATAATAAAAACAATAATAAACAAAATGAATGATTGATTGAAAATGGTTATTTTGAAAAACATAAGCAAACAAAAACAAAAAGCAAACAGGAAGTTAAAATAAAGAAACTTTGCAATTTTGTAAGAAATCCAAAAAGAAAACAAAAATAAATTATTAAACCACTGATTTCACTTTTGTTACTTTTCCAGAAAGGAGCTGAAAAATGTAAAACTTAGTCATTTCAACCACTTTTCCATTATGACTAGTTTAAGAAAATCCAGTCATACATGCATGCATATGTATGTATATGTATATACATATACATATACAAACACACACATACATACAGCTCTGGAAAAAATTAAGAGACCGTTGCAAATTTTTCAGTTTCTCTGATTTTGCTTTTTATCTGTATTTGTTTTGAGTAAAATGAACGTTTTTGATTTATTATATAAACTACTGACAACATTATTCCCAAATTCCATATATTATCATGTAGAACATTTATTTGCAGAAAATTAAAAATGGTCAAAATACCCCAAAAAAAGCCCACTGTTCTCAGACTTCAAATAATGCAAAAAACCAAGTTCATATTCAATTTTAAACAACACATCACTAATGTTTTAACTTGGAAAGTATTCAGAAATCAATATTTGTTAGAATAACCCTGATTTAAAATAACATCTCTCATGCGTCCGGGAATGTTTTCTACCAGCTTCACAGAGGAGAGCGATGACCACAGCAATGTTTTTATACATTTACTCATTAACTAAGATTTATGTCAGGTGATCACCTCATCAGAACCTTATTAAGTAGAAACAGGTAAAAACAGGAGCTTGGGTTGGAATTCAACAGACACTGCAATGGAATAACTGTCATATATGTAGAGATGCTGATATCTGAAAATTTGCAGTGGTTTCTTAATTTTTTCCTTAGCTGTATAAATACACACATTTATACACACACATATATATATATATATACATACTTATGTCATAGTTTATAAGAATATATACAGTATATTAACTAACGAGTTATTTCAGTATTTGTCAGTATGTATCAATGCTATACAAAACAAAATAGCCATCATCATTACATAAATGTATTTCTTATGGATCTGATAAATACGTCCCTTTGTACTCATAAATGCCAGCAAATGTATATCCTTAATTAGTTCACTATCTTAATATCTATACAAATATTTAAACACCCAACATATATACATCTATGTATATTTATATGCACCCATATACACATCTTCACAACAGTAGAGTGCCAATTTACAGTTACATACAAAATGCATTCAGAGACATGAATACATACTTACTGTCATTTATGCCATATATATATGACTTTCAGCAATGACTTTCAGTTATGTTTCCAAGTTCTCTCCAGAGCAGAATCATCATGTGATACCTTACATACGTCATTAAATTTACAATATTAAGAATTTTGGGCTCAACACTGACCCTAAAACAAAAAGTGAATCTACAGACGAGCTGAGAGTCAGAACAGACAAACGTCATGAAACTGAGTAAAAAGAAGAGAGAAGAGGTGAGTTAATCTGTTTTCAGGAGCAGGAGCTCAGTCTGAAGATCAGTCTGCTTAAAAAAAGAAAAAGAAACAGAGTCCATGAGAGCGTTAGTGTTTATCTGGAGCTTCTCAGAGATGTCATATAAAGGTCAAAGGTCACACCTCACCTGTAACAAAGACCTCAGAGAAACCCCCCGCTGCACTCACTGAGCCCCGACAGTAAATGACGCACTGATAGCGCCCGCTGTCCTCACTGCTCAGGTTAAAAATCTGCGTCACCACACGTCTGCGTCTCCTGCCTCCACTCACCAGCATCTCGTTCACCGTGGTCTGGTACTTCCTGGGGTCGGTCAGCTTCGTGCCCTTCTCGTCACGCCACACGATGTGGTGAGGGTCACAGATGTTCTCGTGGTACGAGGCGTCGCAGGACAGCGTGACCGAGGAGCCTCTGGAAGCGTTTAAGACGTCAGGACCGGACTGGACTTCAGCAACGTCTGGAGTCGAGAGACAACCTGAGCAGAGGAGAGAAAAATAAGAGGAGTTACTGCTCAGTTTCTTTATTCTTTAAGTTTAAAACTCAACAAACTTTGTGTAAGTTCTTCCTGATTGGCACCAAAGCTCAAATCAAGAGAAGAACAACAGCAGCTTGGCACAATTTATGAAGTTAAACTTTTTAGGTTGTGCACTTGGTTTTGTGAATTTTTTGTTTGTTTGTAAAACAAGAGGAGTAGGTTTTATATAAGCTTTGGCTCCAACTGACAACTTTTCACTTTGAGTTTGTACATTTGTCTAAATTACTGCAAGTGTGACCCAAAATAAATTTCATTCACTCATTCAGATTTGGTGTTACTCAGTTTAAAAAGCAAAATAAATGAACTTTCCAACAGTATAAGATTCACTGAATGACTTTCAATCACAACAACAACAACAGATTTTAATTTGTTTGAGAAGAGAAAACTAACTCACTGTCCAACTGTTTCTCCAGTTTCTGAATCTGAATTCTGAGTTGATTGTTCTCGTCTAACAGCTGCTGTTTGTCCTGAAGCAGCTGATCTCTCTCTGAGGTGAAGTTGTGACGACCAGCAAACACCGGGGGTAACTCACCGAACTCGTTAGCACCTGAAAGAAACAGGAAGAGACGCAAACTGCTGAAGATGCAGAGAAATGCAGAGGCGGAAAAACACCAAAACTTTGCAGTGACTTAAGATGAGTGGCTAAAGAACTATTGGCCCAAGAGCAGTGACCTGAGAACTGAGTCTGATTAAACTCACCTGAGTTTAATCGAAGCGCAACATTAAGAGTCGCCTGAACTATACACAACACGCCAAAGCTGATTCCAACCCAACAGGGGATTTTTGACCCTCCTACAGGTGAGAAAAACACAGAAAAAGCTGAAAAAGACTCTGTCATTAACTCAGAGACAGTTCATTAAAACATTTCATTTCAGCTTTTATTCTCCATCATCTTCTTTCTGAAGTTTACCGCACGATGAGTGAAATCTTCTTGATTTTGATGCATCGAAATATTAAATTTACTGCTTTTCTGCAGCTAAAAGTTTATTGATTTGAAAATGAGTTTTATCAACAAGCTGAAAAATCCTTCAAAGGCTGATTTGTCCCTAAAATGTGACTCATACACAAGAAGAGAAGGAGTGTGTGAGATACAGACGTAAGAGAAAAACATCATTTTAAAGGCTCATTCTTCACACACTGATATCATCTTTCCTTAGTTTAAAATAGGTTTAAACTCAGATTTCTAGCATTGAGACCAGTCAAAGTACATTCAAAACCTACTTTAGACTTTTTAAAATAGGTTTATACTAAGAATTCCAGCATTAAGACAAGTGAAAGTACATTGATAACCTACTTTAGACTGTTTAAAACAGGTTTAAACCCAGATTTCTAGCATTAAGACCATTCAAAGTACATTCTTAACCTACTTTAGACTGTTTAAATAAGAAGTCTCTAAAAAGAATAGCTCAAGAAGATGCTGGTTGATTTGTCTTTTGATTATCTGTGTTGCTGATGCATCATAATGGAAGAACATCTATAAAGATATTTAAAAAAAAAAAAAAAAAAAAAGTGTTTAATGTGATCAGGTGAGATTGTTTTTATCCACCAAAAAATCTGAGCAGGAACAATGTCTCGTTTCAAGACATCAAAGACAAAAATGATGCTTAAAAAAAGCAGGAAGATGAGTAAAATGTTTTTTTCTTGAAATCAGCCTGTCTTTGAATAAGTTCCTAAAGTTTCCTACCTGTGCAGCTTTTCTCTCTTTGTATCTCTGTGTTTCTCTCTCTTCGAACAGGTGTGCTGCAATAATAATCCGTCTCCATTTTCACTCAGGTTTTTTCTCCTGATGCAGCTGAAGTTTCCTGCTGCTTCTCTGATGTCTGATAAAAACTTTTCTTTCTGCTTTTAGTTCACCTGATGATGATGATGTCAGTGACTCCACCTCCACCAACCAGGAAACTCAGAGACAACGCAGCTCTGCAGCTTCTCCACAGAGAGGCGCTGTTTGCTGCATCATGAGGTAAAAACAACATCCAGAGAAACATGGAGACCCCCTGCAGTTTAATTACAGTTTCATCTGATGCTTATGTCTCACTCTGGCTGTAAGAAACATACAGATATCCCCCTCTAGTGGCCAGAAGTGGTGCTACATTTGATTTGTGTTTAAAGGGGAATATTTTTGCTGTGTGAGCAGAAGCACTTTCCGTCCTCACATTAACCTTTTCTTGTTGCTGTGGTTTTTTGAACCATGAACTCTGAAGCTGTGTTTTTCCTCTTCACCTCTTTCTGTTCGCAGGTGGGTCAATGACAAAAAGAGGGTCTGAAAACGTATTTTTAAAAAGTTCTTTGAAAATGGATAAAAACATATTTCTGAGAGAAGAATTATGTTTTCTAACAGATTTCAGTCGTTGACCAACATTTCAAAGTTTTTAGGTTCATTATTTTTTAGTATTTTTAATTTGAGCACCCAAAAATGTCAGGTGGAGCAACCAAATATATGAAAATATATTTATATGTTCCTGTTATTTTTTCTGTGTGAAATTATTGGCAAGTATCTCTCAAGTGTCTGTAGTGACTCATACATTTTCATTTTGTGTGTTTCATTTCTTTTATTTGTGAATAAGATAAATAATTTGATGTTAAAATAACATTTCACATTATTACNATCTTGCACCAAAAGTTATCGTGTATTGAAAATAAATCTGAAACCAACTGACTTTTTATTTTTCCAGCTGGTGTAAAAACTGCGTCCTCATTACCCACGTAGGCTGTTAGTGTAAAATAAAAAGTGATAAATGATTTAGGGGCTTTTATGAATTTGGTAAAAGTAAACAGCTCTTTCATGATGAAGTGAGCAGATTTACCGCTGTTTCTTTCCTGTCACTTCACTTTTATCTCTGGGACCGTTTCACATTTTTGTTGTTGTGTTGTAGTTGAGCTGATTTATTCCAGTAGGTGTCAGTAATTCACCTCAACCTGAGCGCCCCCAAACTGACAAACGCCATCAGCGCCGTGCATTGTGGGAAACAGCACGCCAGGTAGACTGGTCCGTTACAGACTGAGAAATTTTCCCGGATCAGTAGAAACATCCGGGAACTTGTAGTTTTTTTTTTTTTTTTTTTTTTTTTAGATATTTTTTTGGGCTTTTCTGCCTTTAATCAGATAGGGGAGGACAGTGGATAGAGCAGGAAATGGGGTGAGAGAGTGGGGAGTGACACGCGGGAAACAGGCCACAGGCGGGAATCGAACCCGGGCCACCCGCTCGAGGGCAAGCCCCATGGTGCGCGGCCACATCCACCAGGCCATCCGCGCCCCGGAACTTGTAGTTTACTACAGATCTACCAAGTTTTCACAAACTGATCCTACAAACTGAATTTCAGCCGAAGTAGGAGGAGGTTTGGAAAACAGCCCTGGTGTTTACATTGAATGCACCTTCAGCAGCTGTCGTTGTCAGGTTTGCACTTGGCCATTTAAGTGGCCACAATGAAGCCAAAATGCATACGAGCAAAGCTGAGTATGACGTCACGTTTCCACTGAAAACTCCTGTTTGCTGTTCACACGGCAACAGTGACCACAGCGTTTCTGAACAACACCACTTTGAAGGCTATTTTCAAAAATTTCTATTCTGGGGTCGGCTACAACATCGTTTACGTGTTAAACGAGAGGCCGAAATATAATATTACCTTCGCTTTGCAGCCTGAAACCGTTGGTGTGATAACTGCCCATTAGCCACAACGAGGAGGGAGAGAATAATTGATATTCAGTGGCTTTTCTAACACCACCAAACAAACACCTCTTGGTTTTTTGTGCATATCTTAAAATACTTGCACAAAACTTTGCAGCCACAAACATCCTGCTACAGTCTTGTGTGATGAGAAGAAACTATTTAATAATTTTGACTGACCAAAGACGTTTCGATGAGTCCGTCTTTGTCCCAATGAAGATTAAAATGTAACAACAATCTTTGATCAAATTGGAAATGTTTATTATTATGAATGAAAACACAAAAACTTTTCTGTCTCTCATGGTTAGTGGTTGGTGAAGACATTTATTAACAAACATCTGTGTTTACTTAAGCCTCCAGTTCCTGTAAATTCTTGCTCTGTCTTGCATGAACTGCAGGTTTGAGATCTCCCCAGAGTGGCTCAATGATATTGAGGTCAGCAGACTGAGATGGCCACTCCAGAACCTTCACTTTATTCTGCTGTAGCCAATGGCAGGACCCAAATGTTGTCTTTTCATCTAAAATTTTTCACTTTTTTATTTCAAGAATCTGACATCTTCTCTAAAATATCAACTTTTTATCTCAAATTTGACCTTCAACTAAATTTTTTTCCTCAAATTTTTGTCCCTAATCTTAAATATTGGTCTTTTCTCAAGGTTTGACTTTTTGGTAATTTTGACTTTTATCTCAAGAATTTGAATTTAAAATCTCAAAATCCAACTTTATATCTCAGATCTTGACTGAATTATCCCAAATTTAAGCTTTTGTCTAAAATGTTTGACCTAATCGTGTCAAACTTTGTCTTTACACTCAATGTTTTTTTGTGTGTGTGTGTTGGGGGGTTATCTTAAAATTTGGATTTTTTTTTCTCAAAATTTTGATAATAATCCAAATTTTTTTTTCTTTCATCTAAAAAAATGGATTTTTTCCCCCTCTTTTTTTTTCAAACTTTCAACTTTTAGCTCAAAACTTTGACTTGGCCTTGTGAGACTGAGATGGCCACTCCAGAACCTTAACTTTCCTCTGCTGTAGCCAATGGCAGGACCCAAATGTCGTCTTTCATCTAAAATCTTTCACTTTTTAATTTCAAGACTATGACGTCTTCTCTAAAATATCAACTTTTTATCTCAAATTTGACCTTCAACTAAATTTTTTTCCTCAAATTTTTGTCCCTAATCTCAAATATTGGTCTTTTCTCAAGGTTTGACTTTTTGGTAATTTTGACTTTTATCTCAAGAATTTGAATTTAAAATCTCATAATCAAACTTTATATCTCAGATCTTGACTCAATTATCCCAAATTTAACATTTTGTCTAAAAATTTTGACCTAATCGTGTCAAAATTTGTCTTTACACTCAAAGTTTTTGTGTGTATGTGTGTGTGTGTGTGTTGGGGGGGTTTTCTCAAAATTTGGATTTTTTTTTTCTCAAAATTTTGAGAATAATGGATTTTTTCCTCTCTTTTTTTTCTTTTTTGCAAAATTTCAACTTTTAGCTAAAACCTTTGACTTGGCCTTGTGAGACTGAGATGGCCACTCCAGAACCTTCCCTTTATTCTGCTGTAGCCAATGGCAGGTCCACTTGTCCTTGTGTTTTGGATCATTGTCATGTGTGAACGTCCAAGTACGTCTCATGTGCAGCTTCTGGGCTGATGAGTGTAAATTTTCCTCCAGTATTTTCTGATAACATGCTGCATACACTAATTTTTTTTTAAAATAAATGTCTTCACCCAACCAGAAATGTTTATTTTGCAAAAGAAGGAACGTTAAGTGAAGGTTTTCTCCAATAAGAACAGAGAAGAGGTGAGTTCAGCTGTTTTCAGGACACCAAGCTTAGGCTGAAGACCAATCTGCAACAAAACCAAAAAACGAGCCAATCAGAGCGTCAGTATTTATCTGGAGCTAGAGATGTCAAATAAAGGTCAAAGGTCATTTCTCACCTCTAACGTCCACCTCAGAAACACGTCCCACTGTGCGTTTTTCACCCCGACAGTAAGCGACGCACTGATAGCGCCCGCTGTCCTCGCTGGTCAGGTTGAAAATCTCCGTCTCCACCCGCCTGAGTCTCCTGCCTCCGTCAGAGCGAGTATCTTTCACCGTGGTCTGGTACTTCCTGGGGTCTTTCAGCTCATTTTCCCTTTTTTCCCCCAAATGCCAGCAGACGTGGAGCGGGTCGCAGAGCTCAAAGTAGTACGGGGCTTCACAGGACAGTTTCACCGATGAGCCCAGGAACCCAGGTATCGTGAGGCGTTTAGACCGGATCTCCACGGCGTCTGGATAAGGCGGAGAACCTGAGCAGAGGGGAAAGAAATGTTAATGTTCAGTTTCTTTATTGTGTGGGATTGAACAGCAGCTCAAGATTAATAACCAGGAAGCATTGATGCACAAAATAAAGACGCTTGGGTCAATGAGGTGACGTCCCCTTTTTTTGTGTCTGAGTGTAATATTTCCTTCCATCATGAATTGAGTATTTCATCACATGTATTTCTTTATTCTGTGAAACCTGTGTTATTTGAACACATCTTTAAACTATTAAAATATAACATGTTTTTTTGTGTTTTGGTTCCTCAAACCCCCAAAATGTCAGGTGGTGCAACCGTCCTGACAAGTATCCACAGTAATTAAACTCTAAAACTTGAATGTCAGTTATTGTAAATGGAAATTAAAAAATACAGTGGCATTATTTTATGCTTCAACCTTTTTAAATAAAACATTCTTTGCAAATGAAAAGAATTTTAAAGCTGTTGAGAAATTTAAAAAACTTTTGTCCTGTAATTTTTACCTTGTCAAATGTCAGGGTGGTGCAACCGTAACATTAGACTTTTATTTTAAAGTGAAGAGAATAAAACAGGAAACAGGAAACTGCATCAGCCAGAGGAGCCCAAATGACATTTGTGACCAAGTGGAAAAGTTTGTAGATTTCTCTGAAATACTGATAAAAAAGCTTTTTTCACTTCATTGGTGACTGGAACAATTTCCATGTCAGGTGGTACAACCAATGTAATAATGTGAAATGTTATTTTAACATCAAATTATTTATCTTATTCACAAATAAAAGAAATGAAACACACAAAATGAAAATGTATGAGTCACTACAGACACTTGAGAGATACTTGCCAATAATTTCACACAGAAAAAATAACAGGAACATATAAATATATTTTCATATATTTGGTTGCTCCACCTGACATTTTTGGGTGCTCAAATTAAAAATACTAAAAAATAATGAACCTAAAAACTTTGAAATGTTGGTCAACTACTGAAATCTGTTAGAAAACATAATTCTTCTCTCAGAAATATGTTTTTATCCATTTTCAAAGAACTTTTTAAAAATAAGTTTCTAGACCCTCTTTTTGTCATTGACCCGTTTGCCTGGGGCAGAAAAACGTCAGATTTCATTTTGTTTGCAAAAACTTACTTGCATTGAACTGTTCTCTCAGCTCCTGAATCTGATTTTGCAGAGGAAATTTAATGTCTAACAGCTCGTCTCTGTCCAGGAGCAGAATCAGGTCTGTGATTTCCTCAACGGACATCATGGAAAAGTCACACTTGTCAGGACACACACCTTAAGGAAACAGAAAAAAAGACACACACACTTGTGAGGATGCTTATTTCAGCTGTTCAGAACATGTCCTGGCTGTTTGTTAAAGCTTGAGGAGGTGCAGCCTCCTCTATTCATGCACATATCCACAGGTGAGGCTGCTACAATCATGAGGAGCTTCACTGTTTAGCTTCTTGGGTCGGGAGAATCAGAATCAGAAGTTACTTTATTGTCCCGTCAAGGGAGATTAGTGCTGCAGCCGGAACACACAAAGGACAAGACACAATGACAAAAAGACCCTTATATTTTATCTCAAAAGTGTTGATATTATATCTCAAAATTTTGACTTTTTTGCTTATATTTTGACTTTTTATCTCAAAATTTCGACTTTTAATCTCAAAATATTCGCAATACTTTCACGGCCCGCCGGCGGGCCACGGCCGTCAGGTTGGGAATGGCTGTCCTAGACCAGTGGTTCCCAAAGTGGGGGTCGGGACCCTTTGGGGGGTCGCGAGACATTGATAGGGGGTCATGGAATGTGTCCCAAAATTGAAAACTATGAACAATTCATGAACATTTTATCCATTATTGTGAGAATAAAAGCAAAAATTGGGTTGAAAGATAATATAAAATTATGCAAACAGAAATGTTTCATTTGTTTTTCACATTTCTTTGTTCAAGTTTGATGCCATGAACTCAGCAAAGTGCACATTAGTCGGTAAATTTTCTATCGATCAGTTAAATTAAGTATCCTCAGGGAGGGTTTTGTTGGTTTTTGTCTGTTTTTGGATTGTCCCATTAGTGTTGCACCACAGCAGGGGGTCACCAGTCTCTAACGCTGCTATTTTGGGGGTCACAGGCGGAAAAGTTTGGGAACCCCTGGTCTATATCTCAAAATTTTAACTTCTCATCACATCATTCTGACCTTTTATCCCAAAAATTTAGATATTTTATCCCAAAATTTTGACTTTTAATCTCAAAATATTCGCAATACTTTCATGGCCCGCCGGCGGGCCGCAGCCCACAGGTTGGGAATGGCTGTCCTAGACCAGGGGTTCCCAAACTTTTCCGCCTGTGACCCCACAAATAGCAGCGTTAGGGACTGGTGACCCCCTGCTGTGGTACAACACTAATGGGACAATCCAAAAACAGACAAAACCCTCCTGAGGATACTTAATTTAACTGATCGATAGAAAATTTACCGACTAATGTGCACTTTGCTGAGTTCACGGCATCAAACTTGAACAAAGAAATGTGAAAAACAGATAAAACATTTTCTGTTTGCATAATTTTATATTATCTTTCACCCCAATTTTTGCTTTTATTCTCACAATAATGGATAAAATGTTCATGAACTGTTCATAGTTTTCGATTTTGGGACACATTCCATGACCCCCTATCGATGTCTCACGACCTCCCAAAGGGTCCCGACCCCCACTTTGGGAACCACTGTCCTAGACCATTGGTTCAAGACCTGTGGCTTAAGAGCACTGCTAGAGCCACAATTTGTAACATGACCTGAAATTAGGAGGAGATAAAAACAATTAATAAAACCCAAAATGTAACCACTGGTCAATAATGAAAGAATGAAAACGAGCTAAATAAGTAAATATGTCAGTAAATTAAGCCCCAGAACTTAAACTTGACCCTCGTTCTAACGGCTGAAACACAGGTTTTGGTGGAGGATAGTTCTTTTTCGTCGTCCTGACCCTGGATGTTGAGTCTGATTAAACTCACCTGAGTTTAATCGAAGCGCCACATTAAGAGACGCCTGAACGATGCACAACACGGCAAAGCTGACTCCAACCCAACAGGGGATTTTTGACCCTCCTACAGGTGAGAAAAACACACAAACAGACTCTTTCAGTCACTAACTCAGAGACAGTTCGTCAAAATATCTAATTCGTCTTTGAAAGTGCAAATTCATAACAGCTTTTTATTCTCCATCATCTTCTTTCTGTGGTTTTGAACACTAGTTTTACTGCTTTTCTGCTACTTAAAGTGCATGTAATAACTTTAAAACAGCATTTATTTAGAATTGAGTTTGATTTACAAAATGAAAAGTCATTTAATTGGTGATTTGTTCTTGAATGTGACCCAACAATAAGAAGATAAGTGTTTTTTCTTACAATAAGTTCCTGAAGTTTCCTACCTGTGCAGCTTTTCTCTCTTTTTATCTCTGTTTTCTTCTTTCTATGAGCAGACGTTCTGTAATAATAATCCTCCGTCTCCATTTTCACTCAGGTTTTTTCTCCTGAAGCAGCTGAAGTTTCCTGCTGCCTCTCTGATGTCTGCATCAAAACTTTTCTTTCTGCTTTTAGTTCACCTGATGATGAAGATGATGATGTCAGTGACTCCACCTCCACCAACCACGAAACTCGGAGACAACGCAGCTCTGCAGCTTCTCCACAGGGGGCGTTGTTTGCTGCATCATGAGGTATCACACAGACGTCACAGAGCTGAACACAACTTCTCTGTAAAGTCTTTTCATTGCTGGGTTTGTGGTTTAATCTTTTTGTCTGCATCAGTCAGAGGCTCTTAGAGCAGTCAAAGTTACATGTGTGAGACAAACAAAAGCTGAATTTGAAATTCATCGTCGCAGTAATTGGATGCATTGCTTGTGCGTCCTCACCAGTGGCGTGCACAACTTTATGAAGGACGGGGGCAGAAAGTTCTTCCCACTGAAGGGGCACTAAGTTTTTGCAGCCCAGGAGTTCGATTTATCATGTTCAAACCAGTTAAAGGGCAGTGAAGTGTCTCTGAAAAATATTGCCCTACAAAAGTATAAAATTTAGTCCTCTTTTATTTCAGTGATATTATGACACTGTAAACATGCATACGCCTACATTTATTCATATTATTTTCCCGTATCATTTCCTGAAAATTATTCTCAGCTCTACAAGGGGGTGCACAAGCTGAAAAAGTTTGAGAAAAAACGTGTCTTACTGCTGTAACAGGAAAGAAATGAGGATTATTGTTCTTTTTAGCAGCTCATAGAGAAGAATCAGTTTTAATTCTAGTTTAAAATCCAGATTAAATCTTAATGTGGAGCAAAAACACCTTTTTAAAATCTGTACAAATAAGAAAACAACATGACAGGACGAAGTGATGGAGGATCTTTGAGGTTCCTGAGATGTTTGTTGATGCTTCTTACAGATTAAAACAGAGAGAAGAGATGACAGAGCAAAGTTTCTGTTGGTCAGAGGAAATGGAAACACACACACACACACACACACACACTTACGTATCCTCCACCCACCACATCACACACTCAGATCACACCTCCACCTCTGCAGCCTGAGGGTCGCACACTCACTCGCTCGCTCACTCGCTGCTTTCAGTTTTCTCAGACGTCTTTGACTCGTGAGTTTGTCCTCGTTTTTAATTCAGCTTTTAGACTTTTTTTTAGACTTTAGAAAATGTCTGGATCAGCTCTGATGCTGCTGCTGCTGCTGCTGGTGTGTGTGTGCGTCTCATCTGCAGACGACAAAGGTTAGTGATCAACACAAACGCAGCCACTGATTGGTTCCCTGACCATAACCTTCCAGCGACCGTGTGGGGTTATTTAAGACCGCAGCCATATGATTTAACGTGTCATCTCTTTATTTTTTTTACCCAAATTTTCTTTCTTGGCATGACTTTATCAGTCTACTCATCCTACACACTTCCACAGTTTTTTGCAGGGATCAGCCAATCAGTGTGGCAAATGCATCACAAACACATCACAGAAGCTTTGGTTTTTAAACATTGGCTTTAAAGTTTTATTCGCTCATGCCTCTAAATAATTTTCTATCTATAACAGACAGGTCTTGAGGAAGGCTCATGTCATCTTAGATCAGGGGTTGAAGTTGTGGCTCTAGCAGTGCTCTTAAGCCACAGGTCTTGAACCAATGGTCTAGGACAGCCATTCCCAACCTGTGGGATGCGGCCCGCCGGCGGGCCGTGAAAGTATTGCGAATATTTTGAGATTAAAAGTTAAAATTTTGAGATTAAAAGTTGAAATTTTGAGATAAAAAGTCAAAATATAAGCTAAACAGTCAAAATTTTGCGATAAAATATCAAAATTTTTGGGATAAAAAGTCAGAATGATGTGATGAGAAGTTGAAATTTTGAGATATAGAGCAGGGGTTCCCAAATTTTTCCGCCTGTGACCCCCAAAATAGCAGCGTTAGAGACTGGTGCCCCCCTGCTGTGGTACAACACTGATGGGACAATCCAAAAACAGACAAAAACCAACAAAACCCTCCCTGAGGATACTTAATTTAACTGATCGATAGAAAATTTACCGACTAATGTGCACTTTGCTGAGTTCACAGCATCAAACTTGAACAAAGAAATGTGAAAAACAGATAAAACATTTTCTGTTTGCATAATTTTAGATTATCTTTCACCCCAATTTTGGCTTTTATTCTCACAATAATGGATAAAATGTTCATGAATTGTTCATAGTTTTTGATTTTGGGACACATTCCTTGACCCCCTATCAATGTCTCGCGACCCCCCAAAGGGTCCCGAACCCCACTTTGGGAACCACTGTCTTAGATTGTTGTAATCATCCGCTTAAAATCGAGTTTGAGCTTTTACCCTCTTGCCGTCGTTTTAGGGTTCCTAAGAGGAGGACTAAAAGATTTCAGGGCTCTTTTATCCCCAGTGCAACTCATTTACTTAATGGCAATTAGTTTGTTGGTTGCTTATGTTTCTCTTGCACTATCATCATTGTTGCCCTACATGCGCTTTCACACTTCGCACTTTTCTGCATTAACTTGCATGTTACTTTCCATTTGTTTTGGTTTGAGCTCGGGTCTAAACATGTCATCGCCTTTATACGTGTATGGTGTTTCTTATCTTACCTCTTTTAGTCATTGTGTTGTCTATCATTTCTGTATTTTAGACTTTTTATTATTGTCATTGTGTCTTGTCCTTTGTGTGTTCTGGTTGCAGCACCAATCTCCCTTGACGGGACAATAAAGTAATTTCTGATTCTGATAATGAAGCAGAAAAAATTCTCCCTTTATGGAACCCAACGATGATGTTTCTTTTTCTTTTCTCTTCTCCAGACGCCGTAGTGATCCGGGCCAAACCTCAACCAATAGCTGCGCGCAGAGGTTCATCGATCAAACTTCCCTGTGACGCCACGTATTACGTAGATCTCTGTGACCCAATCCACGTTTTCTGGCGTTTAGGGGAAAACACGGAGCTGAAAAACCCCAGGAAGTACCTGACCACGGTGAGCGAGACGTTTCCTGATGAAGGGAAGAGACGCAGATGGGTGGAGACGGAGATTTTTGACCTGACCAGCGAGGACAGCGGGCGCTATCAGTGCGTCGCTTACTGTCGGGGTGAAGAAAGCGCGGTGGGACGTGTTTCTGTGGTGGATGTTAGAGGTAACCTGTGACCTTTGACCTTTATTTGACATCTCTAAGAAGCTCCAGATAAACACTGCCGCTCTCATGGAATCTGTTTTTTTTTTTTTTTTTTTTGCAGATTGGTCTTAAAACTGAGCTCCGTCTCCTGAAAACAGCTGAACTCACCTCTTTTCTTTTCTCAGTGGAGAAAATATTCACTTTTATGATGTTTGTTTGTTTGTTTGTTCACTTGTTTTGCAGAATAAACGTTTCCAATGAGTCTCATTTATCACCCATCACTGCTTCTTGTATCATCATCTTTCGTTTCGTATACTCCTAAACGATTCGTGCAATCAAAAAAATTCCAGCTGTTCCTAAAAGCTGAGATGTTGCTCTTTCACCCAGTATGTGGTTATTACCGTAATTTCACTCAGGCGTTTAAG
Source organism: Thalassoma bifasciatum (assembly GCA_008086565.1). Classification (NCBI taxonomy): domain Eukaryota; kingdom Metazoa; phylum Chordata; class Actinopteri; order Labriformes; family Labridae; genus Thalassoma; species Thalassoma bifasciatum. Next base: position 163,009 of record RPOG01000512.1, read on the forward strand.
AAAACCCACGAATAAACACACAGACGATGGAACGAATAAAAACGGAACAGAGTTTTTCCAAAAACGGCAAAAAGAAGATCATCCTGGTTATAAAACCTCCTCTGGAGTTTCTGCATGACCCTGAGAAAAAAGGAGCAACTTCATGAGAGAAAAAGGTAACGTCTAGTTTTTACTTCATATGCGTAATTTGATGCTTTAACTGTGTGGTGACTCTTTGGCAGGGGTGGAAGTAATCAATTAAAATACTCAGATTACTGTAATTAAGTAGTTTTTTGGGGTACTTGTACTTTTATGAGTAGATTTTCAAGTCTGTACTTTTACTTGTACTTAAGTAATCATTCTGCCATGTAATCTACTTAGTTACTTTTAAAATCAGAGTTGAGTAACATTAATATAATAATGATTTTATCTGCACTTTTGTAGCCAGTAAGGTGATTTGATAACAAACAAGCCAATGAAAACCAGGACATATGGATGAAAAACAAAACAAAAAAATATTAATGGATGTTAATGATTGATCGCTGATTGATTTTGTGTCAAGAATTTAACCAGTTCAAAATGTATTCATGGATATTCAACTGCACCTCATCTAATTTAGTTTTTTGTCTGCTGTCTTAGAAAAAGAAAGACAAAAAAAAAAAAAAAAACCCAATGAAAATGAGTGAAAAACACTTGTTTTCTATCTCATCAGTTATTAATGATTATTGATTGTTAGTGTTTTAACTATTGATAAAGAAAAACACAAAATTTAGAGGTGACAGTGACATCACCAGTTAAAGTAACTAATAATCTGAGGAGTTTTTGAGTATTTTTCTAACACCAGTACTTTTACTTGTGATTGAGTAATATTTTAGCAATGTTACAGTACTTGTACTTGAGTACAGATTTTCAGTACTCTTTCCAACACTGCTCTTTTGGAAGGACGTACCAAGTCTTATTTGTACAATATGAATATATTTCAGTGTTGACGATAAACAGCAACCTTTTTAGAGCGTAGTAACGTCCTGCTGAGGTTTTTCTGTGGTCTCAGAAATGTATTTCCAGTTTTCTTTGTGCTGTATGAGCCTGATTTGAGGCTTATATTGTTGCTAAACTTTATAAATACTGAACCATGCCTTGTTTTTACTGTACAATAGTCGTGAGTGGCTGAATATCTTTCTCCTCTTCTTCCAGTTTCAGTTTTTATATCGTGAAGGGGAGAAAACGTCCGTCAGAGGGAGAAGCTGTGAGATGCTGGAGGATCTGATGATGCTGTCAAATACATAGTTTTTTACAAAATAAGAGAAAAAATCTCATTAACATTAGTGTACATAAGTTTGTTAATGCTCAAATGTTTCGATCTCTTTGTTCAAAGTGTTTTTTCCTTCACTAGACCTCTTCTTTCTTCAGTTTATCTTGTTTTTATGACTTTTTTTCTGGTTGACCACTTTAATAATTTTCATTTTTTAATGATGCAATTTTTTTGTTACTTTTATTTCTCAGAGAGTGAGACACCACTGTAAAAAAAACCATCTAGTTTACACAAAATACATCTCAAATTATATACAAAGGTATGATACAATGAGAATAAATAAAAGACATTCATGATAAAAACATAAAACAGGGGAAAACAAACAAAAAAAAAAAAAAAAAAAAAAAAAAAAAAAAAAAAAAAAAAAAAAAAAAAAAAAAAAAAAAAAAAAAAAAAAAAAAAAAAAAAAAAAAAAAAAAAAAAAAAAAAAAAGGGAAAAAAAAAAAAAAAAAAAAAAAAAAAAAAAAAACAGGGTGCACAGTTGAGCAATTGACAAACCTATTCAGATAAATAATCAAAAACAGAACCATAAGAAACTATTTTCTCCAGTTTAAAGTGTTTTTCTCTCACATAACATGCAGTAAATTGGAAATAACACCAGAAAATTCAAAGTATTCCAGAAATAATAGGCCTAAGCTTTTACTCCCAGGAGTTTTTTGACATTTTTATGGTGAAGATGAGCAAAATATTCCAGGCAGGTGTTTTTGGGGCTCAGGTGTTAAAGGGTTAAAATCAGATTCAGAGGTTTTCTGTGCAGAAAAAGTGTTGAAAAATAAGTGTAGAGTTTGTGGAGGACTCGTTTCATGACCTGACGGACGGACGCAGCAGCAGCAGGATGTTTGTGGTGACGAAGCTTCGTGCTTGTTTGTAAAGTGATGCGTGAGAAACAAAGACGTAAAAGTTTGGAGCCTGAAATAGTCTCAGAATGACTTCACCTCTCACTTCCTTCTTTCTGTGGTTCTTTTAAAAGTCTGAGAGATGTTTACTCCAGAAAAACAAAGCTTCTATGTGAAGTGATGCTCCAGTGAAAATGTGGATGAATTCACTTTTTTTTTAATCCTTATTTAGTTTTTTAATTCAGATCTGAAACAATGACAGAGGCTGTAACTAAAGTGAGAGTCAGAAACCTCAGGACAGGAAACTTCACCAGCGATGCTTCATGTTCACACTAAACCACACACACACACACACACACACTGAGCCTCTGTTAGAGGATGTAAGCTCGGCCTCAAACAAAGAGTCAAATAAGTGCAGCATTATTTACAGCAGTGGTTCCCAAAGTGGGGGTCGGGACCCTTTGGGGGGTCGCGAGACGTTGACAGGGGGTCATGGAATGTATCCCAAAATCGAAAACTATGAACAATTCATGAACATTTTATCCATTATTGTGAGAATAAAAGCAAAAATAGGGGTGAAAGATAATATAAAATTATGCAAACAGAAAATGTTTTATCTGTTTTTCACATTTCTTTGTTCAAGTTTGATGCCGTGAACTCAGCAAAGTGCACATTAGTCGGTAAATTTTCTATCGATCAGTTAAATTAAGTATCCTCAGGGAGGGTTTTGTTGGTTTTTGTCTGTTTTTGGATTGTCCCATTAGTGTTGCACCACAGCAGGGGGTCACCAGTCCCTAACGCTGCTATTTTGGGGGTCACAGGCGGAAAAGTTTGGGAACCCCTGATTTACAGGACAATAAAACATATACATGAACTCAGGCTGTGACTCTGAGTTTGTGTGTTTGAATCCTGATCTAAGATTTTATAGAATCGTTGACTTTGCTTGCCTAATCTGGCTACACCAACTGAGTTACATCAAATCTGTTTATAACTTTTTATTATCAATGCGTCTGCTATACATGTCATAAGTCTGAAGAACATCCCCCCAAAAAATCTGTGGGATCATTTCATTCAAGTACAAACCCTGCAAGTTGAAAAATTCCAACTTTGATGTCTAGTTTCTAAACTTCTTGTCCAGTTGGCCTGATAAAATCCCGGACGAGCCCCCAATTTGTTACGCCCGGCTCTCAGGCGCACCAAATGAAGGAGACAACTCCAAGGTTTAAACCGGTTTACGTTTGTTTTTTATTGTTTTCATAAAGTAGAAAACTTACGAGAAATAAGTTGTAAACTTATGGGAATAAATTTGTAACTTAAGAGAATGATCTCGTGCGCATGGGTGAACCACACGGGCCGCCTGTTGTTGCTCTTGTCTGTTTTCCAACCTTTTTTGTAATTTATGACTTAATTTTTTAATCTTTATTACATTTATGACTTTTTCTCTCTTAAGTTTATCAATTTTTTCCTCTTAAGTTCCAAAAATTGTCAATATCTGAAACTTCACACCAGTTGCACGGTTTATCATCACACTTTCATTGTTTCACTTTGTTATTTCGCTTCTTCAAAATCAAACTGTGACTTAAAGAGAGCAAAATCAGTTTTGGTTTTAAAGCTTCAGTTTAATTTCATCAACAAAGAAAAGCAACAAAACTTCAAATACAAACATCATCTGATGATTTAAAGACGTTTGAACTCACATTTTTTTTTATCTTATGAAAGTCTTCGAGAAACTCGTTGGCAAAACAATGAGATTTAAGACTTCTAAAATCAGTTGTTCACACTTTATTGAGCTCATTACATCATTTAATAACATTTTAATTTAAAGATCACTGAGAGAAAGAAAAACTTTAGAGCTGATTCCAGCCCAGAAACGTGTAAAAACTTTGTCTTTTCGCTTTAATTTGATGACAAACTCTCTAAAGTCCTTCAGGAAAGATTGTTTCTGTAAAAGCAAAGTCAGCAGACAGTTGTTTTATGTTTCCAGGAGTAAAAGCTTCATCAGGAGCTCTGTGATTGTTCAGGTCTGATGAATTTACTCTGCAGAAAAACTCGAGGAACACACAGTCCTTCCTTTTTGTTCACCGTTTCCCTCAGGACGTAATCGTTGGTGACGCACAGGAAACCTGAATCCTCGAAGAGCTCGGTCAGAAACTCTGTGAGATAAACACAAAAAAAAAAAAAAAAGAGTTCAGTGCTTTCTTATCTTTAAATCTAAAAACGAACGATCATAAATCCTGCAGCTCTGACCTTTGGAGAAGAAGAACGACCTGGTTCCGTCCTGACGAACGTAGAAGTTTTCTCCCAGTTTGCTGCCGGCTTTAAAGCGCAGCATGGCGTGATCGTTCAGGCCGTAATCTCTGAACAAAACCATTCCTCCAGGTTTCAGAACCTTAAAAAGAAACATTTCATGATTAAGAAATTAAATCTATCTTCTGCAAACTCATAGTAAGTGATGCATTGAAGAAACGTCTGGACTGAGTTTAGTTTATTGAGCTGTTGTGTCTGCGCTCTCTGAAAATATTCTGAACCTTTTTGTGTTTGAAGTGAATATTTTGTAAAGTGCAAAAAAATATAATATATTAAACCCTGTTTCTGCCTAAAGAAATCCAGCTTAGTCAGGTTTTGTTTCTCTTTTTGACCCGTATTTGGTCAAAAATTTGAGATAAAAGTTTTTTGAGATTATTTGAAAAAAATGATTAACATGAAAAAGTTGAAATCTTAACTTTTTATCTCAGTTTTTTTAAAATGTGGGACTAAAGGATTTGCCTTTTAAGTTTGACTTTTTTTTCTCAAATTTCAAATTTTTTTTCTCGTAATTTTGATTTTATTATTCCATGTTTTTGGCTTTAATCTCAAACAACAATAAAAGACAACTTTTGTTTCATTATTTTGACTTTGTACATGAAAATTTCAAGTTTTGACATTTTTGGTCAAAATTTTTGACTTTTTTTTCCACAAATTTTTGACTTTTTATTTGAATTTTTGACTTTTATATCTCGGGATTTTTGAGATTATGACTTATCCAAAATTTAAACTTTTCTTGAATTCTGACTTTTTGTCTCAAATTCTCACATTTTGTCTCAAATTTGGACTTTTTTAATCCTAAAATTTTGACGTCTTATTTGAGATTTTGGCTTTTTTCAGTCTCAAAAATTTGAATTTTTATCTGTTTTTTAAAATGTAGGACTAAAGAATTAGCCTTTTAAGTTTGACTTTTTTTTCTCAAATTTCATTTTTTTTTCTCGTAATTTTGATTTTATTATTCCATGTTTTTGGCTTTAATCTCAAACTCTTGACTTTTTTTTCCAAAAAGACAACTTTTATTTCATAATTTTGACTTAGTACATGAAAATTTCAAGTTTTCATAAAAAATTTCAGCTTCTTAATTCAAGTTTTGACATTTTTGGTCAAAATTTTGACTTTTTTTTCCACAAATTTTTGACTTTTTTATTTGAATTTTTGAGATTACGACTTATCCAAAATTTAAACTTTTCTTGAATTCTGACTTTTTGTCTCAAATTTTTACATTTTGTCTCAAATTTGGACTTTCTTAATCCTAAAATTTTGACGTCTTATTTGAGATTTTGCCTTTTTTCATCTCAAAATTTTGACATTTAATCCAAAAAGATAATTTTTTTTAAATAATTTTGACCGGATTCTTAATTTCAACTTTTTACGTGGAAGATTCTGGTTTTTATCTTCTCCCAAATTTTGATATTTTATTTTTAATTTTGCTTTAATACCTCAGGATTTTTGAGATAAAAACTTTAAATCCCAAATTTTGACATTTATCTCAAATTTTGACATTTTTCTCCCCTCAAATCTTGACTTTTTGTCTGAAATTTTTTACTTTTCATTCTCAAATTTGAATCTTTATCTTGCCATATTATTACAGTGTTGACTTTTCACATGAACAATTAGACTTCCCATATTTTTAAAAAACTTTTTAATCCCGATATTTTTCACTTTTATCCAAAAAGAAAATTTTTATCTCAGAATTTTAAATGAAATTCTTAGTTTTGACTTTTTACGTGAAAAATAAATATTTTCATCAAAATTTCAACTTCTTATCTCAAATTTTGACTTTTTTTCCCCCTCAAAATGTTGAATTTTATATCTACGGATATTTGAAGTTACAACTTGTTATCCAAAATTTTGACTTTTCTCACATTTTGTCTTTTATCTCAAAATTTTGACTTCTTATCTAAGATTTTGATTTAAAAATTTGAATCTAAACCTTATCATTACTTTTATCTCATAATTTTGACCATACTTTTACAGAAAAATGAAAAATTAGACTTCTCATATTATTTTTTTTTTAGTTTTCAACTACAATTTTGCGTTTTTTAATCTCAAAATTTTTAACTTTTATCCAAGAAATTCTGACTTTTTATCAAAGACATTCTCACTTATTTTTTCAGTTTGCTGCTGGATTTAAAGTGGAGCATGGTGTGGTAGTTTAAGCTTTCGTCCCTGAACATAATGACTCCTCCAGGCGTCAGTAACGTTCAGAAACTTTCTGTAACATGTGCATTGAGTTGAGTTTGTTGAGTGTTTTCTCTCACCCTGAAAATATTCTGCAGAGCCGCCTTCATCTTGTCGGGGTGAATCGCTGAGAGGACGAAGATGAGAGTGACGACGTCCACGCCGTCTTCTGGGACGTTTCCCCTCAGGTCGTCTTTGGTGAGGTCACACTGGAAGGCGCTGCAGCGTTCGGGGCAGAACAGAGAGTTCGTCTGTCAGAGGAAAGAAGATGTTTTATTTCTTCAACTGTGGCGTCAGAATTTACTCTAGCTTTAAATATTAAAAGCACAGATCGATATCTCACTTTGACGAACTCGACGGCTCGTGGCGAGAAGTCACAGGCGTAAACGAAGATGCTGAGGTCGTCCTGCAGCAGAGGGAAGAGACAGTTTCCAACTCCACAGCCGGCTTCAAGCAGAACCAGCTTCTGGGACTCAAACTACAAACCACACAAAGACAAAGAAACAAGAAAGAAACAGCTTTAAATGTTGATTTGTGTCAGATCCATAAAATCCAAAAGTTTCCCCCAAAAATTTCAGCCATTTAAGAAAAAGAAAATTTGGCTTTGTTGAGATTTTTTTTGGAGGGGGGTCCATATAAAGTCAAATTTTGAGATAAAAAGTGAAAGTCTAAGGATGAAAAGTCAAAATATTGAAACAAAGAAACCCTCACTTTTTATCCCGTCTAAAGTAAAAAAAAAAAAAAAAAAAAAAAAAAAAAAAAAAAAAAAAAAAAAAAAAAAAAAAAAAAAAAAAAAAAAAAAAAAAAAAAAAAAAAAATCAAAACACACAATTCTGAGACAAAAAAGTCAAAGTTTTAGAATAAAACATCACATTTGAAGAAAATAGTCAAAATTTTGACTTTTTATTTATCCCATTAAATTGCACCCCCCCCCCCAAAAAAAACAAACAAACAAAAAAAACTTTGCATTACTTTTTATGTACACTTTAATCTCAGAATTTTTACTTTTATCATCTCACAGTTTTGATTTAAAATAGGCAAAATAATTTAGAATATTCTCATCAAACCCAGTATTTATTATTATCCCTAACTCTTGTAAATGGGCTTCTTTTATGCATTATTTATGTTTATAAATATACATTTAAAATGTCCCCTAAATATTAAAGTGGTGTTTTACATAAATGTCTATGAAGCTGCTTTGTTGTCTTTGAAAATCTTTGTGTATTTTAGTGAAATAAGTGATGTTTCTTACTTGTCTGCAGGCTTTCAGCTCCTCAAACATTTGACTTTTTACCACATACTTTCTTTTGGTCCATATAAAGTCAAAATTTTGAAATAAAAAGTCAAAGTCTTAGGATAAAAAAAAGTCTTCCTTTTGGGATGAAAAGTCAAAAAAGTTAAAATCCTCACTTTTTATCTCTTACACTTTTCGGGATGTCCATTTAAAGTCAATTGTTTTTTAGATAAAAAGACAATTCTGAGACAAAAAGTCAAAGTTTTAGGATAAAACATCAAATTTGAAGAAATTAAGTCAAAATTTTGACTTTTTATTTATCTCATTAAATTGCATCCCAACCACCCCCCAATTAGAACTTAATCTAAAAATGTTGACATTACTTTTCATGTATACTTCATTCTCAGATTTATTTATTTTTTTTATCTCACAGCTTTCACTTAAAATAGGTAAAATAAATAAGAATATTCTCATCAAACCCAGTTTTTATTTTTACGCCTAACTTGTGGAAATGGACTTCTTCTATGCATTATTTATGTTTCCATTATATAAAATGTTCCCTGAAATATTAAAGTGGTGTTTTACATAAATGTCTATGAAGCTACTTTGTTGTCTTTGAAAATCTTTGTGTATTTTAGTGAAATAAGTGATGTTTCTTACTTGTCTGCAGGCTTTGAGCTCCTCAAACATTTGACTTTTTACCACATACTTTCTTTTGGTCCATATAAAGTCAAAATTTTGAAATAAAAAGTCAAAGTCTTAGGATAAAAAAAGTCTTCCTTTTGGGATGAAAAGTCAAAAAAGTTAAAACCCTCACTTTTTATCTCTTACATTTTTCGGGGGGTCCATTTAAAGTCAATTGTTTTTTAGATAAAAAGACAATTCTGAGACAAAAAGTCAAAGTTTTAGGATAAAACATCAAATTTGAAGAAAATAAAGTAAAAAATTGACTTTTTATTTATCTCATTAAATTGCATCCCCTTTCTCCATTTGAACTATATCTATAAATGTTGACATCACTTGTTAAATATAATTTATCTAAGAAGTTTTGCTTTCTTATCTCACAGTTTTGATTTAAAATAGGTAAAATATTTAAAGATATTCTCATCAAACCCAGTTTTTATTTTTGCGCCTAACTTGTGGAAATGGACTTCTTTTATTCATTATTTATGTTTCCATTATATAAAATGTTCCCTGAAATATTAAAGTGGTGATTTACATAAATGTCTATGAAGCTACTTTGTTGTCTTGTTGTGTATTTTAGTGAAATAAATGATGTTTCTTACTTGTCTGCAGGCTTTGAGCTCCTCAAACTCCCTGGTTGTCCAGTGTCTGTCCTTGAAGAAGTTTGTGGAGTTTCTTTTGTAAAATAAATCCCAGTTTTTCTGAGCTTCTTTCTCCAGTTTCAGCTGTTTGAAGTCAGAAACTAAAGCTCGGTCAAAGTTTAGTTTCTGCAGCTCATCAGGGCTTAAAACTCCAACTGTGGAGGTTTGAGTTTGTCCAGAGGAAACTAATCCATCTTTAAGCCCAAACTTTTCATCTTTAGGTCCAAACTTTTCCTCTGTAGCTGAAACAGAAACTTCACTTTCTTCTGTGTTTTGATCCATGATGCTTCAGTTCATCCTTTAAAACAACTTCCCTCTTTCTTACAGTCACTTCTGAGACACATACATGAATAAAAACAAGATTTTTAATTAAATTTTCTTATTAAAGAGGTAAATTAAACTGTACCTTATTATATTTTTCTATATTTGAAGCATGAGGCTGATTTTTCCCCACATTTTTCCTCCATGTTGTCCGTCAAACAAACTCCTCCGCTCAGCTGTGATGCGTTCAGGTGATGTCGGAAAAACCAGACTACAAACTTCACACCAAGCAATCATTTGGAAATGAACCCCATTGGAAACAACATTTGTTTCCTGTAGAAGTTTAACTAAAATAGAAGTCTCTTTTTCGTCTGTTTGTGGCAGCTGATTAATTATGTGATTCTAGGAACGTCGTGAAAGCACCGAGGAGAAGTGAAAATACCAAATTCCGAGCTTTCTTTGAGGACCTGAATGTAGCATCACAATTCGATTGTTTTCGATCATTTCGTAAAATGGAACTAAATAAATAAATAAATGAATGAACTAATAAATTGATAAGTAAATAAATAATTGTAATAAATAATTAAATAAATAGCAGAAACTTTTTTAGGGTGTTTTCTGAGAAAAAAATAGTCAGAATACTGAATTTTTGTCAGAATCGTTTTCACTTTGTCTAAAAATATTCTATTTCTAATCCAGTTTTGTCTCTTTATCTCAAAATTTTGATATTTTTTTTAGAAATGAGAAATATGACATTTAATCTTAAAACTGTGACTGTCTATCTAATTTTTTTTAAACCATATTAATACAGTTTTTATTTTTTCCGAAGAAAATTAACTTTCCATAAAAAAAAAGACTTTTCATTTTTAATTATGATTTTTTCCCTAATTTTTTTTTTTTTGCCTTTTACTCCAAAAAATTTGTCTTAATCTTAAATTTTCCATTTGATTTCTAAATTTTTTTGCCTCTTTATCTCAAGTTTTGACTTTTCATTAAAAAATCTGATATTTTGGGACGTTTAGTCATATAACAATCTTAATTTTACGAGATTTTTATCACAATAATTTTTTTTTTTTTAACCTGGAGACTCTGTTTTTTCGGAATCATTTGGTCGCGGGAACCAAACCAAACCGGATTTGCGGTGACGCAATCACGCAGTGTCGTGACGCAGTGACGCAGTGTTGTTATGCTAAAGGTTAGCAGCAGAAGCTAACTCTGTTTTGTAGTTCTTTTATCCAGCTCTTTTTGTAGTTTTTGTTTTATCCAGCTCTTTTGGACGTTTCCAGGTGAGGGTGTTTTTCTCGGGGGGATAGTTTCTCCTAAATGTGACGGAACAAAGATGAACGGGAGCACGAACCCGCTGCTGGACAAAGAAGAACATGTTTTAAAGCTCGGAGAAAGCTTCGAGAAAAGGCCCAAATCCTCTTTCCACACCATCAGATGTGAGTTTGGAGAAATTAATTTACTCATATATTCGTTAAACTGAGCAGGGAAAATTTAAAGAGTGGGGAAAACGTGTTTAAAGTGTTATTCATGAGCTCACATGTCTGTTACACAACCTGTGGATAAGAACATTAAGTCATTAAAACTACACCCACTTCCTCACTGTTGTATAAAAAGTCAATGCACTCTAGATTATTTCAATGAATAACATATGGTATAACACAGGGGTGAAAGTTTCTTAAATTCTTGCTGGTACCAAACCTTCATCTATAGAAGCCCATTTCCAACAGTTAAAAAAAAAATGGCTTTATTTCTTTTTTAGATTTTTTTTTGTCCCTATTAGGTCTAAATTTTGATACAATAGTCAAACTTATTAGTTAGAAGGTCAAAATTTGAGAAAAAATATCAGATTCTTGAGGAAAAAAAAAGTTGAAATCATTGGGGAAAAAAGTCAAAATTTCAATTGAGAAAGTTGAAAATTTGTGATAGGACCTTTTTTTTTTTTTTTAAGATAAAGTCAGAAATTGAAATAAAAAGCTGAAATTTTGAGATAAAATATCAGAATTGTGAGATAAAAATTTGTATTCATGTGGGGGAAAAAATCCAGATTTTCAGATAAAAGGTCAAAAACTTGAGATTAGATATCAAAATTTGAGGTAAAAAGTCAAAAATTATTAGTTAAAAAGTCAAATTTTCTTGGTAAAATATCACAATTTGAAGATAAAAAAGTGTAAATCATGAGAAGAAAAGTCCAAGGACTCAAACACAGCAGCAGCAGTTCAGAGGGGGGTTCATTTGGGAGAAGTTAAAGGAATTTGTAAATAGTCAAAGTAGTTTTCATGACTGCATATTACAAACAAATCTATTGTCTGACCCAGAGTGTGGCTGTGACTGGTTTTTAACGGGCGCTTTAAAGCAGGCAGTCGCTCTCCCATCTTCCTGGAACTGAGTACCACCACTGAATCTTTTACTGGTACCAGAACCAGACAGTACCAGCTTACTTTCACCCCTGGTATAACATTAAAAATTAAATATGATGAATTTTGCTGCAACATCCACATTTAAACACAGACGTCCTCTGCAGTTATTACAAACATCAGAGCTCTCCTGGTTAAACTAATGGAGTTTAAAGAGCTGGGACCAACAGTACAGGCCAAAAGTTTCAACACACCTTCTCATTCAGTGTGTTTTCTTTATTTTCATGACTATTTACATTATAAATTCTCACTGAAGGCATCAAAACTATGAATGAACACATGTGGAGTTATGTACTTAAAGAAAGGTGAAATAACTGAAAACATGTTTTATGTTCCAGTTTCTTCAAAATAACCACCCTTTACTCTGATTACTGCTTTGTTCACTGTAGTCAGTTTCCAAGAGGTCGTCACCTGAAATAGTTTTCTCTTCACAGCTTTGCCTTATCAGGGTTAATTAGTGGAATTTCTGCCTTTATCAATGGGGTTGGGACCATCAGTTGTTGTTGTGCAGAGTCAGGTTAATACACAGCCAACAGCCCAATTGGACAACTGTTAAAATTCATATTATGGCAAGAACCAATCAGCTAACTAAAGAAAAACGAGTCATCGTTACTTTAAGAAATGAAGTCAGTCAGTCGGGAAAATAGTCATGAAAATAAAGAAATTCGAATGAGAAGGTGTGTCCAAACTTTTGGCCTGTACTGTACATAAATTTGCATTTTCCTCTATTTAAACTTTTTCCTCGCTTCCTTTCTGTAGAATTTATGAATTCAATATTTATTAAGTTGCCCTAATATATAATAACTTAATAATGATAAATTATAATTAAGTCAGGGAAGAAACTCCATCAGCTTTACTCTCACATAGCAAACCACAAAACAGACCACACAGAACTGTCAGACTAAAAACTACATTCAAATACAGTATTCAGTTTGCAGTGACTAGAATTGGAAAACAGCCTTTGTTTTGTCTTCGCTCTTATTCTCCGTCTTTTTGTCCAGATGACTTCAAACCAGCGTCCATCGACACGAGCTGTGAGGGGGAGCTGCAGGTCGGGAAAGGAGACGAAGTCACCATAACGCTACCTCATATTCCAGTGAGTCCACGTGGATTTATTTCCTCTGACCCTTCAAACGTTTTCTGTGAGAGTTTCACAGTTTTAGTAAAGAAACGTACTGATGGTTGTCCTCGTCCCCTCAGGGCTCCACGCCTCCTATGACGGTGTTCAAAGGAAACAAGCGACCGTACCAGAAGGACTGCGTGCTCATCATTAACCACGACACCGGAGAGTTTGTGTTGGAGAAGCTGAGCAGCAGCATCCAAGTCAAGAAGACCAGGTCAGAGGAATCAAGTCATTGATTTATGTTCTTGTAAGAAAATAAGCAGCAGAAGTGTTTCCATCAGTGTTAAAAAAAATACACTGTATAATGAGTCGACGCCGTGACATTCGGCTCTAATGGCCCTTTTCCACTGACTCGTCTCAGCCCTACTCTACTCGCCTCTACTCGGTTTGTGTTGCGTTTCCATTAGCGCGGTACTACGCGTCAGACGCCAGTTTTTAGTACCTACTCTACCCTGGTTCTAAGAGAGTAAAGCTGATACTAAAAGGTGACGTGGACGGACTGCAGGTCACTCATTGGTCAGAGAATGTCGTCTCTGCAGCTTCTGACTCTGAACAAATCACTTACAAGAGGCAAAGGAATAAGTCAGCGACGGGTTTTTAATGACATTTAAACCTGACGGCACAGAACCAGACTGAATGAAGACAAAATACAGCCCTAAAATGCTCCTTCATGATTCCTAAAGAAGTTAAAAGTCCTTTTTAAAGCAAAAAGAAGTTAACAGCAAAGATAGTTGGCTTTAAAGAGTCTTTTAAATTAAATCAAAGTTGGTCGGTGCAGGAGCGATCTGTCTGCCACGAGAGTCNCGGAGGGCAGCAGTAAGATCCAGGCTCGTATCGAGCAGCAGTCTGTTCGCTCCAGTCAGCCCAGCTCCCAGTTCAGAGCCCCCACCAAACCTGGAGCCGGGGTCAAGACCTCCCCCTCCCCCTCTAAAGATAACCCCTCCCCAGAGCCGCAGCTCGATGACATCAAGAGAGGTGAGAAAGGTTGTTACACATCCTCCTCAGAGTTCAGGGATGTTTGACTGTAACCCCCCCCTGACTCTGCCTCTGCCCCCCCCTGGTTGTTACAGAGCTCCGTGCAGAGGTGGAGGTGATCGAGCAGATGAGCAGCAGCGGCAGCAGCAGCTCCTCTGACTCCGCCAGCGCCTCGGGGAGCGGCGACGACAGCAGCAGCAGCGACGGCGAGCACGACGCCCCCCGACCGCTCAGCCAGACGTCTCCTAACCGCCCCCCCATGGCCAACGGGGGGGTCGACCGCCAGCAGGGCAACAACCAGCTCATGAACACACTCCGTGAGTCCAAACAAGTTTTCATTTCTGACTTCAGGCGTCTGATTTCAGGCTCTCATGTTTCCAAAACTGAGAGATCAAGAAACTGTTGATGAAACAAAATCATTTTTTGAATTTTAAGAATTGATTCAGACTGATGATTAGAATTGAGATTCTTACATGAATCGATTTTTTCCCCCCACCATTACATGGGCGGGGTGATATGGCTGAAAAATGTATCACGATAGAAGTGTTTCATATCGATTATTACTGTTTAGTTTTCTTTACTTTTTTGAATTAAGGGTCAGGAGAAAAAAGACTGAATTCAGATATATTTATTTTGAAATTATTATTCGTACTAGTAGTATTTGAATATTAAGAAACTGTTTGTCGATGTTAATCATTCCCTAAATTAACAATAATTCACACAACAGTAATGGTGGGATGAATAAATATTTAAACACTCAACGTTTATTCATCTATTCAAACTCTTGCAACACAATCTGGCAAAATTGGCCAAACAAAATCATTATTTCATATATAATTATTCTTTGTTGAAGCTGTAGCTTGTGATCCTGTATCTTTAACACATAAACAGTGAATATAAATTCTATTTATTGAGTGTGGGCTCTCATTATTTATGCCCACCGCTGCATAAATGGGCAGGGGCACCTTAGTCTAAAACGTCTGGACACGCCCCTGCTTGTCACAACATTACAGGTTCGTTGTATTGTTTTGCTCATTAACGGATGGATTTATGCTGAACAGAGGGTTTAGTCGGTGGAAGAAACGGAGTTACAGTTAAAGATGGGACTCGAATTTTCTCAAGGTAAAAGTCAAGCAACTTCTTAAGTATGATTCTTGATCCATCCATAACACCAAAAGAGGATTTTGGTGTTATGGATGGATTATTTTTTACGCACGTGTGTCAGTCGCACCAATAATAATCTTCAGGTGAAGCATAAAGGATCCCGGCTTCATAAATGTTTCAATAAAAGATCCAAACAAAACTCTTTAAAAGTGCCAGAGGTTGCAGAGGTGTGGTTTTCTCATGAAGTTCAGTGACATTATCAAACATGTTTTCTATTGATATCGATCATGTGTCTATCATGATAGATATTATTATTATTTTATCGCCCAGCCCTAAGTCCTACTAACAAGTGTATTTCATGTTTTTAACCAAACAAATCTCAATCTGAGCAGTCAAAAGAAGCTGCTTAGTGTCTTCCTGTGAGTTTCCTGGAGGATGAGTGTGATATAAAATAACGAAACTTCTCCAGCTTTAGTCTGAGATTATGAGAAAGTTGTCAAAAGTGACTTTTAAGGGTAAAAATCTCCTTGTTTTATTCTGAAATGTTTCCTGTTTTCCTCAGGTAACGATCTCCAGCTCAGTGAATCAGGCAGCGACAGCGACGACGACTGAATTCTCCTTTTCCTCCTGTTTCTGTTTCTGATTTCTCCTCTAAACTGTTCAGCCGGGAATTTAAAGAGTGTATTTTTTATTAGATGTATATTTTGTTTTGTATAGCAAACATTTGGAGGAAAGAAGTTTTCACCCGAGAGGTTTGGAAGATGATATTTTAAAGCTCAAACTTTTATTTTCTGTACTTTAAGCAGCTAGTTTTACGTCCTCTTTAAAAGTTTAAATGTTGCAGCGTCTGAATCTTCTCACTTTGTTCTTGTTTATCTGTGAAAGTTGTTGGAAGCTTCTGGATGATGTTGTCGGGCTGTTACTGGTTTGTCTTCACTCTCACAAGTAAGAAATCACAACTAATACATTCTCATATCCATCCTGGGGTAAAATAAAACCTGAAATATTGAATCTTTAACTCCCCAAAGAGTCAAAAGCTCCTTAAAACACCAACAAAATCAAACGGGATTATTTGGACTTTTTGTAGTCACTTTTAAAAACAAACATGAGATTTTTGGGAGATTTATCAAGCACAGGGATTAATTTACCTCAATAACAAACAAATATTTTAAGAGTCTTTGCAGAATAAGTCAACATTTTTACACAAAAAGTTAAAAATTTGGGATGTTACAGTGAAAATTTTGATTAAAAAAGTCAAAAGTTTGAGACAAAGTTGAAAATTTGATGTAAAACATTCAACTATTGAATTTGAAAAGTTGTAGTTGTGAGACGAGTTAACGTTACAAAAAGTCAAAATTTTCAGATTTAAGTGCAAATTTTGATGTAAACAGGAAAAATTTTGAGATAATTTTAAAAAAAGTTGGACATGATATGAGGGGAAATTTGAACTTTTGATAGTTAAAACGTTGAAATTATGAGATAAAAAAATCAAAACTTTGAAATTAAAATGAAACATTTTGAGATATAAGCGAAAATTCAAAGGGGATTGTTTGGATTTTTATTAACGACAGTTTATAAAAACGTGTTTAAAGAAGATTTAAGCTTTTTGACAAACACATTTATCAATCTATGAGACATTTCTTCAATTAAAAAAATTTTTTTTTGCTTGGATTGGAGACATGTATCTTTTTTTTCTGGTGTTTAAATCCTTATTCAGTGATTTTTCTCACATTAGAGGACAGAAAAGACACAGATAAAATTCCAGAAACAAGAACATGCCATATAAATATAACACTATTTACTTTAAATATAAGATTACTGAATTCATGACTGTGAGTCCAGCATAACTTAAAAAATATCTGCATTTTAAAAAACTCTCACATTTTTGAGTGCACTGCAAAAACTGAAATTGAAGCAAGTTTTTATGTCTTATTTATTTTTTTTTTTAATTTGATATGAGCCACATTAACCAGATCAATCCATAAAAAATGTCTGATTTCAAGTTATTTAAAGACAAAAATCAGGTCTAAATTGCTTGCAACGAGTAAAAAATTCTGAAAAAGTTTCTTTTTAAGACTTTATTCCACTTTCAAGAAACTTGACGAACAATTTTTTTATTTACCCCAAACATCGACATCATTAAAACATGTTTCTGGACTTATTAATTAAATGTGGCTCATCTCAAGTATAAAAAGACCATTTAGATTTCAGTTTTTGCGGTGAGAGAAAGAGTTTGAAAGTTACTGTTCCACTACTACACTTTGTGTTTTTGTTAGTTCACGTCTGCGTCTCTAAGCTACAATATAAAAACAGCTGATTCAAACCTCAGTCATCAAACAGTGATGACAAAATAAAATTCAAACTTCAACATATGGATGAAAAAAACAAACTGTTCTTAGGTCAAATCGAACTCAGAGCTTCAGTTCGTCTCAGTTTTATAGTATTTTATTTTTTTCATCCTCAGCTTTCACGTCGTTCTTTTGAAACGTAAAAGTATTTCATGCCTTACAGCAGGGGATTCTGGGAAAACAAAAAGGTGAATGTGACGTTTTCTGAAGAAGCCAAAGAGTCGAGAAAAGAAAAAGAGTCGCTCGTTTGATTTGATGTTTTTGTCGCAGGCAAATTTTAAACTGCATTCAGGGGAAAACAGGTTTCATTTCAAAATGTCAAATTATAAATTCACTTTTAACACAAACGAGATCATTTTAGAGATTTACCAAGTATTGAGATTTAATTACCTCAATACCTACACAAACAAACGTATAAAGAGTCTTAAAATAACAAGTAAAAAAATTTACAAAGAAATTCAAAAGTGGAAAATTTGATGTGAAAAAATTCAAGTCTTGTATTTGAAAAGATGTAATTATAAGACAAGTTAAAGCAAAAAAAAAAAAAAAAAAACTCAAAATTTTGAGATGTAAGTGCAAATTTTGATGTAAATTGTTAAATTTTGGGATAATTTAAAAAAAATTGGGAGATAATACAGGGGGAAGTTTGGGTAAAAGTTGATGTTTTGAGAAAAAAAATAAAAAAATCAAAACTTTCTGATAAAAATTAAACATTTTGGGATATAAAGTTGAAATTTTGATGTTAAAAAAATTGAAGTTTTGAATTTAATTAGTTGAAATTAGAGATAAAAAGTTGAAAATGCATAAAAAAGTTGAAATTTTGATGTTAAAAAAATTGAAGTTTTGAATTTAATGAGTTGAAATTAGAGATAAAAAGTCAAAAATGCACAAAAAAGTTGAAATTTTGATGTTAACAGTTGAATCTTTGGAATAAAGAAGTTGAAATTATGAGATAAAAAATCAGAACTTCCTGATAAAAATTAAACATTTTGAGATACAAAGTGAAAATTTTGATGTTGCAGTTTTGAGATTAAAAAAAGTGAAACTCATAGGACAAAAAGTCAAATATTTTCAAATATTTCTGGTTTATTTTATTGAGGAAACAGATGAAATTTTGACTTTTTTTTCGTTATTTATTTCATTCTGACTCTTTCTCCTGTTGGTAAATGTTTAACAGGTTAAATTCTCACATTTTGAAATGAAACCTTTGTTAATATCAGTTCAGTTTAAGTGAAACTGAGGCTGAAGAAGTTACCTGCTGTGATGTCACACAGGTGTAAATGTGTGTAAATGTTTGTTGGTGGTTTTTAAGTTCTCATGTTTGGTTTTGTTGCTGCACATGTTCGTACAAAACTGAAGTGTATTAAAAGAAACGTTTCTGTCTTCATGGTGAGATTTGTTTTTGTTTTTTTTTTTACTCAATAAAAACTCAGATCTTTGGCCAATTAGGTCCAAATTTTGAGATAAAATTCAAGAATTTGAGGTAAAACAATGGAAATTTTGATGTAAACAGCTGAAATGTTGCTAAACAAAATGGAAGTTTTGATTTGAATAAGTTAAAATTACAGATAAGAAGTCGAAAATACACAAAAAAGTCAAAATTTTTTGGATTTAAAGTTGAAGTTTTGATGTAAACAGCTGAAATTTTGGGATAAGAAGTAAAAAATGTGAGATAATATAATACAGATAAAAAGTCAAAACTACAAATAAAAGTCAAAACTTTGGGAAGAAGTGGAAATTTTGATGTAAAAGTTGAAGTTTTGGCTTAAAACAGTTGAACTCAGAGATTAAAAATACAAAAAAACCCTGAAATTTGATGTAAACAGCTGAAATTTTGATAAACAATATGGAAGTTTTGATTTGAAATTAGTTAAAATTACAGATAAGAAGTCGAAAATACACAAAACAGTCCAAATTTTTTGGATTTAAAGTTGAAGTTTTGATGTAAACAGCTGAAATTTTGGGATAAGGAGTCAAAAATTTGAGATAATATAATACAGATAAAAGGTGATAACTACAACTAAAAGACCAAACTTTGGAAATTTGGATGTAAAAAGTTTAAACCAGAGATTAAAAATATACAAAAAAGCTGAATTTTTGAGATTGAAAGTTGAAAGTTTGATATAAACAAGCTGAAATTTTGGGATGAAAGTCAAGAATTTAAGATAATACCATGAGATAATGAGATAATAAAATGTCAGTGTAAACTTGAAGCCCCTTTGTGACAATATTTACACGTTTGATTTTGATTTAAACAAAAAAAAAAAATGTGTGACAGAAGAAGAGAAAGAGACGTGTTCATGGTTGATTTAACATTTTTAATTCTACCGTTGAAACTCGTTGGTCAGCTCCAGAAAAAAAACAAAAAAAACTCTTTTTGGGATTGAATCAGTGAAATAATTAAAGTTTGATCTCCTCAAAGAGTAAAAACAGTCAGAGATGAACTTTGATTAAAGATTATTACGTTGCTGGTCTTAAATAATCAGAAGATGAAAACGCCTTTGGTTCGACTTTTCCCTGCGGCGGCGGCGTTGGCGTCACATTTGTCTTCAAACAGTAACACAACAGAACACACAAAGACATAAATAGCTTCTGTTTCCCTTTCAGTCACTTAAAACGCACTTTTATTCATGATTCTGGCTCTGCTACCACATTTCATTAGAGCGATATATAAATTAACAACATCAACGACAATAATAATATTAATAATAATTAGAACAATAATAATAATAATATAAAAGCTGTTTCCATATAAATCTGATAGCTTACAGTATGAAATGATGGAATAGAGATGAGGAGAGCAGTCAGAGTTTTTGCCTTTTTCAGCTCCTGAAGCTCAGTTTCACACTTTTCAATGTTTCTGGAGGAAACTGGGCGGCCATGTTGGCTCAAAGAGGAGTCCATGGTCCAGAGTTTCCTGAAAGTCTATGGCAGCGTTGGAAACCGTTAAATCTCCAAAAGCGGGNACAATAATAATATTAATAATAATTAGAACAATAATAATAATAATATAAAAGCTGTTTCCATATAAATCTGATAGCTTACAGTATGAAATGATGGAATAGAGATGAGGAGAGCAGTCAGAGTTTTTGCCTTTTTCAGCTCCTGAAGCTCAGTTTCACACTTTTCAATGTTTCTGGAGGAAACTGGGCGGCCATGTTGGCTCAAAGAGGAGTCCATGGTCCAGAGTTTCCTGAAAGTCTATGGCAGCGTTGGAAACCGTTAAATCTCCAAAAGCGGGAGCTCCTGAGTGTTTTCCTCTTTCAGATTGAAGTAGCGCCTCCAGTGGTGATGAGCGGTACTACAAGGAGCAGAAGTTTCCCCAGGATGCGTCTCCATCCTCTTTAACCCTGAGTTCCTCTTCACGTCTGATCCCTCAGACCCTCGGTGTGTGTGGCCCCCCCCTCCCCTCCCCTGAGTCTGACTCTAACTCCCCCCTCCCTCCCTGATCATGGGGGTCACCGTCCGGGGCAGGACGTGGGTTTGATGCAGCGTCCCTGGAACAGGACCAGGTTGGCGGGGCAGTGGCAGCCCGCCACGCAGGGTTTGTGACACACGCCGATCTCGTTCCAGTTGTCGCAGGTTTTGGTGCAGCCGGGGCCGCACGTGTCGTAGACGGCGCCGTGTTTACACTGAGTCGCTAAGAGAGAAGAAAAGAGACAATCAGACGTTAAATTAACACAAACAAAGACAGAAAAACAACAATTCTCCACGTGAAGAGTCAAAAAGTCACTTTCCCTACCCACTGATAAATCTAAATACTCAATAACATCAAAAAATTAAATAAAAAAATCTAAATATATAACAAAATATGATGAAAGAGATCAATAATATTAATATAAACATTATATACTCAATGAAAATGTTTAATCTGAGCATAAAGATTCATCCCAAAAATTTTTTTAATGTAATTATGAAGCTTCAATATGAATCAAATTGGTGAATAATAATATATTGATACTTATAAATAGAATAATTAGATAAAAATGTTGAATATAAATCAAAAAATCAAATCAAATGTTAGATTTCAAATGAAATATCAAATCTAAATATCAATAAATAACAAATAATAGAATTACAAAGCATAAATCAAGAAGTTGAATCAAAATGTTACTTTTAAACAAATATTTGATATAAATACAAACATATATATGTATTCATATGAGTATTAGATTAAAAATAAAAACTAATTTACATTTAAAAATTAAATTTATAAATATAAAAGAATAGAATTTTACACATGAAGCAATAAAGATCCATGTAGCGATAAACCAAACTTATAAAGCTTTATTATACATATGAATATTAATATAAACATTTGGTATACATCTTAATATAAAGTTTAAAGCAAATACAAAATAAAAACATTAACGTTTCTAAAAAATCTGAAAGCATAATTTAAATATTTACATTTAATATCAATTCAATATCTATATATAAATATATGTTTAATTTATATCAAATACTAATTTAAATTTAAACCAAATTAAAATCTTAAAAGCAGGGCAGCAGATTCAAATATTTTGCTTTTATTTTATTTGTTTTTTTTCTCACCAAAGTAAAAGCTTCCTTTTAAAGTGACAGTTATTGTAGATGGAGTCTCTCAGTGCTGCCCCCTACTGGTGGTTAATGGAAATACTCGCTGTTAAAATGTCCCCTGAATCAGAATATTGGCTGTTTTTAGTTTTGTTGGCCATTCACACTCTGAAAAATTCCTGAAAGTCTGTCTGGTTTTTTACTTTGATTTATTGAGTCTTGATGTTTGTGGCGTGTTACTCACCCATGCAGGCGGCGTCCGGCCTCCATACGACGGGGACGCCTTCCCGCTCACAGGCGCGACTGTAGGCGATGAAGGACTCGCAGTAACAGTTTTTATGAACCGGACACTCGCACATGTCGGTGACACACGACCTGAGGATGGAGAGGATTTACATCAACCACCTGTTGGTTTTAACGTTTACCTGGAGTCTGTTTCACGAAGCAGGTTTAACAAACTCTGAGTTAAACCCTGAACTCTGAGATAGAAAACTCTGAGGCTGTTTTCCAAACCTCCTCCTACTTCAGCTGAAATTCAGTTTGTAGTATCAGTTTGTGAAAACTTGGTAGATCTGTAGTAAACTACAAGTTCCCGGATGTTTCTACTGATCCGGGAAAATTTCTCAGTCTGTAACGGACCAGTCTACCTGGCGAACTGTTTCCCAAGAGGGTTAAGATCTTTAAAAACGTGTCCTTGTCTCCTCTTGACTCTCTGGCCTCGTCTCTGTTTCTCTTCTCTGGCCTCGTCTCTGTTTTTCTTCTCTTTCGTCTTCTCTGGCCTCGTCTCTGTTTTTCTTCTCTCTTCTCTGGCCTCATCACTGTTGTTCTTCTCTGCCCTCTTCTCTGGCCTCGTCTCTGTTTTTCTTCTCTGGCCTCATCCCTGTTTCTCTTCTCTGTCCTCGTCTCTGTATTTCTTCTCTTTCCTCTTCCCTGGCCTCATCACTGTTGTTCTTCTCTTTGCTCTTCTCTGGCCTCATCCCTGTTTCTCTTCTCTTTCCTCTTCTCTGGCCTCATCTCTGTTTTTCTTCTCTGGCCTCATCCCTGTTTCTCTTCTCTTTATTTCTTCTCTTTCCTCTTCCCTGGCCTCATCACTGTAGTTCTTCTCTTTCCTCTTCTCTGGCCTCATCCTTGTTTCTCGTCTCTTTCCTCTTCTCTGGCCTCATCACTGTTGTTCTTCTCTGCCCTCATCTCTGGCCTTGTCTCTGTTTTTCTTCTCTTTCCTCTTCTCTGGCCTCGTCTCTGTTTTTCTTCTCTGGCCTCGTCTCCATTTTTTCTTCTCTTTCCTCTTCTCTGGCCTCATCCCTGTTTCTCTTCTCTGGCCTTGTCTCTGTTTTTCTTCTCTGGCCTCATCCCTGTTTCTCTTCTCTGGCCTTGTCTCTGTTTTTCTTCTCTTTCCTNATCTTGCACCAAAAGTTATCGTGTATTGAAAATAAATCTGAAACCAACTGACTTTTTATTTTTCCAGCTGGTGTAAAAACTGCGTCCTCATTACCCACGTAGGCTGTTAGTGTAAAATAAAAAGTGATAAATGATTTAGGGGCTTTTATGAATTTGGTAAAAGTAAACAGCTCTTTCATGATGAAGTGAGCAGATTTACCGCTGTTTCTTTCCTGTCACTTCACTTTTATCTCTGGGACCGTTTCACATTTTTGTTGTTGTGTTGTAGTTGAGCTGATTTATTCCAGTAGGTGTCAGTAATTCACCTCAACCTGAGCGCCCCCAAACTGACAAACGCCATTAGCGCCGTGCATTGTGGGAAACAGTACGCCAGGTAGACTGGTCCGTTACAGACTGAGAAATTTTCCCGGATCAGTAGAAACATCCGGGAACTTGTAGTTTACTACAGATCTACCAAGTTTTCGCATACTGCTACTAAATACTGAATTTCAGCCGAAGTAGTAGGCATCACTAGTGTAATAGGCGGTTTGGAAAACAGCCTTTCTCTGTTTGAGTTACCTCCATTTTCAGGGTTAATAGACTCAGAGTTTTCACTAAACCTGCTTTGTGAAACGGACCCCTGGCGTTTACTTGGCGTTAACTTGGCGTTGGCGAGAGTCTCTGACCTGTAAAAGGGGGCGAAGTCGACCACGCGGTGACACTTCTGAAACTCCCAGGACTTGATCTTCTGACACTCTCTGTGCGCCCTGAACTTGACCTTCACGCTGCCGGGGCACAGGAAGGAGGTGGGCCGGCGCGGCGGGTGCTGCTGGGAGCAGACCTCGTTTCCCTCCACTCGCCACGACTCGGCGAACTCGTCCACGTCGAACTTGAAGTGCCCGTCGCCCCCCATGGTGTCGTCGCGTTTGTGGCCGTTGTAGTTTCCGCAGAGGCCGCAGAGGCGACCGCGAAGATGAGGAGCGGCGACGACCTCCACGAAACTGTCGCCGTCCCACGTGATCTCCAGACCTGCAGGGGGCGGAAGAGAGAAAAGTGGTGTCAGAAGTCTGTGGACTAATCAGAGAATATGGATTTTTTTTTCTCATCATTTTGACTTTGATATCTCAGATTATTTACGTTCATCTCGGAATTTTGATTTTTTTTCCCCCAAGATATTTGACTTTTTTTTGTTTATCTCAGTTTTGACTTTTTGATTCAGAGTTTTGTCTTTTTATCCCAAAATTTTCACTTTTTTTTAAATTGAAAGTTTTGGTTTTCATCTCAAAATTTGACATTTTATCCTGAAATTCTGACCTTTTTTAATCACAAATTTTGACTTTTTATCCAGGAATTTGGATTGTTTTATCTCAAAATTTGATTTTACATCTAATAATTTTGATTTTTCACCTCAAAACTTTGACTTTTTAATCCCAAAGTTTTTACTTTTGTTAATCTTAAAACTGGACTTTTCATCCCGAAAATTTGGCTTTTTAATCCCAAAACTTGGACCTTTTATCTCAAAGTTTGACTTTTAATATCAAAATTTCAACTTCTTTGTCTCACAGTTTTGGAATTTTTTATTTCAAAATTTAACTTATAATTCCAAAATTTTGGCTTTTTAATCTCAAATCTGACTTTTTTAATCTTCAAATTTGGACTTTTTATCTAAGAATTTTGACATCGCTACATTATTTTAACTTTTCAGCTCGAAATTTGACATTTTATCCAGAAATTCTGACTTTTTTTATCTCAAATTTTAACATTTTATCCAGAAATTCTGACTTTTTTTATCTCAACTATCACTGTTACTATTACTATTACTATAGTCTATTCATCTAATCATTTTGATTTTTCATCCCAAAATTTTGACTTTTTAATCCCAAAACTTGGACCTTTTATCTCAAAGTTTGACTTTTAATATCAAAATTTAGACTTTATTGTCTCACAATTTTGAATTTTTTATTTCAAAATTTAACTTATAATTCCAAAATTTTGGCTTTTTAGTCTCAAATTTGACTTTTTTAATCTTCAAATTTTGACATTGATACATTATTTTAACTTTTCAGCTCGAAATTTGGACCTTTTTATCTGAAATTTGGGACTTTTTTTTAACTCAAATTATTGAGTTTTGACTTTTTTGTCTAATAATTTTCACTTTCAAACTCAAATTTAAACTTTTCAGCTCAGAGTTTTGCTTTTCTTCTCATACTTTTGCTTTATCCTATAGTCAGTCAGTGATTTTCTGTTTTCTTAAACCTAAAACAGACGGTTTATTATTTTTCACTCAGTCTGTTTTGCTCTAAACTCTCCGTCCTGCCTCGTTTCTCCTGTAGAGATGTTAAATTTACTCCTCCAACTGCGTTTTTCTCTGACCTGCGATGGTGGTGAGTTTGAGCAGGTATCCGTCCAGGTCGATGTGGACTCCCGGGCCGTGGTAGGGCAGGGCGATGCGGGTGCCGTTCCTCCGGACCGTCAGGTGCTGGTGGAGGCTGAGGATCAAAGCTCCGAGTCGAATTTCAACAGACTGAGTCCAGGAAAAAGATCGAGTTCTCCGAGCGTCGTTTTTCACCAAAACCTGGAGCACAAACAAAACATAATGCAGGAAAAACTTCAGGAAAACTGAGAATGAAGTGATTTTAATGACGGCCAGAGACCGACACTTGCATCTTTCATCCAGTGCTGCACTGACATTTCTGGATTCTGAGTCATGAGGAAAGAAAAAGAATTGTCAAAGTTTCTGCAGGAAAAGTGAATCCAAGACATATTTTCTCCTTTCCCTATATTTTTCTATAGGTTCCTTGACTCCTACGGTTATTCGTCTCAAGTTTGAGATTACTTCTTCACCTTTTACTCGGATTCTGTTGAAACCAAACCATGGTCAGGTAGACCAACAAACATTTCAGCTACAACTGACAGGAAAATTGTTCTGGATGCAAAGAAAAACCCACAAATAACTTTGACTCTCTGAAAGAATGTGGTCTGGCTGTTTCAAGATGCACAATAAGGAGGCACTTGAGGAAAAATGGGCTGAAGAAAGTCATTTCTACGCATTTCAGGATCACAGGATCACTCCCAATTTTCTTGAAAATCTTTAATTGTTTTGCTATTTTTGATCCTTTTCACTCTTTTTTGTCACTTGATACCGTTTTCTTTTTGCAACAAACTTACTATTTCCGGGACTAATTCCAACTTTCTCGCTGCTTTTGTTGTTTTTTTTTTTTACCACTTTTACCACTCTTCACTGTTGTTCATCACTTTTTTCACCATTTTTGCTACTTTCTGAATTTTTTTAAGTTTCCTCCAAAATTTCCCTTGCGAATTTTTGTTAATTTTGGGGCAATTTTAGTCACTTTTCACTCTTATTTCCACTTTTGGCCCATTTTTTGCTACTTTTTAGGTATATTTACAAGTTTTATCCCAATTTAAAAGCCTTTTTTTCTACCTCAGACTAAGTTTTATTGCTACTCTTTGCTGTTTTGCCTCTTTTTACCACTTAAATTGCTTCTTTTGTAAAAGTAGTTTTTAATAGTTTGTCTCTTTGGTTTCAGTTTATAGAAACATTAAAATACTACAACAAGACATATTGTGATTTAATATAATTTGCGATTAATTGCCCAGCCCTAATTCCAACATGACAATGATCCAAAACACTTCCGGTTCACCTGGACGGTAACCGATGTCGTCTTATTTCACTTCCAAGACCTCACCGGTAGAGTCAGAGGACTGGAGTTATAGTAACTCGGTGAGACCCCTCTAGAGTTTGGACGTCAAGTACGTTCTGTCTCGTTCTTAAATGTCCTTGACCTCCGAAAAACGGTTCTTCAATGGTCAGTTTTACCATCTGAGAAATAAAGACCCTCATCCTTTCACCATGAGTGAAAGAAAAGTTTCTGTGTTTTCATTCATATTCACTAAAAAACGGCCTAGAAATCATAAATTCTGCCGAGGTAAGACTAAGTCACAACTTTTTCTTCCTACCATGAAGCTGGAGTCGGGGCTGTTGATGTTGACGTTGTTCCCCGGTCCTCCAGAGGGGGCGCCACCACAGTCCCGGGTCAGCACGTACTGACAGGTTCCCTGGAAGTTAAAGGTTCTGCCGTCAAAGGTGTTGTAGTGAGGGTCTCCGAAGACGGTGCACACGCCGGGCTCTGCACACAAAGAGAGAGAGAGAGACTTTAGGAAAAAAGACAAAACAAAAGAGTCGTAGAAAACGCCAAAAGAATATTAAAAAAACCAGAAATGTAAAGTGTTTAATGTATTTACAACACTCCCTCCACATTTTCAGGAAAATAATTATGATGGATTGAAGCCAAGTTCTGCCAATTAAAGATATCAAAATATAAAACCTACTTTGTTGAGATTTTTTTTTCTTTTTTTTTATCATAATAAGTCAAAAGTTTGAGAAAATGGCAAAAATTCAATATTTATTGCCCAATAATTTGACTTTGATATCTCACGTTTTCAATTTTTCTCCCAATATTTTTACTTCTCTAATTAAAGTTTTTAAGTTTTGAAAAAAGAAAAGATCTTCTTCCTCATAAAATTGACTTTGATATCTCAAATTTTGTACGTCTTATCTCAGAATTTATACTTTTTATCGCAAATTTGTGACTTTTTTTTATCCCATAATTTCGACTTTTAACTGAGAATTTTTACTTTCTTTCACTTTATCTCATAATTTTTTAAATTTTTTATTCCAGTTTGGACTTTGTAACTCAGGAATTTGACTTTTTTATTTTAGTTTTGTCTTTTTACCCCAAAATTTTGACTTTTTTAACTCAGAATTTGACTTATTATCTGGAAATTTTGTCTTTTTATCTCAGAATTTGTCTTTTTATCCAGAAATTTTGTCTTTTTTAATCTCAGAATTTTACTATATATCTGGAAATTTTGACTTTTTGATCTCGGAATTTGACTTTTTATCTGGAAATTTTATCTTTTTATCTCAGAATTTGTCTTTTTTAATCTCAGAATTTGACTTTTTATCTGGAAATTTGTCTTTTTATCTCAAAATTTGACTTTTTATCTGGAAATTTTGACTTTTTATCTCAGAATTTGACTTGTTATCCGGAAATTTTGACTTTTTATCCCAGAATTTGTCTTTTTTATTCTCAGAATTTGACTTTTTATCTGGAAATTTTCTCTTTTCATCTCAGAATTTGACTTATTTATAGAGTCTTAAACCTGAAAACTAGGACGTTACAACTGGAATAAATAGGGGTTTATAAATGAAGTTTTAGTATTAATAGGGAAAAAAAGCTGATTTAGAGTATTAAAATTGAAAAAGAGGGTTTCGACACTGAAGAATTAGTGTCTTAAAACTCATCTCCAAAGTCAAAAATGGTGCACACGCCGGGCTCTGCACACAAAGAAAGAGAGAGACTTTAAGAAAAAGAGGAAACAAAACAAAAGAGTGGTAGAAAAATATCCGCAAACGCCAACTGAACATGAAAAAGTGAAATGTCTTTGTCTTTATTCCAGGAAAATAAAAGAGGATGTAAAGTGTTTGACGTCCAGCAGAAATAAAGGTGTGTAAATAATGAACATGAGACGTCAGTGAAACCAGGATCTGTGGTTGGTTCATGTTTGTTTTAGCAGTTTAACTTTAGCCTGAGCGTGAAAAGAAGCGTCTGATGGCGTCTGACGGCGTCTTTGTCGTCCTGAACGGGACATTTAACGCCGCACTCTGCGACCACAGTCTGGACCGGGCTTCATGGGAAACGCTCGGCTCACGCTGACGTTTGTTTTCCTTTCTTTTAAAAGCACAAAGTTATCTGTTTCAACGAGGTTTGAAAAACCTCAAATTTCAGACTCTGGTTTGGATGTTTGGAGACGTGTGAGGTTCAGGGAGGAACTTACTCACTTTCAGTGCAGACGGGACAGCAGCCGGTTCGGTTCAGGATCTTATTCTGAAGAAAAAACAGACACAAACACGGTGTTAGAAACTTTAGACGGAGACAACAGACGATCTATGAGGGAGGAAATTAAATACTTTAAGTTAACTCAACCTGTTTTTTCAACTAACAGCTGAAAGCAGCTTAGACCCAAACTGAGAAATATCCCAATTTACAACATATTGAGTATTTCATCACATGTATTTCTTTATTCTATGAAACCTGTGTTATTTGAACACATCTTTAAACTATTAAAATATAACATGTTTTTTTGTGTTTTGGTTCCTCAAACCCCCAAAATGTCAGGTGGTGCAACCGTCCTGACAAGTATCCACAGTAATTAAACTCTAAAAATTGAATGTCAGTTATTGTTAATGGAAATTAAAAATACAGTGGCATTATTTTATGCTTCAACCTTTTTAAATAAAACATTCTTCGCGAATAAAAAGAATTTTAAAGCTNGAAAATGTATGAGTCACTACAGACACTTGAGAGATACTTGCCAATAATTTCACACAGAAAAAATAACAGGAACATATAAATATATTTTCATATATTTGGTTGCACCACCTGACATTTTTGGGTGCTCAAATTAAAAATACTAAAAAATAATGAAGCTAAAAACTTTGAAATGTTGGTCAACTACTGAAATCTGTTAGAAAACATAATTCTTCTCTCAGAAATATGTTTTTATCCATTTTCAAAGAACTTTTTAGAAATAAGTTTTTAGACCCTCAGTATTTTATTTTGAAACAGTAGTTACATGCTGTGAAATCTAATGTCACGGTAGTTTTTACAGATTTTTTTTGTGATGTCACAGAAGCTTTTCATTACAGTATTTAACTGCAAAATAATACCATTAAAAACTGTGAAATCCTGGTAATTTGTAACAGCGCGGCAGCGATATTTTGGAGAAAACAGGCTGAAAAGTTTGTAAACACCAGCTCTAACTTTATTCTCTTGTACTGTTAGTGTCTTAAAAATACATTTTGAAGATCTTACATGATATTCAGAATAATTATTACTTTATTAAGTGCACCATGTCAGCCAGGCTCTAGAGACATCGTGGCAGTGAAGGGTTAAAGTGACGTGGATGAAAACACATTTTTCCACGTTTGTCTGGCAGAGAAAACAAAGAGTTTTTTTTTAAACCGTCACTCAAACACAAACTAAATGAAAGACTGAAAAGTTCTCACTGAGAGGAGTTCACAGTCAAACCAGGACGACCACAAAGACACCGATACTTCAACCGCTGAACTCTGTGTGTAACGGGAAACTCTGTGTGTGTGTGTGTGTGTGTGTGTGTGTGTGTGTGTGTGTTTACAGTATGTTTCATCAGAGGTGCAGATCAGAGGGCTCTTTCACACACTTTCTGTTGCCTCAGGGAAGCCCGTCTTTTTCCTCTCTCTCTCTCACACACACACACACACACATTAACAGACACACACACACACACACACACACACACACACACACACCTCTCGTCTGTCATCACATGCAGACATACACTCAATACACACTCCAGAGTCCTAACCTCTGCACAAAGGCCAATCTCTTCCTTTGAAGAGAGCAAACTGAGCACACTCTCTCTCTCTCTCTCTCTCTCTCTCTCACACACACACACACACACACACACACACACTCACACACACAGATTGGTTTTCAGGGGCCTAAATATAGGGAACCTCTTCTTCGCTGTCACTCAAACGTCACGCAGACAAAAGGCCGTACAGAGACACACTGTCTCCTGAGAGACACACACACACACTCTGTCGACCTGCCGCTGACCGCAGGATGACAGCATGGGAGAGTGTGTGTGTTTCTGTGTGTGTGTGTGTGTGTGTGTGTGTGTGTGTGTGACCTCTGTGAAGGATGGGTAACTGTCATGATAACCTGAGACAGGTGTGTGAGTTTGCATATTAGCAGTTCACTCGCGACGCCTCTGAGGTTTCACAGCTGAGTTTGTGGATTTCAGCCTAGTAGCTGCACTCTTCTACTACAGAGCCACGCTGTTGTAACAGGAGCAGAATGTGTCTTGGTTTCATTGTCTTGCTGAAATAATCAGGGACTCGGCTCGGCTCTACTGGGTTTGTTTATCTTTTCCTCTAGCCCGACTACAGACTCACGGTGGGCGTGGATCTTATAACACAGCTGCGCTAAAGTGCTGCGCAGAAGTGCGTGCATGTTCATCTATAACGCCACACAAACATCATTTTGTACTAACATATGTGCCACCGTGGTCTTTAAAGGAAAAAAAAAAAGCTTTAAAAAGATTTCATTAAAGTAATACAGCGGCTCAATGTGGGTCGTCATGACAACGGAGGTAAACAACAGCCTGGTGCTGCTGCACGCGGAGGAAAACGAAGGAGCTGCTTCCTGACATCAACTCTTCCCTGGATCCAGTGAGATCACTTTAATTTTTGATTNCTTCTTTAGGAATCATGAAGGAGCATTTTAGGGCTGTATTTTGTCTTCATTCAGTCTGGTTCTGTGCCGTCAGGTTTAAATGTCATTAAAAACCCGTCGCTGACTTATTCCTTTGCCTCTTGTAAGTGATTTGTTCAGAGTCAGAAGCTGCAGAGACGACATTCTCTGACCAATGAGTGACCGGCAGTCCGTCCACGTCACCTTTTAGTATCAGCTTTACTCTCTTAGAACCAGGGTAGAGTAGGTACTAAAAACTGGCGTCTGACGCGTAGTACCGCGCTAATGGAAACACAACACAAACAGAGTAGAGGAGAGTAGAGTAGGGCTGAGACGAGTCAGTGGAAAAGAGCCAAAAGTGTCTTGGATGGCAGCAGATGTTGCTCCAAAACCTGTTTGTACCTTTCAGCATTAATGCTGCCTTCACAGATACTGGGACAGTTACCCATGATGCCATGGGGCACTAACACACCCCCATACCATCACAGACGCTGCTTTTGAACTTTGCACTGAGAACAATCCTGATTGTCCTTTTCCTCTTTGGCCCGGAGGACACCACGTCCATGATTTCCAAAAAGAGTTAAATGTGGACTCGTCAGACCACAGCAAATGAGGGAATATTTGCACAAAAATAATAAATTTGATCAATTTGAACATTAAATTTCTTGTCTTTGTGGTTTATTCAATTGAGGATAAGTTGAAGAGGTTTTGTAAATCATTATGTTCTGTTTTTATATGTTCTGCATTTTGAGTTTACTACTGCATCTTCAAACAGTGATTTTTAAGATACTAAACTCATAAAAACAAGTTTTTGTGGTCAATTTAGAATTATATCCTTAACTAAAAGATAAAAAAACAGCTTTTAAAAAACTTCTGCCAAATCTAAACCTCATCAGTGTCTGTCACATCCTCACACTCGTTCAGATTTTCCTGCTTTTTTTTGAGACAAAGTTTTATTCCTGTTACCTGTCGGTGCATGTAACTATGACAGAGTATTAGGGCGACTTAAAGAAAAAAAAAATTAAAAAGTTGCAAATTTACAAATTTTTCAATGCATGTGAATCAGCTTTGTCGCGTCTTGTCATTAAAACTCAGCCAATTCTTTACATTTTTGTTTTTAAGTTGTAGAAAATAAACACTGATGTAGAGAGCAGCTTCATTCATCAGGATGAAGTGAGAGAAGCGTTGAGCGCAGACTGCGACGCCACCGTCAGCCCCCCGTCGCCGCTCTGACCACAAACAACAGGTGAGGGCTTGTTGTAACGGCTGGAAGCGTGTGAACTTGGACTAACACTGACACCGGCTTTAACCGCGTGACCGCCAGCGGCCGACGGTATGTGAGGAATCCACTCCATCACCCGCCAACCGATACATGACCCCCAGAGACACCTCTGCGACAGGTGAGCGCCGCACAGAGACGCTCACAGCCGCCACCTGATGGAAATCAGCGAGCGCGGGGTTTGGAGAGAAACAAATCAACCTCCTCTTCCTTCAAGCTTCAGGAAACTTTCAGAGGAACTTTAACGCTCTGATGCGTCTGAACGTTCCTCTGATGAAGGTTTAGACAGAAAAAGGTTCAAAAACCTTCATGTTGACCCTGAATCTAAGACGCGGCTCGTGATTGGCTGAGGGGCCCGTCACTCACCGAGGGGCAGCTCGTGATTGGCCGAGGGGCCTGTCACTCACCGAGGGGCAGCTGGTGATTGGAACACACTGTTTGGGTCGACACTCGATGTTTCCTTTGACGCAGGCGCAGAGCGAACAGTTCACTGACGACCACATGTCGCCTTCCTACAGAGAAAAGAGAGAGAGAGAGAGAGAGAGAGAGAGAGAGACATGAGTACAGACTGAGACACTTCTCTATAACCTTCATCCATCCATCAGTTCATCTCTGTATTAATAAATCCTTTCATCCGTTCAAATTCATAAACTCTACTCCTCATCTATTCATCACTTCCCTATCATCCCTACATCCATCTATCTATCCATCCATCTATTCATTTATCTGATCATCAATTACTCCATCCATCCATCTTTTCATGGGTGCATCCATCTTTCTAACTTTTAATGCATGCATACATCCATCACTCCATCTATCTTTTTATTCATCCATCTATCTTTCCATGCATCTGTCCATTTATGTATCCATCCATCCATGATTCACCCATCTTTTCATGCATGTAGCCTCCATCCATCCATCCATCCATCCAATCATCCATCTTTTCACGTAAGCATCCATCTCTCATCTTTCAATGCCTGCATACATCCATCACTCCTTCCATTCATCTTCAAATCCATCCATCCATCTTTTCATGTATGCATCCATCTTTCTATCTTTCAATTCATGCATACATCACTCCATCTATCTTGTAATGCATCCATCCATCCATCTATTCATCCATCCATCCATCCATCCAAATGTCCACACTATCCATCCATCCATCCATCCATCTTTTCATGTATGCATCGACCTTTCTATCTTTCAATGCATGCATACATCACTCCATCTATCTTTAAATGCATCCATCCATCCATCCATCCATCCATCTATTCATCGATCCATCCATCCATCCATCTTTTCATGTATGCATCCATCTTTCTCTCTTTTAATGCATGCATACATCACTCCATCTATCTTTTTGTTCATCCATCTATCTTTCTATGCATCTGTCCATTTATGTATCCATCCATCAACATTCACCCATCTTTTCATGCATGTAGCATCCATCCATCAATCCATCCATCTATTCATCTATCCGATCATCCATCCGTCTTTTCACGAATGCGTCCATCCTTCTTATAATGCCTGCATACATCAATCACTAAATCTATCTTTTTATCCATCCATCCATCTGTCCACCATCTCCATCTATCCATCCATCTTTTCATGTATGCATCCATCTTTCTATCTTTTTATGCATGCATACATCCATCACTCCCTCCATTCCTTCAAATCCATCCATCCATCTTATAATGCATACATACATCACTCCATCTATCTTTTTGTTCATCCATCTATCTTTCTATGCATCTGTCCATTTATGTATCCATCCATCAATGATTTACCCATCTTTTCATGCATGTAGCATCCATCCATCCATCCATCCATCCATCCATCCATCTATTCATCAATCGGATCATCCATCCATCTTGTAATGCATGCATACATCCATCACTAAACCTATCTTTTTATTCATCCATCCATCTTTAAATGCATCCATCTATTAATCAAACTATCCATCCATCCATCCATATGTCCACCCTATCCATCCATCCATTCATCTTTTCATGTATGCATCCATCTTTCTATATTTCAATGCATGCATACATCACTCCATCTATCTTTTAATGCATCCATCCATCCATCTATTCATCTATCTGATCATCCATCCGTCTTTGCATGAATGCATCCATCCTTCTAATAATGCATGCATACATCCATCACTAAATCTATCTTTTTATCCATCCATCCATCTGTCCACCTTCTCCATCCATTCATCCATCTTTTCATGTATGCATCCATCTTTCTATCTTTTAATGCATGCATACATACATCACTCCATCTATCTTTTTATTCATCCATCTACCTTTCCATGCATCTGTCCATTTATGTATCCATCCATCTATGATTCACCCATCTTTTCATGCATGTAGCATCCATCCATCCATCCATCTTTTCATGCTCATCCCTCTCTCTTTCTTTCTCACTTCTCCATCTTTAAGTTACTAAAACAATTATCATCCATTTATCCATCGTCTATCTGCCTCATCCATCCATCCATCCAAGCATCTATCCATCATGCTCATGTTTCTCAGTTAGAGCCTGTTAATAAACTGTTATTCATCCTTTCATCATCTATTCCTCTTTTCACCAACATGTGAAAACATTTGTAGTTTTTTTCATCAACTCATCCGTTCATTTTTTGTTTAACCCAGAAATCTGTCAACCTTCATCCATCCATCCATCCATCCATCCATCCATCCATGCATTGACTCCCTCACCCTGTAGATCTTGTTGCGGACTCTGCAGTACTTCACCTCCTCCACCTTGACGTAGGACAAACACTCGGGGCAGCAGTTCTCGCCGTGACAGCTTCCTGCTCTGGAGCAGCGCCGGCTGCACACCACCGTGGAATCCTGGGAGAAAGAGAGTCACCGTCAGAGTTTCTGTCAGCAAAGATCAACAAATATAAAACCTATATTTCCATCTATCAGGGCCGTACTTTACAGGTGCAGGTGGTGCAGTCGTCGTGCACGAAGGAAACGCCGTTTTCGTACACGTCGCTGTGGAAGAGGCAACTTCCCAGAGACAGATCGAAGACTTTCCTCTGACCTGGAGGACGAGACGGTTCAGGAATCATTTCTTTATTAACACTTAAAGTTTATTTCCATTTTTTTTATTCATGAACAGCAAAGACAGAAAAGAAAAGTAACATAAAAAAGAAAAAACAGATACAAGACAAAAAACATCAAAAACGTTGCCAGGTCTGAAATGTTCACAGTTGCCGAGGAGTTTAACAGTCGTAGGTTTTGTTCAGTATTTTCATAAATTAATGTTCTGATGAAATGTTAAATGGTTGGAATGAGGAGCAGACACCCTCCACATCAACTATTCCAAAATAAAGTGTCAATTTTTCCCATCTTGAAATATACAAATCTCTTCTTAATCTTAATAAAAAAGTCATTTTTTCCATTTCATGAATTTCTTTTATAATTTCTATCCAATTTTCCATTTACGAGTGATAACTTTCTTTGCAGCAATGATAAATATTTTTAAAAGATATTTAGTGTCTTTGCTTATATCATGTGGCAGGTCACACAAATAAAGAAAAGTGAAATTTAACAGAACTGATATTCCCAGAATACGTTCCATAATTTTTAATATTTCTGGCCAAAACAGAAGTAGAGTTGGACAACTCCAAAAAACATGGTGGTGATCTGCTCCATCACTTTCACATTTTCTCCAACAGGAATGACTTTTTGACACAGAATATTTTTCCATTTTAGGAGTGATAAAAGATTCTTCCATGCAAATTCACGCCAATACATAGAGCAAGTCTTGGAAAAAGTATTCTGACATATGTTTTCCCATTGCTGTTTAGTTATTTCATCATTAATTTCTTATTCCCATCTCTCTTTGATATAGTGTGTGGTACTTTCTCTGCCTTCTCCAATCGCATGATACAATTTTGAAACGGGTGATTTAATAATGCTCCTGTAAGCCTGTATGACCACTTGTATTACTCTGTTAGTTTCTGTAATTGAATCTTTCTTCCCAAATTCTTTTGAAGTAAACTGTCGTAGCTGTAGATATCTAAAGAAATCAAACTTTTCTAAGTTGTATTTACTTTTTAATGTTTGAAAGCTTTGTAATATGTTCTTCTCAAATATTTTGCAGTAAACAGTGATACCTTTACCCAACCAATATTTAAACCTAGGCTGTTTTCCAAACCGCCTACTACCTACTACTTCCACATGTAGTATGTAGTCTGACTGTTTTGTTGGACCTGTTTAGTCGTATACTACTCTGGATTTCAGGAAGTGGAGCTGATGGATTTTTTTCTAATGTTTAATTTCATCATAAATAAACCATGAGTACATTTCAGTCATTAATTCACCACATCAATCAGTGGAGAAGTTACAGGAGCAATAAAAGTAGATAAGTTAAATTAGATGTTAATGAGATACAAAGGAAAATAAATAAATGAAATTAAACATGTGAAGGAAGTTGTAATTTTTTTGAGAACTGTAATGGTTTTTTCATTATTTTAGTGGTTCAAGGAACATTTTTAATTCATTTAGAAAAACAACGAATTCAGGGAGAGATAAAAGTCCCGATTTTATCACATTTGTAAAGGTATAAAATAAAGCAAAATCACCATATTTGATTTTTTTATCTTGCACCAAAAGTTATCGTGTATTGAAAATAAATCTGAAACCAACTGAGTTTTTATTTTTCCAGCTGGTGTAAAAACTGCGTCCTCATTACCCACGTAGGCTGTTAGTGTAAAATAAAAAGTGATAAATGATTTAGGGGCTTTTATGAATTTGGTAAAAGTAAACAGCTCTTTCATGATGAAGTGAGCAGATTTACCGCTGTTTCTTTCCTGTCACTTCACTTTTATCTCTGGGACCGTTTCACATTTTTGTTGTTGTGTTGTAGTTGAGCAGATTTATTCCAGTAGGTGTCAGTAATTCACCTCAACCTGAGCGCCCCCAAACTGACAAACGCCATTAGCGCCGTGCATTGTGGGAAACAGTACGCCAGGTAGACTGGTCCGTTACAGACTGAGAAATTTTCCCAGATCAGTAGGTCATCCGGGATTTTGTAGTTTACTACAGATCTACCAAGTTTTCGCATACTGCCTACTACATACTGAAATTCAGCCGAAGTAGTAGGCATCGCTAGTGTAGTATGCGGTTTGGAAAACAGCCCTAGAGTTCAGGAATCATTTCTAATCAGGTTTAAACCTCACAGGTGAGAGGGAGGGAGAGCGAGGATTACCGAGACACCTGGGGCAGCACTGTCCGGCGGGGGTGTGGCTGAGGTGGGCGGGGCATGAGAGGACGGGACACACCTCCCTCACACAG
Organism: Thalassoma bifasciatum; assembly: GCA_008086565.1. Lineage (NCBI taxonomy): Eukaryota > Metazoa > Chordata > Actinopteri > Labriformes > Labridae > Thalassoma > Thalassoma bifasciatum. The sequence goes on from RPOG01000512.1 coordinate 201,233, forward strand.
AGCGTTCGTCCTCCCTGAAACCACAAATCAGGTTTTATCACTTCATCCAGACTCCACAACGAGGTGAGAGCGTTAAAACTGAAACCTGTTTATGGACGCACACGCAGAGTGTGTTTGTGTAAGGGGGGAGGGGGGGGAGTGAGGGGGGGGGGGGGGGGGGGGGGGGGGGGGGGGTGAGAGAGGGAGAGAGGGAGGTGAAGAACCAGAAAGAGGATGTTGTTCCAACCCAAAGTTTGGGAGTCTCAGGAGACGCCGGCAAAACGTATTTAGAGGACGGAGGCCCCCCCCCACACAAACACTCACACACACACAGGTCAGAGTGTAAACACATCTGTGTGTGTGTGTGTGTGTGTGTGTGTGTGTGTGTGTGTGTGTGTACTCACAGTGCAGGTACATTTGATGCAGGGTTTACCCTCCGGACTGAACTCCTCCTTCTCTTTATACAGTCGTCCCTCAAAGATACAGGCTGCAGGTGGAGAAGAAACTTTTAAACACTCTGAACTTTTTCATACATGAACTTTTAAGACTCACACCCTGAGGAAAAATTCAAAAAATACACACATTTATCATCCATTAACCGGCTGAATTTTTTTAAAATTTGGAGGCATTATCATCAAAAAGAATTATTTACGGTCGACTGCAACAACTGTGCACTCAAGTGTTTGTTTTATTTTTAGTAAAAGTTGCTTTATTGTACTTGATATAAAACAAATTAAACTGATAAGTCCAGAAAAAGGTCCCAGCTCAAATTATTTAACCCCGTCACTACAGTTACACCTATTTAAAAGTTATTTACTCCTAAATTCAATGGTTCATGTGGTGGAAATTCATATTAGTCTGTGTCAGGATATTTTTATTCTTCTTAGGGCCTGAAAAATGTTTTCAATTCTTTTTCCAAATATATATATATCTTTAAAAAAAGTTATAGACAAACATTTGAGGGTAAAAAAAGCGTAATAACTATAAATTATTCAGTGTTAAAATGGATGAAAGAGAGTTAAAATGTTTCGCAAAGCATTAAAAAAAGAAAAGAAGTCATATTTACATTAAGTTTACACTGTTTTATGTTGAACGCTCAGTTACACATATGTGGGGGAAAAAAGGAAAACTTTTTTCATGCTTTCAGACAAATAAAAACACTCATGCATCAGAGGGTTAAAGACAAAAATTACACATTTCATTACATTTGAGTTGTTTGTAATGCGTGAAAAAAAAATCTGTCATTGGGGTAAAATAAATTAACTCCTCAAGTTTGTTCCGAGAAGTTTGTTTTCAAATATTTTAATCTGAAAATGAGAATTTTCCTCTGGTTTTGATCCTTGGATACCGCTCAAGGTCTATTTATTTCAGGATTTCTTGTCAAGTCCAATTATCTCGCTGAATAAACAGATAATTTGACTTATTTTATAGATATTCCTTCATTAAATGTAATGTCTTTTTGCAGTTGAATAAGACAATTTTTGCTAAAAAGACCATTACTTTGTTTGAGGTTTTGCAGTCTAGCATCATTAAAAGGTGCTTTTTAAAATGAGATGCTTTAAATCTGATTTGATTGCATGAATCATTTTACTGCAGACCATCTATGGGTCAGTGACAAAAAGAGGATCTAAAAACGTATTTTTTAAAAGTTCTTTGAAAATGGATAAAAACATATTTCTGAGAGAAGAATTATGTTTTTAACAGATTTCAGTAGTTGACCAACATTTCAAAGTTTTTAGGTTCATTATTTTTTAGTATTTTTAATTTGAGCACCCAAAAATGTCAGGTGGTGCAACCAAATATATGAAAATATATTTATATGTTCCTGTTATTTTTTCTGTGTGAAATTATTGGCAAGTATCTCTCAAGTGTCTGTAGTGACTCATACATTTTCATTTTGTGTGTTTCATTTCTTTTATTTGTGAATAAGATAAATAATTTGATGTTAAAANATTCTTTTTATTTGCAAAGAATGTTTTATTTAAAAAGGTTGAAGCATAAAATAATGCCACTGTATTTTTAATTTCCATTTACAATAACTGACATTCAATTTTTAGAGTTTAATTACTGTGGATACTTGTCAGGACGGTTGCACCACCTGACATTTTGGGGGTTTGAGGAACCAAAACACAAAAAAACATGTTATATTTTAATAGTTTAAAGATGTGTTCAAATAACACAGGTTTCATAGAATAAAGAAATACATGTGATGAAATACTCAATTCATGATGGAAGGAAATATTGCACTCAGACACAAAAAAAGAGACGTGACACTTTGAAGAGAAAAATCACAAATTTGCACATTTTTTTCTGCTGCAGCTCTGCAGGAAAATCAGGTTGAACTCACTGGGGCAGGTGGGGCAGCATTTCTTTGGGTGGATTTTAGGATTCTTGCAGTGGACGACACACTGGACCTCTGACTCGGTGACGACACCTTCCTGTCACAACCGGGAAATAAACTCTGACTTTAGTTTGCACATTTTTTAAGCACATTTTACAATTTTTCCAACACAAATGCCTGTTTCCCACCCCTAAACTACACCTTTAAATCAGTATTTCCCAACCTTTTCCAACTCAGGGCCCATTTTTAAGTCTCAAAAATTTCACAGCTCATCTCCAACCCCTTAAATACAGAGACCATGATGCCTTTATAGGGCACTTTTTTTAATAAACACACATAAATTTATATAGATATTAATCCTTAGGATACAAAACCTGCTAGCAGAAGCAAATACAAACACTTACTTTTAAATGATTGGCATTTACAAAACCACTCGTCCAAACTAAAATCTGAAAAACTGGCAAAATTGACAGATTCTCAAATTTCCCAGAGAACCTGAATGTATCATATGTGACATCAACAACTCACTTAAGCGTGTTGAAAATTTTCAGAAAGTCAACAATTCTACCTCATTGAAATTTTTTTTTCTGCTTTCATCAAGCCTTAAATGAGAAATATTCACTTTGTAGAGAAAAGTGGTTAAAAATGTGACAGAAGCAAAAAAGAAAATGACCAGAATCTGTTTGAAATCCTTTTAAATGTGACTGATTTTTAACAGTTAAAACATTAGTCTATATGTTTTTATACACATAAAAATCAAACTATTTGGGAATAATTTTGGGGCCCACTTGAAATACTTTTGTGGCCCACCAAGGGGCCGCCACCCACAGGTTGGGAATCACTTCTCGAAATAATGTTTATTTTCCTTTCTTTCAGACTTTTTATTCATAAGACACCCTTTTCTATCTCTTTTTTGTTAATCATCTCCCTTAAATCCCTTCTCTTTTATCCTCGTCTCTCTGTTTAATGACTTCTTCTTCTTGCATCCTGTCTTTACGTTACTTTTTCTTCTCACCTGTGCATGTTTCTCCGTCTCTAAATCTCCACAGCAAGTCTGCAGCAGATAAAAGTCTGAAATAAACTAAATAAAAAAAAGAGGAGAAAACTTGTGCACTGACTCACCTGGCAGCGTCGGCTCATGCAGGGTTTGGTGGAGCTGGTCCAGGACACGGAGCTGTTATAAGATCGTCCGTCCAACATGCAACCTGAGACAAAAACAAAGAAAAAGATAAGAAACATTGAGTCACATTAACCTGGATCTACAGGATGTTAAATGCTAAAAACCATTTTCCCACAATGTAACAACTTGTTAAGTTTTGGGTCAGTGATTACATTTTTAGGTTATACAATATTTTGTTTATTTCATTGTGGGTTTTATTGCTTTTTTAAAATATTTTACTAAATTTCAAGTCTTAGTTAATCTTGGGGTCATGTTATATATTGGGCTTTGACATGACTTCTTGCAGGACTTTTCTTATGTACGAATATTTGAACATGTTTAATATCCTTTAACCCTTTATCTACCTCTTCGACGTCCCTGACTTAACGCAACAAAGGCAAACAAATGTGCCTTTGTTTTGCACAGTTTTTTCATGCAAAAAGAATGTTTTGCACAGCAGCATTCAATAACAAGTAAAAATGAATGTGAGAATTACTTTAGTCAAGATAGAAAATTCACAAATTCAGTTTCATTTGGTATTTTCCTTGGTTGAATCAACATTGTTCAATATTTTGTGGCAAAACTTAGAGAAATCAAAACTGTTCAATGCCCTGGATATGAATGGGAAAATAATTCCTTTCTAAATTAGCATTTTATGTAACTTTTTCCAACTATTTGTGGTATTTGTATGAAATTTCAAACGTTTAACACTAAGTGACACTTCAGCCAATATTTTAAAAACTAAGAGGTTTGTTTATTTGAGGTTTAACACTCAAAAATTATTCTGTACATTTGTATCTTTATGTAATTACCCTCCACTCATATTCAGACCATTTTGGAAATGATTTGGCCGCCCACTTGCAATACCTCCGCGGCCCACCAGGGGGTCGTGACCCACAGGTTGGGTATCACTGTCTTAGAGGAACTCAGTGCAGACTCACTCTAACACTTTGACATCAGCTGTTTTAGTGGAAATGTTCCTTTAACAGACACTTTTACAGCCCGGCTCAGTGACTCCACGCCCTCCTCTCCTCTCGTCCTCTCAGCCCTGAATGAAAAGCCGATTCATTTCCCTCGGTTACAGTAAGAAAGAGGCTCGGATCAATGTTTAACTTTCCACAGGATGAAACTGGATCTGAGCATCGATCAGTTTCTCTCCGAGGAAATCAAACCCTGAGTCACAGAGTCACAGCGAACGGAGAAGAAGAACAAAAACTGATCCAGACTGAACTGCAGAAACAAAGACAGTAATGATATCATAAAGAAAAATCTTCTATTTTAGATTGAAAAACCTGTAGTGACACCAACTCCTTTAGTTTCAAGTTACCCTGAAATAAACTCCAGACAACATTAACCTAATTAACCTCAATTCTTAACAATTCCCTTCTCTTTACATTACGCCAGAGTTTCCTGCTTGAAGTTTCACTAAAGAAGCTGTGAAACTGAGCACACAAAGAAATGTACATTACTCTCTCACATTCAGATTCAATACATCCAACATAAACTATAAGTCCATATGCAGGTAAAGAAAAAGAGCACAAAAAGAAAGGAAAATAAAAGTGTTCTTTGTGATGGGCTTGAAGTTAAATGTTCCCTGTAAATAAAATATGCATGGGTGCTAAGAAATGTGTATGATGTATGGGTGTAAAAAATAAATGAATGTATGACAACAGAAATTATATAAGTAGGATGTGTCGTAGAGGAAGGGGTTGGTTGGTCGGGGAGAGTTATCGGGAAAGCAAAGGTGGAAAGGAAAAAACGGGACACGAGTTCGGACTATGTGCTCGAAAAGTGACTTATGAAATAAAGCTGTAAACCAATTTTCACGGTCGCTGGTAAGAATCGCTCTTTTTGTGGATGTTAAACGGCCGCGCTCCTCCTGCTGACGCTGAGGAGAACAAAGAGGCTGTTTGCCGACTTTTCTTTTACCTGGAGATCCGGTCAGATGGTTCCTTTTTTTGTCTTTTTGCTCGGCCTGGTATACCAGAGATTTTTGTTTGATCGATCTTTCTTTTTGGACTGTTTCCTTTTGTATTTCTTTACGGATTATGGGACGTTTACGTGCGTAAAGACACTTCAGGTTGGATAACACATGTCGCCGACGGACTTTTATCTAAATTAAGACTCTTGAAAACAGCTTTTCGTTGTCAACCGGGGAATTTTCGTTTGAAAAAGAAGTTTGATTTATTTAAGAAGTCTGAAATTGCATTGTGGGGGTTTATTGGGGGTTTCCTCATTGTTTTTATGATTGTTTTAATTGTTGTTTGGAGCTGTCGGGCTGTCCCGTTGCTGCCTAATTTCACTTTTTCTCTTTGTTTTGCTTCAGGCCTAGTCAAAGAATGAGTTTGAATTGTTTTTGATCGGGTTGAGCTACTTTTTCTTAGCTGTTGGTTTCCTGTAAAGATTCGCCCTTGTGTTGTAGCGCAGGAAAGGGATTCTGAGCGTTACATGCTTCTGAACCACAAACGACGTGGAAACCATTGCGCTACCTCAATGCGAACTCATAGGGGGAATTGTATCGGCTTGCGATTACACCTGACTTTACTTTTTAACATTTATTTACATCTAGGGATATCTAAATCCAGTGACTAATTCTACTTCCAACAACCAAGATGATTTGAACCAAGCTCTAGATTTGGCGAGCCAGCAATGAAATACGAAAAACATACTGTGTATGTTTGCATTTAAAACTGCAAAAAAGCAAGTGAATGGGGAAATAAAGCAGAGTAGAAGTGACACTAACTGTTATTCACCAAGTGTAAAAATGCTTAGAAAACACTTACTCTTTGTCAGAAGTTTCTCCTAAAATCCTGCGTCCACATACAGTCATGGATGAAAGTATTGGCACACCTGGAATTTTCTTCAGAAAATACACCATTTCTCCCAGAAATTGTTGCAATCATAAAAGTTGTTTGGTATGAATGCGTTTATTTCCTTGATATGCATTGGAAAATCACCAAAAAGCTGAAGAAAAAAAGCCAAAATTGACAGAATTTTGCACAAAATGCAATAAATGGGCTGGACAAAATTGTTGCCACCATCAACTCAATATTTAGTTGCACACCTTTTGGAAGTAATAATTGAAATTAATCACTTCCTATAACTATCAATAAGTTTCTTACACCTCTCAGGTGAAATTTTTCCAATGCACATCAAGGAAATAAACACATTCAGACCAAAAACATTTGTAAATGCAAGAATTTCAGGGAGAAATTTTGTATTTTCAGTAAAAATACTTTTGTCCATGGTTGTATGTGGTCAATACATTTCTGCCTCTCAGACCCATTAAACTTCATTTTTAAAACTTTTACCTCTTAACCACATTTATAGACACTTCCCACTTCATCTTCTGGTGATATAACAACATTACAGCCATTTCAGTGAATAAATATGTAAATATTTATTCAGATTTCTTTGAGAATAATTCACCCTAAAAGTGAGTTAATTTGAAGTATGTTTTAAGTGTAACCTGATGCTGTTAAATGACATAAAGTGGTTCATTAAGAGGCTTTTACCCCAAACTGTTCGTCCATAAACTGATGCAGACTGGGCGTAACTCGCTGCTTTAACTATGATTTCATAAAAGTGAGAAAACGGTGATATGAGGAGTTGGAGTCGGGGCGTTCTCCAAGAGCCGAGGACACAAAGGGGTCCTAAATTTGGTCACAGCGGCCACAAGTCGACCGCACAATAGAAAACTAACAAGGGTCGCCGTGGAAACACGGGGCGTTCCACGTCCGACTGCAGCTCGCTCCACCTCTCTTAACGAAGTGCTGCGTCGTAAAAACGCCGCACCGCAAACAAAAGGACCTCGCCCCTGCTGAGAGCTGGGAGGTGTGTGTGTGTGTGTGTGTGTGTGTGTGTGTGTGTGTGTTAGTCCTCTATGGAACCACAGAGCTCCATCAGTCAGGACTTTTTTAGTGGCCTCTCACTTTTTAAAAGATTTTTTGGGGTAATGAAGACGACATGGACGAGGCCGTTTCTGCAGAAAAACTTAAAGTTTAATGACGTCAACGGAAAACTGACATCAGAGCAAACAAATCACTTTTCTGTTTTTTAAGGAGAATTTCTCAAACTATTGTTCCATTATGGACCATTTCAAAGAGAAAATCATTCATCGAGATTTGTTATGAACGATCAGACTGTCATTCTTCCGTTAAACCATTACGTTTTTCACCTTGGTGAAGCTTTTCCATCAATATCAGGCTTTTGTTCTGGTGTAATGACAAACTGGACCCTGTAGGTGGCAGCGGTGGTCTCTTTGGGTGAGAACTCTAATGAAGAAGTGGAAAATGAGGGATTCTGTTGAAACCAAACCACGGTCAGGTAGACCAACAAACATTTCAGCTACAACTGACAGGAAAATTGTTCAGGATGCAAAGAAAAAACCCACAAATAACTTCAGTTGAAATACAGGACTCTCTGAAAGAATGTGGTCTGGCTGTTTCAAGATGCACAATAAGGAGGCACTTGAGGAAAAATGGGCTGAAGAAAGACATTTCTACACAAATGCCACAAAGTTTCCTGCTTACAATACGCCAAACAGCACAGAGACAAGCCTCAAAACTTCTGGAACAAAGTCATTTGGAGTGATGAGAGCAAAAGTGAACTTTTTGTCCACAACCATAAACATTGTTCCATTTGGAGAGGAGTCAACAAGGCCTATGATGAAAGGTCCACCATTCCTACTGTGAAACACGGAGGTGGATCACTGATGTTTT
>RPOG01000512.1:210076-328671 GCA_008086565.1 Thalassoma bifasciatum
AAGGTCCACCATTCCTACTGTGAAACACGGAGGTGGATCACTGATGTTTTGGGGATGTGTGAGCTACAAAGGCTCAGGAAACTTGGTCCAAACTGATGAATGAAGGATGAATGCAGCATGTTATCAGAAAATACTGGAGGAAAATTTACACTCATCAGCCCAGAAGCTGCACATGAGACGTACTTGGACGTTCACACATGACAATGATCCAAAACACAAGGACAAGTGGACCTGCCATTGGCTACAGCAGAATAAAGTGAAGGTTCTGGAGTGGCCATCTCAGTCTCACAAGGCCAAGTCAAAGTTTTTAGTTAAAAGTTGAAACTTTGAAAAAAAAAAAAGAGGGGGAAAAAAAATCCAAATCTTTTGAGATGAAATAAAAAAAATTGATATAAATTGTCAAAATTTTGAGAAAAAAAAAAATCCAAATTTTGAGATAACTCCCCCAACACACACACACACAAAAACATGGAGGGTAAAGACAAATTTGGACACGATTAGGTCAAAATTTTTAGACAAAAGGTCAAATTTGGGATAATTAAGTCAAAATCTGAGATATAAAGTTGGATTATGAGATTTTAAATTCAAATTCTTGAGATAAAAGTCAAAATTAGCATAAAGTCAAAGTTTTAGATAAAAAGTCAAACCTTGAGAAAAGATCAATATTTGAGATTAAGGACAAAAAATTGAGGAAAAAAATGAAGTTGAAGGTCAAATTTGAGATAAAAAGTTGATATTTTAGAGAAGATGTCAGAGTCTTGAAATTAAAAAGTGAAAAATTTTGGATGAAAAGACAACATTTGGGTCCTGCCATTGGCTACAGCAGAATAAAGTGAAGGTTCTGGAGTGGCCATCTCAGTCTCCTGACCTCAAGAATTTACAGGAACTGGAGGCTTTTTGCCAAGAAGAATGGTCAGTTTTACCATCTGAGAAAATAAAGACCCTCATCCACAACCAGCACAAAAGACTTCAAGCTGTCACTGATGTTAAAGGGGGAAATACACGCTGTTAAGAACTGGGGGGTTTAAAGGGAGAAAAGGCCAAGAAATCATGAATTCAGCCATGTACTGTATGTAAACTTATGAGCACAACTGTATAGTTTGTCTGTCACTGATTTAAAAGCCTCTAAATGCAACAGTCGAGCCAAAATGACATCGCTCTCTTAATGTGAGTGTGTGTGTGATTTATCTTCATCAACATCCAGAGACGGAGCAGAAACACTTCTGCAGAAATTCCCCATCGTAGCAACTCGACTCAGACAGAGCCTCTGACGCCCTGTGAAGCGTTTGATAAGAGCACCTGGTGTTTTCAGCTGGGAGGAGACACTTCACTCAGCTCCCATGATGCAACACTGACCAAAACTGGATCAAGAGCATGAAATAAAAACGTCTCTTTGTGGATTTACATGCAGGAAAGTTGGTTATTTCAGCATCTTCCTAACTTTTAAAGAAATGTTTGGTTATAAATGCATCAAAACAAAAACCGTAGCTGTGGCGTGAGGATGATGATGATGATGCGGGAGTTTCTGGCTCATAAACACGACGGCAGATCTGAGGCCTGTAAACCCGACAGTGAACCCTCCGACCAGCCGCTCTGTCTCCTCACACTGCAGCTGTGTGTGTGTGTGTGTGTGAGGTATATGATACAGCCTTCCTCCCACAGGTCAAATTCAGACCTGTACGCTTCCTGCAGTGTGTGTGTGTGTGCGTGTGTGTGTGTTTGTGTGTGTGTGTGTGTGTGTGTGTGTGTGTGTGTCCTATTAGTGCAGCTGCAGATAATAAACGATCTCAGGGTCGTTATTTTATCGCTTTAAGTATTTCTCAGCGCTCTCTCCGAGCTCTTTCGTTTACAGAACGTAAATTGATAAAAGGAGCTGTCATGATGGAGTATTTTCCACCTCCTCCTCCTCCTCCTCCACCTGTCGCTCTCTCACCTTTACACCTCTCACAGCAGGCTCCAGTCTGCTTCACCACCAGAGCACAGTCCTCAGAGACCAGCGGACATTTCTCCTGCTTACAGTCCGCCTTCCCCTCCTGCACAGAAAAGAAAAGACACAGAGAAAATTAGGTGAGTTGACTACTTCTCTGAGTGTCATGATTGGGTATAAAAGGAGCATCATCCCCAAAAGGCTCAGTCCTTCACAAGCAAAGATGGAGCCAGGTTCACCACTTTGTCAACAACTGCGTGAGCAAACAGTCCAACAGTTTAAGAACAATGTTTCTCAACTTTGTCCAACTGCAGGAATTGATGGATTTCATCATCTACAGACCATAATATCATCAAAAGATTCAGAGAATCTGGAGAAATCTCTGCACGTAAGCAGCAAGGCCCAAAACCAACGTTGAATGGCCGTGACCTTTGACCCCTCAGGCGGCGCCGCATTAAAAACCCACATCATTGTGTAAAGGATATTAGCACGTGGGCTCAGGAACACTTCAGAAAACCATTGTCAGTTAACACAGTTCATCACTACATCTACAAGTGACAGTTCAAACTCTACCATGCAAAGACAAAGTCAGACATCAACAACACACACAAACGCCGCCGCCGTCGGCTTCTCTGGGCCCGAGCTCATCTGAGATGGACTGAGGCAGAGTGGAAAAGTCTGCTGTGGTCTGACGAGTCCACATTTGCAGCTGTAATTGGCGAACCAGCAACCCAAAAAACAAAAAATCATTCTCACAGGGAACATCGGGCCTAGCACTGGTTAGCATTAACATGCTACAGGCTGCTAACAGCTGATCCTGAGTGTAAACAATGTGTCAGTAGTTACAGTTCACGTCCAAGGATAAACAAAGGAGGCCAAACTCTTTTTGGAAATCATGGACGTGGTGTCCTCCGGGCCAAAGAGGAAAAGGACAATCAGGATTGTTCTCAGCTCAAAGTTTAAAAGCAGCATCTGTGATGGTATGGGGGTGTGTTAGTGCCCCATGGCATCATGGGTAACTGTCCCAGTATCTGTGAAGGCAGCATTAATGCTGAAAGGTACAAACAGGTTTTGGAGCAACATCTGCTGCCATCCAAGACACTTTGTCTTTTTCAGGGACGTCCCTGATTATTTCAGCAAGACAATGAAACCAAGACACATTCTGCTCCTGTTACAACAGCGTGGCTCCGTAGTAGAAGAGTGCAGCTACTAGAATATTAGACTTTAAAATTAGGAAAGGTGATGTTGTTAAAGAAAAGGTGATGAAACACAGAGGAAACATGAACTTGTTCAGGCTTTTTAGGATAAAATAATAAAGTTTATCAGTTTGAACATTAAATATCTTGTCTTTGTTGTGTATTCAATTGAAAATAGGTTGAAGAGGTTTTGCAAATCATTGTATTCTGTTCCTACAGGACCAAGAAAATCTGCCTTTTTTTGCAGGGATGAGGTGAAACCTGTGATGTGAAAGGATGTTTGAATTAAATCAGAGTCAGATGAGTTCAAGTTTGATGTGAAAGAGGAGGAGAATGTCTGCTGGAGCACGCTCACAAACCCACCAAACAGGATTTAAAAAGTTTCCCCCGCGGCAGTTTTCACCTGATTTATCACCTCCGAGCTCTGCAGTCAGACGCCACCTCAGGTTTGAGCTCTGCAGCTCTGTTTCTGTCTGACTCTGCTGCAGAAAGTGACTCAGTCTTCACAGTTTAGCTGTGAATTTTCACACGTCGCTCTGCCACCTCCACAAACCTGCAGAGTGTGTCCAACATCACCGCAGCGCGCACCGCAGCGGGACCGGCCCACCGTTTAATCCACGCCGCTTTCACACCCGGCGTTTACTGCTGATTACACACACACACACATGCTGGAGTGTGTGTGTGTTTTATGTGACACACTGTGAGGGTTTATAAAGTGCAGGCTGGCAGGTCCCGTGGCCCTGTGGCCCTGTGGCAGCGGCTCTAACGAGGACGGATCAAAGCGGGGCGAAAATAAACCGGGGTGGTTTAATATAGCAGCGGCGCTCCAGCTAAACCCCGACCACACCGAGGACGGATGATGTCATCACCACGGAAGAGGAGGAGGAGGAGAAAAGAGCGCAGATATCTGGATCACAAACTCAGCTTCAACAGAAAAAAACTCTCCTCTCTCTCCTGTTATCCATTAGCTCAAAGTCGGACATCTGACCTCTTCTCACACACACTAAAACACACACACAAACACACACACACAGACACACTCTCACCCATCTTGTCGAGGGGTCAGAGGTCATAACGGGTCACCACGCCTTATAAACACTCAACATACCACTGCGGCACCAAGGCTGGGCCACCGGACGACTGAGGGCGATGAACTCCAAACACACACACACGTAACGAGGGATAAAGAGCTGGTATGCCCATAAGTGTGTGTGTGTGTGTGTGTGTGTGTGTGTGTGTGTGTGTGTGTGTGTGTCAGAGAAAGAGAAAGTGTGTGAACTCTGTCTTTGTCTCTGTGTTTATGTGCTACTGTAAGGAGATACCAAGATTTTTGACCTGAATCAGTTTTGTGTCACTTCCTTGGAGCCAAAATATGCTGAAATTCCCTCTTTCACTGCAAAAAAACAGAAATCTAAACAAGTGTTTGTGTCTTATTTTTAGTGAAAAATGTCTTTTTGGACTTAATATAGATATATTTACCAGATCAGTCCAGAAAAAAAGTCTTGTTTCAAGTTATTTACAGACAAAAATAATGTCCAAATTGCTTGAAATGAGGACAAAATATCTGCCAATGTAGTAAGAAAAAAAGTTTCTTGTATGAAGACATTTTCATTTCAAGATTACAAGCAATTCAGACCTCGTTTTTGTCTTTAAATAACTTGAAATAAGACATTTTTCTGGACTTGTCAGTTGAATCTTGCTCATATCAAGACTGAAAAGATCATTTTCTTATTAATTATAAGATATAAACACTTCAGTTTTTGCAGTGTAGGAGCCCAAACACGCTGGCAGACCACACTTTTCTGCCCATTTGCATGATTATAACATGATAAACTGCTCTTTTAGGATTCAAAACATGTCCTAATGTGCCCTCTTGGGAGCCAAAATACACTTGAGTGTCCTCCTGGGGCCAAAAAACATGTGATAAAGTGTCGTCTTGGGGGCATAAACTCACGCTAAAATGACTTGCTGACTGCTAAAACACACTAATCTGCCACTTTGGCTGGTAAAAACATGATCAACTGCTCTTGTGGGTGACAAAACATGTCCTAAAATGCCCTCTCTGGGGCCAAATCACTTGCTTAAGTAACCTTTGGGAGCCAAAATATACTGAAGAGCTCTTTTTGGACCCAAAACTTGTAGAAGAATGCACTGTTAGGAGCCAAAACGTGTCCCATAGTGCCCCATTAGGAGTGAAAATGAATGCAGAAGTGCCCTCTTGGTTGGCAGACCACACTTTTCTGCCCATTTGCATGATTATAACATGATAAACTGCTCTTTTAAGATTCAAAACATGACCTAATGTGCCCTCTTAGGAGCCTAAACATGTACTCAAATGTCCTCTCAGGGGTAAAACACTTGCTAAATCGTGTCCTTGGAGCCAAAATAACCAAAAGTGCCTTCTTAGAGGCTTAAATGCATGTTTAACCCTTTAGGTGCCACAGTTTATTCAACAAAATCTTCAATTTTTACGTCACTATTTCCTAAGGTTGTAGCTTGAAAATGGTTTGATATAAAGGCAAACTGTATACGAGAAAAATTATTAGTTTCAGAGTGCAATATTTCCTTCCATCATGAATTGAGTATTTCATCACATGTATTTCTTTATTCTATGAAACCTGTGTTATTTGAACACATCTTTAAACTATTAAAAANCTGACATTTGACAAGGTGAAAATTACGGGACAAAAGTTTTTTACATTTCTCAACAGCTTTAAAATTCTTTTTATTTGCAAAGAATGTTTTATTTAAAAAGTTTCAAGCATAAAATAATGCCACTGTATTTTTAATTTCCATTTACAATAACTGACATTCAATTTTTAGAGTTTAATTACTGTGGATACTTGTCAGGACGGTTGCACCACCTGACATTTTGGGGGTTTGAGGAACCAAAACACAAAAAAACATGTTATTTTTTAATAGTTTAAAGATGTGTTCAAATAACACAGGTTTCATAGAATAAAGAAATACATGTGATGAAATACTCAATTCATGATGGAAGGAAATATTGCACTCGGACACAAAAAAAGGGACGTCACGTCATTGACCCGTTTGCATTAAGGAGCCAATTTGACCCCAAATGTTTACAAAAATAACTCATTAAAAGAAGGTTTTCAACATTTCTTTTCTTGGGCGGTGCATTTTTGTGAACGTATTGTCAACGTCTCGAGCTGCAGCTTTAATAGAGCATCATAAAACTTAACGAGGTGATACAACACTTCATAAGACGGGGAGTGTTTCCAGGTGTGTGTCCAGACTCCAGATGTTTAGTCAGAGGAGGTTTTATATTCTATACGGTCATTAAAGAAACAGATCAGCTTTTTTTTTATTGCTCTGCATGTGTGAGGTGTGTGTATAACTGTGTGTGTATAACTGTGTGTGTACCTTGACAGTTAGGGTAGGAGTGGAATCCAGATCTGCACTGTTCACATCGAGGACCCTGAAACTCGGGTGTACACAGACAGCGACCTGAAGCGTCACAGCCTTCAGGGAGAGAGCCGACCGTGCTGCAGCCGCAGACTGAAAACACACACACACAGGGTTAACAAAATGAAATATAAATATCTGGTTTAATTAATTTGATTCACAATCAGGATCCACTCACATTGGCACAGAGGGTAGTTGAAGTATCCCGGTGCACACTGGTCACACTGGTAACCCTGGAAGCCGCCTCGACACACGCCATGACCTGTCACGTAGTCACATGACCCGTCCAGACAGCCGGGTCCTGAGCACTGACAGCCTGCACACACACACACACACATGTAAACATAAGGATTGTGTTTTATTTACAGATGTCTGTGTTTGTTTACCAGGAGGAAAGGTGTCAAATATTTACAGTCGTTAGCACAGCTTTGAGGAATGCTATTTGTTCAGGAGTGTGTGTGTGTGTGTGTGTGTGTGTGTGTGTGTGTGTGTGTGTGTGTTGCTCCTGGGTGGTAAACAGTATAAACAAACAAACACACAGACAAACAGAATCTGTCTGTGTTTATCTTTTTAAACTGTTGTCTTTGCCTCAATGTGAGGTAAATAAACCGTCTGTGATTCATTGAACTCCGAAACTAAGACGTGAAGCTTTGAAGGGAAATGACTTTCACAGAGAAATGTAATCACAAGAAGATTTTACCTGCAAATTATTCACGGGGTTTGACAAACGTTACAACAAGCAAACTTTGTTACTTTTTATTGTAGTTTAGTAGTCAGCTACATTTAGTGTTCCTCACAGCTCGGTGCTCTGAGACATGTCAGTAACGTTAGTGAATCCTGGTTGTGTCCTACCAGGTCTCATCTACCAACTCCAACCTCACCAAGCAGAGCAAACGTAACCTGGCTCTTCATTTTATTGATAGACTCTCAGGTTTGAACAGATCACTGCAGAATAACTGCTGCATGTGGACAGGAATCAACATTAGCACAAACACATTAGCTCCTGTTTCAGCCTTTAGCTCCTGTTTTAGTCTTAACACCATGTTAATGCCTCCAGCTTGTATTTTAGTATCCAGACCATGTTTTAGCCTTTGACTTATGTTTTGGCCTTTAGCCCATTTTTTTCACCTTTAGCCCATGTTTTAGCCTCTAGCTCATGTTTCAGCCTTTAGCTTGTGTTTTAGCCTCTAGCTCATGTTTTAGCCTTTAGACTATGTTTTCGCCATAAGCCCGTATTTTAGCCTCTGGCTTGTACTTTGGCTTTCAGCCCATTTTTTCGCCCGTGTTTTAGCCTCTGCCTGGTATGTTAGCAATAAGCCAGTGTTTTAGCTCTTACCTCATGTTTTAGCCTCTAGCCCATTTTTTTCACCTTTAGCCCATGCTTTAGCCTTTAGCTCCAATTCAGCTTCTAGCTTTTATTTTAACCTCTAGCATGTGTTTTAGCTTCTGGCTTTCATTTTTACCTCCAGCTTGTGTTTTAACCTTTAGCTCATGTTTTAGCCTTAGGACCATGTTTCCGCCATGAGCCCATGTTTTAGCCCCTAGCTTGTGTTTTGGCTTTCAGCCCATTTTTTCACCCTTTTGCCCATGTTTTAGCCTCTGCCTGGTATGTTAGCCATAAGCCAGTGTTTTAGCTCTTACCTCGTGTTTTAGCCTCTAGCTCATGTTTTAGCCTCTAGCCCATTTTTTTCACCTTTAGCCCATGCTTTAGCCTTTAGCTCCAATTCAGCTTCTAGCTTTTATTTTAACCTCTAGCTTGTGTTTTAGCCTCTAGCTCATGTTTCAGCCTCTAGCTCATGTTTTAGCCTTTAGACAATGTTTCCGCCATAAGCCCGTATTTTAGCCTCTAGCTTGTACTTTGGCTTTCAGCCCATTTTTTCGCCCGTGTTTTAGCCTCTGCCTGGTATGTTAGCCATAAGCCAGTGTTTTAGCTCTAACCTCGTGCTTTAGCCTCTAGCTCACGTTTCAGTCTCTAGCTCTTATTTTAACCTCTAGCATGTGTTTTAGCCTCTAGCTTGTGTTTTGGCTTTCTGCCCATTTTTTTCACCCTTTCGCCCGTGTCTTATCTCTTACCTCGTGTTTTAGCCTCTAGCTCGTGTTTTAGCATCTAGCTCATGTAATAGCCTTCAGACCATGTTTCCGCCATAAGCCCGTATTTTAGCCTCTAGCTTGTGTTTTAGCCTTTAGCTTCTGTCAGAGCCCGGCTCCTGTTTACTCCTAATAAAAAATTGCAGAGCTTCAGAGTTAAGCACTAAAAACTAATCAAAGCTTGTTTTCTCTGATTATTGGTCAAAAACAGGTGATTTAGTGAAACTAGCCCTTGTTCTATTGATGATTACTAACAAACAGAAAAAGGTGGAAACAAGCTTTTTATCCTGATGAAAGAAGGAAGTCTATTCATCTTTTAGTAGTTTCAGTGTTTACATAGCCATAGATCGTGATATTCTGTGCGTCTTGAAATATCCAGAATGTTGAATGAAATGAAACATCCACCCGTGCAGCCGTCTCTCACCCTGACAGTTGAGTCCGTGGAAACCCGGTGCGCACGTGTCGCAGTGGTCGCCGGTGAAACCTGGTTTGCAGATGCAGGTCCGTGTGTTGGGATCAGGTCTGCAGGAGTTATCCACAGTCCCGGCTGCGCTGCACTCACAGTCTGCAGACACAGATAAAACAGGTTCGTTTCTCATCAGAAAAAGATACCAGTGTTTCCAAACAAGCTGTTCCAAATCACAAAATCAGTCAAATCAACAAACCAAACACTAACAGGTTCAAATGTAAAGCTACATGTTTGGGTTCCGATTATTGCATTCCAATGAAACTCTGAAAACACCTCAGATTCTCCCAAAACATCATCAAGTAAGAGGAGGATGTGGGAAAATTCCAAAGCAGAAAGAAAATATAAAGTTTCTCCTTTCAGATCTGAAGGTCTGCTTGTAGCTCTGCTCCCTTACAGGCCTCTAAAGAACGGACCAATCAGAGAGAAGGGGGTTCACGGAGTGGAACAGCAGCTAAATAGGCTGAAACAAGTTTTTTTTTTTTAAGAAATAAGGTATTTTTTGTGCCGTGAATCATGTAAAATTACAACAGGGGCACCAGAGAGGCAAAATAAAGACTTTAAAAAAAACAAGATACCCCTCTTTAAGATTCTGTAAGCTATAACAAGGAAGGTTTTCTTGAGTTACTTGATAAATTGACTCCTGTATTTGCAGATATTTGTTCATCTACTAAAAATTCAATCCTTTTTTTTGTTATTCATCTTCAAATATGATTTATTTCTTAATTTTTGAGGGGAATCTGACTTATAATGAGATATTGTATCAAGAAATCAGACAGTTGCATTCACTTATTTTCAAATTTTGGCAGCATGTTATGTTGAATTATCAAATGAAATGTGAATAATGAATCCTGAAGCAGAAGATAAAAGTCTTACTGATGATCTCTCCGGCTGTTTTGGCCTCTCCGTTGTTGTTGTTGTTATCTGTCGGATACGTGGGGATGGCTAAAGGACAAAGAGACGACAGAATTAGACAAAAGATCGTTTTGTGGTTTCAGTATTTTTAATGACCTGAATGCCAAACTGTGAAGTCTGAACAGGTTTATTAGGAGTTTCACTGTGTTAGTTTGACTCACGGTAACAGTCGGGGAAGTTGATGAAGCCGCTGGCGCAGGTGTCGCAGTTTTCTCCGGCGTAGTTTGGTTTGCAGAAGCAGCGACCGGTCAGATCCTCACAGGTGCCGTCTGTAAACTGGGACTGACAGTTACAGCCTGGAAAGAAGAAGAGGAAAAAGGGAGTTAACACATTTAAAGAAATTAATTTAGCTCCATGAGATGTAGTTTAACCACACAGATGTGACTGACGTGAGCAGGCCAGCTGGGACTCGATGGACTGGTCAGGTGACCTGTAGTAGGTTGGGATGCAGCGTTCACAGTTGACGCCGGTGGTGTGATGCTGTATCACAGAAACAAACAGTCAGAAACATGAAGACGGACAGCAGGAGCCTTTAAGTAGCACTCGAGTACTTCTGCGGCGTTGCGTACCTGACAGTTGAGGCAGACTCCTCCTCCTCTGTAATGTCCGTGGACGTCCAGGCTTCCTCGCCTCTGGTCGACCTCGGGGTCGTAGTAACAGTCGAAGGAGTGACGGTGACAGTTACAGGCTGAGACACACAAAATGAAGCAAAGTCAGGAAATGCTTTTCACGCTTTTTCACGCTTTTCTAACAAAATAAAACAATCAAAGTGTCACAAACAGATGAAAATGTCAAACACTGAAAAGTGAAGTTAACTCTTTTGATGTGATGTGTTGGAGACCCCAAAATAATTAGATCAATTCAATCAATTCAAAACATATATATTCTTTTCAATACACTTAAAAGTAATTGAAAATCTGAATCTTATGTCTTTTTTGTAATCAAATAAATTAATGTAAAGAAAAAACACTGAAGATTACGTTTAAAAATTAGTTGAGTAGTAAAAAGTGAATCTAAGGCTCCATAAAAAGACTTGCAGTGAGGAAAGTTTTCCTTACAGTTCCTTACCTTTACGTTTAAAATATTGCAATGAGGGCACTCAAGCATGTGTTTTGGCTTACAAGAGGACACTTTTGTGAGTTTTGGTCCTCCAAAGAGCACCCAAAGGTGTGTTTTGGCTCCCAATGAGGCCGCTTAAGAACATTTTTTTGCGTGTTTTAGCTTCAAGAGGAACTTCAGTAACTTTTGGCTCCCAATGGGAATTCAGTGCACACTTTGGCTTTTAAGAGAGTATTTCAGGGCAAGTTTGGCTCCCAAGTAAGCCCTTTTGTACATCTTTTTGCTGACAAGATGGCACTTATGAATATATTTAGCTCCCAGGAGGACACTCCAGTACATGTTTTGGCCCCCAAAAGTGCCCGTAAGTGTTTATTCTGGCTTCAAGAAGGGCATTTCAGGGCAAGATTGGCTCCAAAGAGAGCACCCTGGCATGTGTTTTGACTTCCCAAAGGCCACTTCTCTGTGATTTAGCTCCCAAGTTGGCACTTTAGCATGTGTTTTGAATACCAAGAGGGAATTTTAGGAAGATTCATGCTCTCAAGAAGCCACTTTTGCATACATTTTGGCTTCAATAAGGGACTTAAGTGTGCACTTTGGCTCCTAAAAGAGATCTCCAACATGTGTTTTGGCCCCAAAGTAAGTGCTCTAGCATGTGTTTTGGCTCCCAAGCTGTTTAACAGTTGGGCCATGAGGGGAGGGTGCCCCCCTTGCCCCCCCTCTGTGCACACCACTGCCTCTGAGTAAAAATGAGCTGTTTAGTTTGCAGTTAAGTTCAGAGTATGAACAAGAAGAACGGAAGCTATTTGGAGAATGCTTAGTGTACAAATATTTCTATTTATTCACATACCACCTCTTATGTTCAGTTTAAGAATAATTAAAGCTTGGTTTGGCATTACTCTTGGATGAGCATGAATGGACAAGAAAACAATAACTCTGAATCAACACTGAGACTTTTCACCTGAGGGATTAAAGCTGCAACAAGCCCAGAAGCAGCAGAAAAGAAGAGAGTAGAGGACAAAGAGGATCAGAGAGAGAAGGAGACGAAGCGGTAAGTCACACAAACAGGAGCAGATATTAGTATCAATAAAACCACAGTCGTTATTTTCTGTAACATTCAGATCGTATCTCGTCCTCACTGACACATTTATGTTCCCTCTGAGACAACCACAGATATGAATCAAATCCTCATCTGAAGCTACTTCAAACACACTTGTTGTTGTGAAAGCCGTTTCCTCTGACAGGTGTTCCTCTACAGGTAAAGATCACACACTCTGCTGACAAATCAAACAGCGGAAACACGAGACGCCGTTATTAAAACGACCACACAGACTCCGTCGCTTCATACGCAGATGAAAGTCAGAATCAGAGCGTCGGCTGGAGCAGAAACGCCGCGATGGAGGGAGTTTCAGGAATCATTAAAGGGTTATTTCATGTCTGATTACAGCCACAGATCAAAGACGGATGCTGCGTCTCTTTTAAGGATTAGTCCACCAGGATTTAGAGATATTTTTATAAGATAATCCAAGATTAAATAACTATACTTCTACTCTGGTAGGTCGAGTTTTATGCAGCGAGACATGTGAGGAATAAGTGTGCTTCATTTCTTTGCCTTTGATAACAACAAATAGGAAAAATAATTCATGTAAACACTGAAAAAAGAAAACCCAAAGGAGCCTAAAAGAGCTTCTTGTTCTTATCTGACCCTCAGCGCCTGAGAGGTGCCGGCTGAATAAACCAGCGCTCCTTATCCTCCTGCTCTGACTCCACTTCCTGATAGTGTCAGACGTGATCACAAAGAAGGGTTTTTCTCACTCTGAAGCCAACTTTTGAGTCTTTCCAGTCTTTTTTTTTACCTAAACTGAGCCAAAGTAAATCTAAAAATACTCTGAGCGCTCAAAGATAAACTGAAAACAGCCCTAAAAAGCATCCGTCTGTTATTCTCCGCTGACCTTCAGCGACCTTTTCTGTCATTGTGATACCGAGCTGCTCTTTGTTAAATTTAACTCCAAAGAAAAGCTTTAACACAGCAGCAGGACCACACAGTCACTTCAGAGAGTGATGAAGCTTTAAGTTAATAATCCCGCTCATATACCAGCCGCTTTAATCCAGTCAGTCACTCCAGCAGCTCATGTTGTGCTCCGAAACTCATGAAGACTCCATTTCCCATGAGCACCATCACCTGCTGTGATAAAGACATGACTCTTGCCAAGGTTTGTTTTGGATTTTGGAGATCAGATTTTGTTTTAACTCCACATTTTTTTGTTCTTGACAACATTTCCCGGGGTGAATGTTATCACAAACAGCTTAACCAGTGTTTTAACCTTTAGCCTGTGCTCTATCAATCTCTTTTTTAGCTTTCTTCTGCTCTGACAGTCCAGTTCTAGTGTCTACTATTATATCCTCGATTTGTGGTATTTGTATGAAACTTCGTACCATTGCGTATGAGGCCAAAAGTTTGAAAACGAAAACGTTTTCTGAAAAAACAAAGAAAGTTTGTGGCCATTATCAGTATGATTTGTGATATTTAGGATATGTTGGTCTAACTCAGGGATGTCCAAACTAAGGCCAATTGTGGTCCGCCGTCTATTTTCAAGCCCCAGCTCTCATCTTACCATGTGTTAGTTTTGTCTCTTAAATTAACTGTTTACATTTACATTTTCTGTCAAGTGCTTGAAATAAAAACTCAATATATCTGGTAATGTCTCACAAAGATTTGGACTGTGCATAGGCAACTTTATAAAGCTAAAGCTCTGTACAATCTGCAAAAACTGAACAACTTTTACAGCTGACATTTAATTGCATTTGTCATGATGCAAAGTGCGTTTCATAAGTTGTTTAGAATTTAAAAAAACAAAAAAAAAACACATAAGAGGTCATAAAAACAGAATTAAAGATATGAAATGGTCAAAAAAAGACAAAAGTTGAAGCATAAAATGGATCAGAGATATTTGGGGTTTAAAATGTTTTTATAATTGTTGTATAAACAAACGTGATAAAGTCCAGATCCTGATGCTGCCATAAAATTGTTACATATTTTTCCCAGGTTTGATTTTATCTCAAAAGTCTGCAGTAATAGCACAAGCATGTTCGACATAACCTTTTTTTTTTTTTTTTTTTTTTTTTACAGAAACCACTAAAAATAAATAGTTTTCCAACAGAGCGCTCATTTGCAACTTTCATTGTTAGTAAACATGTCCATAAGAGCCGCCAGCCCTTGGTCATTTTCACAGTTTCCAATACGAGCCTTTAGGGAAAAAGTTTGGACACCCTTGCTCTAACTCATGTTTAAGTTACACTAGAAAATCAGCAGGTAACTTTTTCTAATCTAAAATAATTTCCTAGAAACACTCAGGCTCAGACATGTATGTGTGAAAGTTATCATGTGTGTGTGTGTGTGTAAATTGAGGCCAACCAGTCCTGTTGACCCAGCTATTGAAAGAAAACACATTCCTCTGCAGGGATCACTGATTACACTCAGTGTGTGTGTTTGATTTTTAAGTGTGTGTGTGTGTTCACAGTACTCACGTTCACACTCGTTGGCGCTGTAGGTCGTCGCAGGTTTCCATGGTAGTTGGTTGTGTCCGGGGCAACACTGGTCACATGACACGCCGCACGTGTTGTGCTGACAGTCGCACTGTAGCCTGTAAACAACAAAAACAACAGAAGAAGAGATGAATAAGAGAAAACGGCGTAAAACGGAAAGACTCCAGCTTCACTCTGACTTCACCGTTCAGGTTGCGCTCTCATGAACACACGTGCAGACGCAGAGTTTTGTGCTTATCTCAGCCCATTGTGCTTTGGGTGAAACATCACCTGAACTTGTAGAAAAGTTCACATTCCTCCTCTTTAAACCTTTATTCTGTCTTCAAAGAAACAACAGGAATAAAAGGCAGAGAGGAAGTAATGGGAGAAAGAAATCTGAAATGGACCCCCCCCCCCGGCAATGAAGGAGTTAACCTTCCTCCTCCATCCACAGCGGCTGACTGCTTCACCCCGGCTTTTTAATCGGATTAGTCTGAAAACCTGCAGCCCACAGAGTGTGGCCAAAACACAGCAGGGAAAGAGAAAAAACCTCCTAATGCTTTTCTCTGGACTTTCTAAGTCTCCTTAACAAGTCATGGAGAGACAAACACAGAGGACTGGAGTCACTGGAGGGAGCGGCTGATTCAAAGACAGGAAATAAATCCACTGAAAATCAGCTCATAAATCTTAAAACACCTTTGTCCTGATCAAATATCTGTGACCAAGTCAAGCTGTGGCTGCATGAACATGCTGATTTTAAAGAAACATTAAACTTTTTCACTGATGACTCACTTTTCAGTCTTTCAAACTTAACAACAGAAAGTGGTTCATCTCCATTTTTAAGCAATTCAGACCTCATTTTTGTCGTTAAATAACTTGAAATAAGACATTTTTATGACCTGGTCTGGTGAAAAATAAGACCAATTCTACTACAATTAAGACACAATGACTTCAGACATTTATAAGGACGACATAACCTGCCACTGTCTTTGTAAATTTCAAGTTTTTATAAAAAGTGACATCCCCAAACAATGTCATCTTTGCATTAAAGGTGATATAATTGACCAAATAACACTTAATGACAACATTTATAAACATGCATGATGCAAAACCACATTCAGCTCAGATTACAACAGTATGGCTCTGTAGTAGAAGAGTCCAGGTACTGAACTGACTGATCTCCCATGAAAAAATTACTCCAAAGAATTCGACTCTGTTTTAAATGTGTTTAAAAATGAACATATTGCGTATAGTTTCAGGCATGCCTGAGGGGAATGTGAAGCAGAAAGAACCTGGACTTTAGAAACAGCTGCTTGGAATTATCACAGAATGAATGAGCAGGATGGAGACAGTGTTTATCTTCTGACTCATTTCTGTATTTCACACATGAAAGAATGATTAACCTCATGGAAAACGCAGACACTCAGACAAGAATCCTCGTTAAATCTGATGAAAATGTTTCTAAACAATCATCTTTGGGATTCAGGTTTTTAAGAGTCAGAAAAGAAGGGCTGAGAAATCCTGTGGTGTGCGCTTAATGAAATTCTTTGATTTATCTGTTGAGTCATGCATTTCATATAGAGCAGTGGCGCCCAACCTTTTCCAACTCAGGGCCCACTTCTATGTCTCAAATATTTTTTGCAGCCCACCTCTCGCCTCTTAAATACGGATATCATATGGTGCCTTCTGTGGGAATGTTTTTTATATATAACTATTTAAAAATGTTTAACCCTTGGTATGCCAAACCCATTGGGGGGAGCAAAATAACCCACTTTTAAATGGCTGGGGTTCACAAACCATCCAAAACCTAAAAAAAACCCTGGTGACATTATTAGCTTCTCAAGTTTCCCAGAGTACCTGAATGTATCATGAGTGACGTGAACAACATGTGTTAACAGGGCTAAATTCTGTAGAAATCAAAATATTCTACTTTTTTTTTTTTTTTTTTTGCTTTCATCAAGCCCTAAATGATGATTATACAATTATACACCATTTATTTACACTTCTGAAATCTTTTGAATTTTTCCTGAACCCATAAAGGAGCATGGACTTCACTTTTTGGAGAAAAAATGAGACCACAGTGAGAAAAAATGTGCAAAAAACAACAAGAAAAGGCTTGGTATCGCTAGAATGAAAATCCTTTGAATCATGACTGAGTTTTAACATTTAAAGAAGTATTCTGTATGTTTTTGTTATTATGTAATCACAGCCTCCCAACACACAGAAAAGTCTCACTTTTTTAGAAATTATTTGGCGGCCCACTTGCAACATCTTCGCGGCCCACCAGGGGGCCACGACCCACAGGTTGGGAATCACTGATATAGAGGTCTCGTCTTGGTGATCAAACTGATATAAGACCAGGTTCAGGGTGTGTTTAAAGGTTGATATGACTCAGTGGAAAATCATCACAAACAGAGTCAATTGAATAATACTTGACTTTATAACACAGGAAACCAAGTTTATGTGCATGTTCTCATAGAGATAACCATGTGAAATAAATCCAAATGTGACGTTTTGAGGCTCTTTGAATAAACACCAGGTTAACTCTGCGTCTTTCAGGAAGCCGGTCGTCCAAAAACCCAGCGATCAAATCCAGGAAGTAGAGAATTTAGGTGGAAACCGTCCATTGAAAGTCATTTCCTAAAAGGCTCGAACGAAAGTGATCGCATGGGAGGCAGAGAAAGAAGCATGAAGGGAGAAAGAGAGAGCGAGGGGACGCATGAGCAAGCGTGTGAGTTAAACTCTGTGTGTGTGAGTGTGAGAGAGAAGGGGGGGATGGAGCGAATGAATGGATCTGATAGTAAAGGTGAAAGCTGGAAACATAATCAGCTCAGTAGAAACACAATACACAGAAGTGTTATCAGCTCAGAGCAGAGCACAAAGCAAAGCTCACGCTGCAGAAAGTCCCTCAAAAAGATCGACAGACATTTAAACAATACAGAAACTAACGAATAGAAACACATTTTTATAAACTGGGTGAATAAAAAGTGAAAAAACAAAAAAAAACTCATTTCCAGCTGTTCATTGTATGTAGACACTCAGACTTTTTCCCAAAGTTTATATTTATAATTTGGTGCTTTGTCAAACATTAATTATATTTAAAAGCAAATGATGTCTTTGTGCTTTACAGACTTCTATAGACACTTAAATAACTGCAGTTTTTAGCCCATTTTCACATCTGCTTCATTTCCTGTGGCCATGAGTGAAACAGTACTTTTCAAACTGGAGGGTTTCATAACTTCAGCTTTTTTTTAAAACTTATTCCAAGTTAAAAAAACAACAACATTAAAACATGTTTTCCTGTTTGCACTGTAGAGTTTGAAGCTACTCTGTGAATGCAGCACCGAATTGGACGTGATTAGGAGCCAATGCAGTGACTTCCACTACAGAGTCATGTCTGCTTTCAATGCAAACCAGTGCAAATCATGAAGATCTCTTTTGTACAAACATTTTGCAAAGCATCTTGACTTTTGTTTCCCAAATTTCGGTTGCATTTGAGTCTGATTTTCTTCAAACTTTTGGGAGGAATCTGCACGGCCCATCTATCAGTCTTAATGGGGATTATTTATGAAAACTAGACTCTTAAAATTAGGATTGGGCAAGAAACATACAAAAACAATGGATAAGATCACAGCTAAGATTGACATTATTAAAATTCAAAGAGACATTTTCACCAATGTTTCCAGTTACAGGGTGAAAACCTTGTCGCAATTACTTGCAAATTCGATTAAATGGCAATTTTGCCTGTTTCAATATTGTAATTGCCGATTGTGCACTATTTCCTTAATCTGAAATATCTCAGAATATCAGGTTATTTTTATTTATTTATTCTTTGCAGTAGCTGTTCTCTGCTCTACACCAGTGTTATTCAACCCGGCTCCACTCAAAGAGAAACTGTTGAAAACTACCTTTTGCAAGAGAAACAATCTAAATGGTAAAAAAAAGTGGCAATTGAAAAAAGTTTAAGGTGGAAAAATAGTCATACAGGAGAAAAAAATGGCAGGAATGTTGGGAGAAAACTTGGAAAATAGTCTGTAAGTAGCAAATATGGAACAAAAAGTGACTAAAATGGACATAAAGCAGCAAAAATTGGGAGAAAACTTGAAAAAGAGTCAGAAGGTAGCAATATCTTCTGAAGGCCTAACATTTCAATTTGTAATCTCTGTTTTTTTGTTGATCTTATGTAATATTCTAACTTTCTTAAACAATGAATTTTATATTTTCATTACCTGGGAGCCATAAAAATATCATCCCCTTCAATATAGAAATTGATATCACACATATAATCGGGCACCCAAAAATAATCACACCACAACTTGCAATATAGGGAAAAATAATCACAATTATATCATTTTTGCAAATTGTTCAGCCCATTTAAAATGCCCACCCAAGACTGTGAAACCACAAACTTCTCCTTAAGGCCAGATGATTTGTTATTTTACACAAAGATTTGCAGCACGAACACATGCAGCTCTTAGTACATTTTTGCAGGACTGAGTCATGCTGCTTTGTGGTTACATCTTAAGTCTGGGAACAGTAGTGTAACATTTTCTGGCTCAATAACTGCTCAGATATATGAGTTTTGGACGCCTGCATGACAATCCTCTCCTCCTCAGCACTTAGCACTCGCTCCACACTCTCAATCACAGCTGGAATTCACTTAAACTGACTTTACGTCCCGTTCTGTCGTATAAAAGCAGGAAAAAATACGCAACTAATCTTCCTCAGCAGTTCCTTCCTCTTCATGCTTTGTTAATATCCCAACACTTTAACGGACTCCCGAAGGAAGGGCCAATTTTCCTTCTAAACACACACACACACACGCAGGTTCAGGAACAATTACGCTCAAACACACACTCATATACACACACACACACACACACTCTAATGATTAACCCAGATGTAGCCTCACCTCCCTGAGCTCTGATCCTGAACTGGAGGTGATGCAGAAAAGTGAAACCAAATGGTGCAGAACAGAACAAACTGGAGCAGAGCGGAGCAGCTGGTCTCAATATGAGCGAACACGGAGTCACACAGATGTGAGCACGTGCCTCATTTGGTAAAAAGTGTGCTGGAAAAAGATTAACTAACGTGTTTCCTCTGGATCCTTACACTTAATGCTTCATAAAATCAAAGAAAGTGTCCTGACTTCAGTCATTAACCAATTATTGGTAAATTGGAGTATGCGAAGTGTTATGTAGGTTGTTAAACAGGCTCTTACAATTTCCCAAAATCTAAAAAAAAATCAAAAATTAACCCTGTGGTGCAAAGTGGTGACTACAGTGGACACTTATTTAAAAGTTATTTACTCCTAAATTCAATGGTTCATGTGGTGAAAATTAATATTAGTCTGTGTCAGGATATTTTTATTCTTCTTAGGGCCGGAAAAAATGTTTTCAATTTTTTTTCCAAACATTTATATATTTTTTAAAAAGTTATAGACAAATATTTGAGGGTAAAACAGCGTAATAACTATAAATTATTCAGTGTTAAAATGGATGAAAGAGAGTTAAAATGTTTCGCAAAGCATAAAAAAAAAGATTATTCATGAAATAACCAAAAACAAAAAAACAAAAAAATAAGTCATACTGTTTTATGTTGAATGCTCGGTTACAAATGTTTGAAAAAATAAAATGGATTTTTTTTTTATGCCTTAAGACAAACAAAAAAACACTCAAGGGAAAAATCCTGACACTGACTTCCATTATTCATGCATCAGAGGGTTAAAGATGCTTCTTAGTTTGGGGAATAATTTTTAAAGTTAAATCTATCTCAAAGCAGGATATTTTCCCCTTTAATGAGCCAAAACCAAATTTCTGGGATTAAAAAGTGACGTAAATTATACATTAAACTTTGGTGGTTTTCCTCTGTTTTCTTCATAGCTGCGTTTTTAAATATGTTTAGAGAAACATGCTTGTTTACATTCAAATTAAAAAGGCTTATCGCTCAACCAAATTGTATTCGTATAGCTCTTTACAATTACCAAAAAGGTACCAAAAGTGAAGACCCAGATTAAATAAATGGGACTCATGGGTGTCACTCAGTTCAGCTCTGCTTAAATGGAGCGATGGAGATGTTACGGTAAGGGTTGTGACTCAGCATTTCAGCATCCAGCATTTGCTGAAAGGAAATGCTTGCCCCCCTTTAGAAAACATCTTCTACCATCAGTTGTAACACTTCCACCTGTCCATATGGCCCCGAGGATCTAAAAAAACACATGCTCTCTAAGTGTAAAATAAAGTTTATGCCCTTACAAGCTCAGATCCTTTCAGTGGATGATGATAATACCTAATTAAATCTTCAGAGATGAGTATCACTGTGCTTTATCTCCATAATCTCCTGAAATCCTCTCTAATCCCTCATAAAGGGAGTGAAGCCAGGACTCCTGGTCTAATTCTTCTTCAGGAGCCGAAAATATTCCTGAACTGTCTCTGTGAGACTTTCTAGAGGTCTGAGAAATTCAGGAGGCAACATGTTTTTTTATGGAACATTTATCTTTTAAATCTCTTCTTAAAACACACTTTTACCGTCTTGCTTTTATGTGATGTCGTCATCTTTTTATTCTTATTCCTATTCTTCACTGCTACTATCTCTTCACCTCTTTATTTATTGTCCTCTTTTGTATTTTTACCGCCCTCTTACAGAGTTGACTCACTTATTTATTTATCTATTGACCTCCATATTTATTCATTCGTTTACGAGTTTATTTCAATTATTTGTTTTTATTTATTTATTGAATAATTTTTAACGAGCTGAGCGCTTCAGTTATCATTTTAGGCTGTTTTATCCTTTTTATTACCTTATTTATTCACTGCTATATTTCCTTGTTGTTTTTATCCTCTCTATTGTCTCTGTGTATTAAAACCAATAAACTAAATTAAACTAAACTAAAACATTAAAACAAAAGCTCCTGGTGTTCCAGTTTAAAGCATGACCCTGTAAAGTGGAAACATTCAGTCTAAAGTGTCAGTAGATCATCCCTGAGGCTGAAAAGTCTGACTTCTTCTATGGTGTCACTCCTGCTGAAAAGCCTTCGTCACTTTCTTACTGCCCTCTACTGGTCTGGTGCTGTATTGCAATAGTCAAAAAGCATCTAAAAGGTTCCTGGGTAGAGTTCCTGCAGTTGAAAATCACCTTTAACCCTCTTTCATGAGCGTGCGAGGACATGTGCGTGGAAGCAGAGATGTTAAAATATACACCCCACTCTTCTTACAGTTAGATATTACAAACACTCATCAAACACACACGCTACTCCACATCTGTCTGCTGCAAACCTCACACACACACTCACACACTCACAAAAACAGGGGTAGAGGACGTGAGGTTCATTTCAGCAGCTTAAGTTTAAACACACACCTGTCAGAGCGTCTGCGGCTGCTCTGGTTTCTGTCTGTGAGACACAGATATGACTTTAGGAGAGAGATTGCAGCGTCTGCCTGAGCTGTAACTGTAGATCTGTGACGCTCTTTTCTCCCCGAGGGTTTCACCACTGCACTATTTCAACACCGAGCCAAGAAACATGCATGAAATATGTTCTTCTGCGCTCTATTGTGGCTGAAAAATTACCTCAGCCCAGGTCGTGAAAGTTGATTCTGTGCATTTTTATGTTGAGTCTGTAAAGAGAGAGTGTATAAAAAAACATGATTTCATTATTTTCTGCCTCTCAAGCCAACAGGGAGCTCTCAGATTAACGTTCCCTGACTCAGAGCGGATTCATCACACACCTCTGGTTCTAAAGTCAGACTAATCAGGGATAAAATATCTCCTTCAGGATGTCGGGGTCGCTGCAAACGCCTCAGAGGAGCTTCGTATTCGCTTCAACTGTTCTTCAAACTTCCCTCTTTTCCTCCCAAATCCCCAAATCACTCACGTGCAACAACACGGACGGAGCTACATCACCGACTTTAGACGCTCTCCAGATACCTGCAGCAAGTCTGAGCGAGCGTGTGTGTGAGGAGGGAGAGTGTGTGTGTGTGTGTGTGTGTTACTCGTGGAGGTTTGACAGTAATGACGGCTTATTGTAAAATCCACAGCCTGCAGGTAAGTCACATACACATTGCAGAGTTGCACACAGACAATCACAGGTGTTTAAATTAATCACAGATTACCCACTTCCACTTCTCAAGAAAGACTTATACTTATGTGGAAATTCACACACACACACACACACACACACACACACACACAAACTCAGTGTGCGTGTACGGTAAATGCACATATATTAAAACAAGCTCTGTCTTGTTGTTCTGCTGCAGCATAAAGAAAAATAAAGGAAGAGGAAGTTTTTCACTCTGGAGGTTATAATCAAAGGCGTCTTTGTCTCCTCCTCCAGATGTTTCTCTCTGGTGAAACCATGATTAAAAGTTACTCCTGCTACTTGTTTTTCCTGCTGCTACTCCCTGAACCTTTTCACTGCTTCTGTGTTAGGGTGTGTCTTTCTTATTCTACCAAATGTATGGAAATAAAAGGCTTTTAACTGACTGAAAACTTCATATCATAATGCTCCGATTCTGTATTTGCGTTTTCCCCTCTTCCTTCCTTTTGTACTCTATTTCCTTCTAATGTTACAGGGCACTGTGCATGCTGGCGACACAATAGCAATCATACAAAGCTGAGCTGCTGTAAAGAGCGGTGCAACATCGTCACACAGTGATGTGACAGCGTGCTAGAATGCATAAGTGCTGTCATTAAAAATTTGTGTTATTATACCGTCTGAACTTTTTAAAGCAACAATATTACAAAGCATTGATTGCTAGGGAATACATATTCATGCATCTATTACTTAACTGATTTTACAGCATGACATCACATTGATGCTGCTGTGTGGTTTCCCTGCTAAAAAAATCTTCTCCATTCATTTCAATGGGCCAATTTTTTTAAGGAAAGTGCAGAATATTTAAAAAAAATACAACAGTCAGAAATAAAACTTATACCAGTACAAATCTCCTTTACATTCTTAACGTTTCAGTTTCTGAACAGTAAGAATCGGTTAAATTTTGTTTGAAGAGTAGCGAGCCAAAAAAACACATACGAAATAACAACCCTTAAAAAGTTTAAGGAGGTAAAAATTGGGAGAAAAAGTAGCAAAATATGGTCCAAAAGTTGTGAAGAGTATCAAGACAAGCACAAATGGTATTTGGTATTTAGAAAAGACACTGAATTTGTTTTTTTTTTCATTATTTTTAAACCACAATCATCAACATTTCAAGAAATAAAGGCTTGTATTATTCCGTGCTTGCCATAAACAGACGTTGCTTATATGTGACATCAATGGCTTTTTTGTCGCAAGCGGTGACGTTTGAAATCCACAAACTCTGTTTCCCACGAATAAATGAAACAATGAAACAATGAAACCAGAGTTTTTACAAAACCTTCACTTCAACTGGAGTTTTTAAGAAAAGACAGTTTTAGTGACCCCAAAAATCGAGACACCTTTAAATGTATTATTCTGTTTATGTTAGACATAAATGTAGGTTACAAAAGCAACTAGAAGACAACAACACTCTAGATAAAAAAGTGCACGAGTGTTCGTCTTGATCAACTTGAATCTGACAGATGAAGACACTTTTCATTTAATTCCAGGCGTCGTGTTGCTACTAAGCCCTCCAAGTGATCACATTTTCAGATCTGACACTAATGTTTTGAATTTGGCATAAATTTAGAATAAACACTTTTCAACGTGTTTCTGCAGAAGTGAAACTGAGTCCTGGTGAAATATTCGAGAGCGAATCACGTTGGTGCGTTTGGAGATTTTCTCTCTGCAGAGCCTCCTATGTGTAACAAACCTCGTATCTTCCTGGGTTTGTAAGTTTGTTGACAGACGGCGCTGGCACAGGAAGAAACCACAGCAGAATAATTGAAAGCTGCAGATCAGTCACACCTCAGGGGGAGGAGTTTCTTTTTTTTTTTTTTTTTTAAAGTAAGGTGCTTTTTGCAGAAGTGTGTTTGTGTACAGTGAGCCGCTGACATAAATCATCTTTACAACCTGTTTTTACCCAGAATTCACTGCTGTCTTCATCTGAAGACGCTGTCATCATGAGTCTGAGAGTCATTAAAAAGCATCTGTTCCCATTTTTATGTGAGTGTGTGTCATTTAAATTGAAATTCTTACTTGTACGGGTCGTTGGGGTCCTCGGCGTTACAGGCCTCAGCGTGACCGTTACACACACAGCGTCCTCCGATACTGATGTCTTTGATACTGTAGTAATACTGCAAAAAAAACAAAAACAACAACTTAAGCTTAGCATCAGTTTTTCATCATGCGTAAAGTTTTAAGAGCAGTGGTTCCCAACTTTTTCCAACTCAGGGCCTACTTTTAAGTCTCAAAAATGTTTCGTACCACCTCCAACCCCATAAATATGGAGGACCCAATAGCAATCATACAAAGCTGAGCTGCCGTAAAGAGCGTGCAACATCGTCACACAGTGATGTGACAGCATGCTAAAATGCATAAGTGCTGTCATTAAAAATTCGTGTTATTATACCGTCTGAACTTTTTAAAGCAACAATATTAGAAAGCATTCATTGCTGGGAATACATATACATGCATCTATTACTTAACTGCTTTTACAGCATGACATCACATTGATACTGCTGTGTGGTTTCCCTGGTAAAAAAAATCCTCTCCATTCATTTCAATGGGCCAAATTTTTTAGGAAAGTGCAGAATATTTTAAAAAAATACAACAGTTAGAAATAAAACTTATACCAGTACGAATCTCCTTTACATTCTTAACGTTTCAGTTTCTGGAGGATAAATATGGAGGATATAAAACGCCTTGTTAGAGCCTGATTTGTAACAATGACCCAAAATGTAATAACTGGTCCATAATGTAACAGATTCTGAACCCAAAATAAAATAACGTTTAGCCCAAAATGTAAAAATTTGTAACATCTATCAGGTCATGTTACCTATTGGCCACTGACATACCTTCTTGGGAGACATTTTTTATATATGAATATCTAATAGTGGTGGGCGGATTGATCTAACACATCGATATATCGATACCAACGTTGGTATCAGTATTGATCAGTATGAATGTTACTGATCCTTAATATTATGATGTTTCTGTGATAGTTGATCTACCAGTATGTGCGAGCTGTTTGATCAAAATGATACATGTAACAGTGGATATAATAATATATTAATTGTTAATATTCATGAACATTCAAATTTGCTGTTTTACAATCAAGCAGAAAAAAAACGTAGAAAACGTCAGTATTTTCTGTTTGAAAAATTAGTTATTCTCTTTCATTCATGATAAAAAATATTAGTTCTGATTAACTTTGACGCAGCTATTTATATTTATGTATTAAGTATCCATTTCAGTATTGATACTGGCCCCATATTTACTTGGTATTGGATTGGTATCAAATTTTGCAGTATTACTCACTACTAATATCTGAACGTTTCTAATTTTCAAACCAAGTTCATAACTGATTTTTAACATTTAAAACATTATTCTGTATATTTGTATCTTGTATCTTTATATAATTACACTCTTAAATCAGACTATTTTAAAAATGATTTGGTGGTCCACTTGCAATACCTTCACCGCCCACCAGGGGGGAATCACTGTTTTAGAGTTTGCAAAAGTGTAGAACTGCTCCTTTAATTCCTGATTTCAAGTTCTTCACTTTGTTTTTCTGAAGTCCTCATTCTGTGCATGTGCAGGTGTTTCATTTGTGGCGTTTTCTCACCCGCCGTGTGACCGTGGGGTCCCTCAGCGCCTTCCCCATCAGGTGTCCCAGCAGCGTGTTGGTTCTCAGGAAGCGAAGCCTGATGTTGGTGGCCTTGGTGAACTCTCTGAGGACTGGAGAGTAGGAGAAGTTCATCGCTCCGGGCCGACCGTTCACCAAGGACACTACGATCTACGACGGGAGGAGGAGGAGGAGGAGGAGAGTGTTATCAGAGGGCGAACAGGTGTGAAAGTATCAACATGGAGACATCGTGGGAAAGACGAGGAAACACTGAGGGAGGATTCAAATAAATAAAAAGATGACGTCACTGTGCATGAAAACTGTCTGTCTGTTGTGATCATAGACTGTATAATGAGTGGATGTAACGACGTTCGGCTCAAACTGAAGCCTCCGGCAGATGCCCCGCCCCCTGGTGTCTGGCTGCAGTATAGGTCATAAGCCCCGCCTCCCCATGTATTCCAGATATGAGCCGGGAAAACTTTAAAAAATTACGATACCTCGTAGAAACGTTTCTCTCATTCTTACACTAAGGTAGTATGACGATGTCATCTGGCTGCATGGTGTTCAGGTGTTTTTTTTCTGAGAAGTTAGTTTCTCATTAGTTATTGGACGTTAAAAACCGCGATATAAGTTTCGTTTTACGATAGTTGACAGCTGCCGTTCATGAGTAGTTTTTATCGGAGATATAAGAAACTTCAGGAAAGAGCCAAAAGGAGACTAAACCTTCTGAAGAAGAAGAAATAAATATTTTTATTTCTCTTTTTTACTTGGCTCCACCGGAAATTCTCTACTGCGCAGACTCTGGCTGCACAATGGCGGCTAGAGAAACGGGGTTTTTTGGCTTTAAAATCGTAGAACGGTGACAGGCGGAAGCACGCTGTCCATTCTATATACAGTCAATGGTTGTGATTCTGTGTTTTGGGATTGTTTTTATGTCCAGAAAAAATATACATCTTTGAAAAAAATGTGAAATATCTTCTCTCTCTTCAACCCTCACCTCTCCGTTTTCCAGCGGGACGATTCGTGAGTATTCGGTGGTGCAGATGATGTCGTTGTCATTGGTGATCCTCTCGATGGTTCTCTGTCCAAAACGCTCGATGCAGTCTCTCTTTGAAGCTACAAACACACACAAAACGTAATAACTTGTCAAAAATGCATCAAAAGTGCCTGGGCTAAAATGTGTCGGGTAAATTAAAAAAAAACAAAAAGTAGTAAAACCTAAAATGACAAGACATTCTACAGCCTCAATATTTATGGAGTTAGGGGCCACAAACAATTGTGAGACATAAAAGTGGGCCCTGAGTTGGACAGGTTGGGAACCACTGCTCTAAGGAGCCAAAACGTGCGCTAAAGTGCCCAGTTTGGAGCCAAAATGAGCGCTGTATGTGCCCCTGGCCTTCAAAATATCCGTGCACACCCCTGGAACTGGAACAGTTTTTTTTTTTTATATGTGTCGATGAAATGGAAGAAGAAAATGAAATGTCAGATTCATCCTCTGGAGAGTCTGATAAAGAGACCAGCTGCAGCAGCTCAGTCTAAGTCAAAAAGTCCCCGGCGTTGATGTTCTCATTGTTGTCAAAATATTTTCTTTTTTCATATGAAAAAATGTTTAAAACTCCAACGATTAAAGCAGAAAGTTAAAAACCTTTGCCATAAGAACATAATCATTTAACCTGACACCTGCGCTCTGGTTTCAGCTTCTTTCTTATCGCTCTGGTCGATTTTTCTTGGCTGTGGTTGATCACAGTTGGTTGGTTAAACAGACTAAAGCTGACAGCTGGCACACTCCGACCTGTTTTGGCATCAAACCACGGATCATTTGTGGTTTGGTTTTGGAAACTGCGGCTGATTATTCGCACCATTTGGCCAAAAAAGAGACTCCACTCTCTCCAAAGTATTTTTGTTTCATCAGGTTTGGCATCTGTGGTGTCTCCTGATAAAATCTTTGTCTTGGTAGCTTCAAGACTTTAACTCTGTCTCAATACATGAGCAGCTTCCCGGAGGCTGGAATAAAAGTCTCATCTGCAGAGAATCTACAAATTGCATCACCAGCTGTTCCTTCTCTTACACCTGCATTAAAAAATCATTTATCAATCTGATTTTAGCATCAAGTTTCAAGGCCACTTTCTTTGCCAGATATTTGTATCACTTTCTTTTACATTGAGCTGAAACCTTAAACTGTTAAAGCTGGATAACACAGCTGTTATTGAGTCTGAGGTGAAAAAAAAAATCACAGGATAAATCAGTCTGTGAGGGAGGACATGTTTGTCCGCTGCCCTTCAAATCAAAAAGTGATCAGTCACCAAACGCACTTTTGAAAGAAACACTTGCTGCATTGAAACAGCTGCTAAAGGCTCAAAAACAGGGTTTAAAAGGATATTTAAGAGTTTTGCAGGTGTGCTTTTCCTGCAGGTCATAAAGCGGGAATAATAGAATGGTAAAATAAATACAAAATGCATCTTTTATGATGAGATAGAAAATTTCTGGGACCAAGTTTTCACCCATTATTCAGCTTATGGGAGACACTTTGCGGATTCAGGTAGATAAAGGAGCCTCTAAGTTGTGAATGTTGGGCCTCATGTCCACTGTGTGCCCTCCTCACTCAAAGTAACAATAACTGTAAGGCTACAAATAGAAAATTTCTGGGACCAAGTTTTCACCCATTATTCAGCTTATGGGAGACACTTTGCGGATTCAGGTAGATAAAGGAGCCTCTAAGTTGTGAATGTTTAGATTCCTGTGAAAAACTGCACCGTAAAAAAATAACTGTAAATAACTGGCAAGAGGGATGTCAGTGGTTTCCTGTCATTTCAAAGTGCATATACTGTAATCCAGATGGTACTTTTTATTGATCCCTTTAGGTGTTTCCATCAGGGAAATTGACATGATTTAATATAATATAATATAATATAATATAATATAATATAATATAATATATAACATGATATAATTTTTGCCTTATACAGTAACTGTGCTGTTTGGAATTTTACTATATCTACTAATTTCAATCATTTTGACTTTAAAAAGAGTGAGTGTGTATGATCCTAGTAGCCAACATTGTGTATGACCCGTATTGCCCTTTTTTTAAGAATAGTTAAAGGTTTTATTGTACTTTTATAGTTGTTTCCCCAGATCTCTACACAGTAAATGAAGTATGGTAAGATAATGAAACAAAACAATTATTGCAACCGTGAGTGAAAAGGAAACGAAATATGTGGATTGAAAAATGAATAATATTCCTGTAAAAAGGCCGTACAGGAAAATCTGTGCTTTTATAACAGTACACTGAACCCTGTTTATTATCAGCATCCCATTCCATCTCATGATCTCACCTTCTTGTTCCCATAATGCAATGCAAAAAACATAAGTAATTACTGTTTTCTCTCCTTGGAGCTGTAATACAGTGAAATATGAATGTTTACTTTCTGGGAGCAGAGATGGAAGCACTTTCAGCCTTTTAGATTTAGTTTTAAGAGCCTGAACAAAGTTAGGATCAAGTCTTTGAGGTACAGTCGGTTTGGGAACTAATCGAGTGACTTCTCTTAAAGAGTTGAGGTTAGAGATGTCGATCATTCTCCGCCCTCTGAAACCTCAAGCAGCTTTAATGATGCCAGTAATTAATCCAGGTTGATTATGTGGCAGGAACATCCTCAGACTCAAACCCTCTCTGCTCCTTTCTGCTCCTCAGGTGAGCATCAAGCTGCGACCTGCTCACAGACACGTCTGGAATTCCCCTGCAGCCCCCGCTTTGACTGACAGCTGCCACAGCCAATCAGAACGCAGCTCAGTGATGCAACGACCCGATCTGATCAACAAACCTACGAACCAATCAGACGCCTGCCCTCAGGCCGCCGCTGAGATTACAGGAGGAATAATCTGACCCTGAGGGAAGTTAGAGGAGCATGAAGTGATGCTGATGGAATCTGACGCTCTGTGGTCACAATAACATCTGGAGGCGTACGCCAGGAGTGTATAGCCTGTATTTATATCTGAACGTGTGTGTGTGTGTGTGTTTTTACTCACAGGCGAAAAACTGCCAGGGCAAGTAGGTCTGCCCGAAGTCGGTGGATCTTTCCAGAACCCAAAGATCAGGACGAGGGGAGTTGGCGAACTTGATCAACACGTAGGCGACGTGGAAGAGCTGCAGAGACACAGAGAGGGAGAGAAGTTCAGTCAGAAACTTATTTTATCAACATCTGGATTTTTTTAGAATCAGCCAAACAACATGACACACAAGAGGAAACAAGAAAACACGAAAGAAAATTATTCTTAACTATGAGATTACAAACTGCTGTTTTCAATCTGTGGCTTTTGGATGGAAGTTAAGATTTGCAGTTTCACAACACAAACACATTTCTTTCTTGGATGGCAAGAAAAGGGAATTAAGACATGATTATTGAAACTATTGGAAGGAGAAAACGTAAAAAAAAAAAAAAAAAAAAAATCAACCTGCCTGTCAGCTTCTATTCATTTTAGTCAGCATGACATGAGGGTTTGACCTCTGACCTTCCTCCCTCCAGAGACGTCACGTCAAAACAGACCTGATCCTGTGTGATCATCTTTGTTATGTTACATGTTCAGGTTATTATCAAAAAGCCGATCCCCGTCTGTAACCAGCTCCAGATGCTTTCACTCGTTTTTCTGAGCGTCTGTGAAGCTGCTGATGACAAAGTGATCTCTGAGGATTTCAGCTGGACGTTAAAATAACACGATGACGCACTTAATTACATTAGACTTATAATTACAATCCCCTCAGTCTGTGTGTGTGTGTGTGTGTGTGTGTGTGTCCTGTCTTATATAAAGTACTTGAAAACAAAACTTGAGTATAAGTAAAGTATCAAACAGAAAATGCCTTTGGTAGAAGTTAAAGAGTCATAAGAGAGAGAGCATTGTTAATGAAACAAACAAAAAAAAAAACGCAAAACAGGGAAATAAAAAGAGATTTCCTCACTGTATCTAAGCTGTTTGGCTTAAATTCTCTCATAAATATGTTAAAAATGCTTTGTGTCCCTTTTAGTGTTTTATTGTTAGTTTTTAGTTATTGTTTTATTGTTCTTAAATTGTTTTTAGGAACAGTGAAACAATAACTTGAGTGTTTATTCCTGGTTTTTGTTCTTTGTCATAATGTTCTGTCGATATGTTTCAGCTGTGGAGTTTTAAAAAAATGCCTTGAATTTTAATCTTTGAATTTTGAAGTGAAAATCAAATAACTACTATTTTTTTGTTTTTCAATATCATTTACTAATCAGAAAATATGAAAATTGGATGAGTGAATTTACTCCCATCACAAACTTTAGGTCATACTCATGATTTTTGTCATTTGCATAATTTAAAAAGTGTATATATTTTTCTTTCTTCCTTTTGTACAAAGTTTTATAATTCTAATATTGCTATATTTCTAATTTGTAGTTACTGTAGATTTGTTTTTTATATACTTGATATTTAACCCTATTGTGCATAGTGGTCACTACAGTGGAAAAAGTTATTTACTCCTAAATTCAATGGTTCATGTGGTGGAAATTCATATTAGCCTGTGTCAGGATATTTTTATTCTTCTTAGGGCCTGAAAAAATGTTTTAAATTCTTTNTGGATGTGATGACCTACAGAGAGAAATCTGTGTCTGAAATTCTGCTGTCACCTATTTGTGGTTTCTGCTCGTGTTTCTACAAGTTCAACAATGAGGGGGTCTCACACACACACACACACACACACACACACACACACACACACACACACACACAGGTATCCCCTCCTCATCCATCAGCACGACCCCTCCTGTGATCTCCACACTTCCTCGTCCTGACAGGTCGCTCCGACAGGTGATGACAACAAACAAATGGCTTTCAAAGAGCTGTAAAAACCTGCACTACTCCATCACGGAGGAATGCTTTTGGGATGTTTGAGGTGGAGGAATGAGGGAGAGAAAAGAGTGAAGGATGGAGGGGGAGGGGGAGGGACGCTGACAGAGGGGACGACAGATGAGTTTTCCATTTTTTCCTCCGTCAGTCCGACCATTCCTTCTTTAAAGCTCAAAAATGTGGAACAATAAGCTGAGGAGAAATTTCCTGATGAATGTGCTCCAGGTGAAGAAAGTCAAACACAGATATGAGCGTGTTAGAATGTATTACAGAGATCTAAAGGACAGGAAACAGAAAAGTCAGGACCTCCACTCGTCCCTCAGGGTCTGAAGATATTGAAAGTGAAACTCAGAAGAAATTCCTCTGATTTCAGGGTTAAAGTCCGACCTGAAGTTCAGAGTGGATTAGGGCTGAACGGTTTCGGAAAAAGATCTAATTGCGATTTTTCTGACAGATACAGCAATTTCAATTGGATTCACGATTTTCTTTAAATCATGTTTTAGTGAAGTTTTCACAATGTACAGTAACATTTACAAACTTGATAGAAAATTACATTAAACCATTGAAACATCAAAAGCTTTTACTCTAATGCGAGGATGAAAATGAAAACTGAAGGTAAGAATTGTTTCAAACTTTTAAATAAATGGTCAATGTTGTACTGTAAAAAGTGACAATTTTGAGAAATTATGACAAAATTCTGAGACAGAAAGTCAAGATATTGAGATAAAACTTCTCAAGTTTAAGAAATCTGTTTAAGATTATGTGAAAAAAGTACAAACTTTCTGATTTAAGTTCGAAATTTGAATATGACAAAAGTCTTAGATAAAAACTTTAACTTTGAAATAAAGGCAGTTTTTGAACTAAAAAGCTGAAATTTTGATATAGAAAGTAAAAATTCTAAGATTTAAGTCGAAATTATGAGGAATAAATACAGAAAAAAAAAAATCAAAAAGATTTTTTTGATACACCCATTTTTTTACATTGTATTTTTAGTTATAAAAAATGAAAAACAAAAAGAGCTATCTTTGACTCTCAACTTAAAAAAAATGATTTAGGGAAAAATATCCTTAATTGTGTCAAGTTAAATAAAATAAAATCAACAACAATCCCAAGGAAAAACAGTCGTATCGTATGATCACGATGTCTGAAATTGCGATTTCGATCACAAAATGATAAATCGTTCAGCCCTAGAGTGGATCCAAAGAGACACAAGACTTCAGGTGACTTTACAAACTCTGAACAGAGACTCTGTGTTTGATGTTTCCGGCAGCGTTACACACAGAAAACCTTGGAGATTTATCAGTTCGGACAAAGATGTTTCAGTGCCTTCTCGTTGCATTTGTGGATTTTGTTTTTATCAACATGTTTGAAACTAAAACATCAAAAACATAATATAAGAAAGATGCCCGTCTCCTCCTCTTTGGGACGATCCCAGAATCCAGTGTGTTATTAAACTCATTAAATCTCTCCAATCTGCCAAGTTTTGCAGCTGCAGGTTTTATCAACAACCTCGTCCAACATCTAATCTTTTCTGACACTTTCTTTCTACATTTACAGAAAGAGTAATTTCACATGAACACACCTGCATGCACGTGAGAGCAGCTGAAAGTGGATAATGTTGATAACACATCTTTAAACTATTAAAATATAACATGTTTTTTTGTGTTTTGGTTCCTCAAACCCCCAAAATGTCAGGTGGTGCAACCGTCCTGACAAGTATCCACAGTAATTAAACTCTAAAAATTGAATGTCAGTTATTGTAAATGGAAATTAAAAACACAGTAGCATTATTTTATGCTTGAACATTTTTAAATAAAACATTATTTGCAAATGAAAAGAATTTTAAAGCTGTTGAGAAATGTAAAAAACTTTTGTCCCGTAATTTTCACCTTGTCAAATGTCAGGGTGGTGCAACCGTAACAATAGACTTTTATTTTAAAGTGAAGAGAATAAAACAGGAAACAGGAAACTGCATCAGCCAGAGGAGCCCAAATGACATTTGTGACCAAGTGGAAAAGTTTGTAGATTTCTCTGAAATACTGATAAAAAAGGTTTTTTCACTTCATTGGTGACTGGAACAATTTCCATGTCAGGTGGTACAACCAATGTAATAATGTGAAATGTTATTTTAACATCAAATTATTTATCTTATTCACAAATAAAAGAAATGAAACACACAAAATGAAAATGTATGAGTCACTACAGACACTTGAGAGATACTTGCCAATAATTTCACACAGAAAAAATAACAGGAACATATAAATATATTTTCATATATTTGGTTGCGCCACCTGACATTTTTGGGTGCTCAAATGAAAAATACTAAGAAATAATGAACCTAAAAACTCTGAAATGTTGGTCAACTACTGAAATCTGTTAGAAAACTTAATTCTTCTCTCAGAAATATGTTTTTTATCCATTTTCAAAGAACTTTTAAAAATAAGTTTTAAGACCCTCTTTTTGTCATTGACACTTATATCAGTAAAGCAGAATAAAGTGTTCACACAGCAGCTGTAACCTCAGAGAACAGAAAGTGTGACCTGTGAGAAGCAGAGAGAGTGAATGTTAAATAAACTCCTCAGACTCTCAGCTGTGTGTCTCCACTTCTCTGTGGGAGTCAGTCTGTTCTCTGGCTCTAACACAAGAGTCACACACTCTCACACACATTCAACAAAAGGTCCTGCTGACCTTTTTTTTTCCCCCCAGCACACACACACACACGCTAACACTCACACACACCTCTGCAGGATTTATGGATTAGCGGCAGCCTCCCTGAACTAACTGTCCACCCGTCTATCTCACAGCTGTTACCATGGAGACCGAGCAGCCACAGCAGGTCAAAGTGAGGAAAGAGAGAGAGAGTGATGGAGAGGATTCATGAGATAGATGTTCACGTTTAATCACGCGAGATTCTGTGAGATTTCATATCTGTGGAATCAAAGTGTCACACTTAAAAGTCAATCTGAGCTGTCTTAACATTTGTGTGTGTGTGTGTGTGTGTGTGTGGTCTCCAAAGATCTTAAGCAGTCTTTAGCCTACTTTTAATTCAGCATCTTTAAGCATCAAGAACAGACTTTCTAGAAGTTTCTGTTCAAGTTAAATAAAATATAAACACACGTAAGAGACGTTAGAGAAGAACATTCACTGAAAGTTTCAG
Source organism: Thalassoma bifasciatum (assembly GCA_008086565.1). NCBI lineage: Eukaryota > Metazoa > Chordata > Actinopteri > Labriformes > Labridae > Thalassoma > Thalassoma bifasciatum. The sequence continues at coordinate 245,391 of RPOG01000512.1, forward strand.
TCTGATGCAAACTGTTGAGTGTGTGTATGTCTGAGGAATGCAGGTGTGTGTGTGTGTGCGTGTGTGTGTGTGTGTGTGTGTCTGGCCCCTAGCTGGTTTAATAATTGTACACATTCCTTGGTGGCACCACATTCCCGGTGCCTCAAGTAACCATGGAGATAAGACGGAGACACACAACAAAGGGACGGAGGGAAGGATGGAGGGATGAAGGAGAGAGACACTGCAGCAGAGAGAGATAAAGAGATAAAGAGGAGGACAACGACTTTAAATGTCAACATTTGAGTCAAAGTTTAAAGTTTGGGTGGATGATTCACAGTTTTAATGAGACGTCTTTGCTCTGCTGCAGTTTTACACATGAATTGAATCTGTTGCTTCTGTGATTCATTCATCGCATTTTTTTCATTACAATCACTGTGTTGAGTTTGTTGCATTGTCTTCATGGTGTTACATTCATTGCGTTGCCTCACTTGCATGGCGTCACTTGTGCAGCGTTTTGTTGCTCAGTGTGTTCTGCATTATGTTTGTTGTACTGTGCATGTCCCTACCATAGACTGTATAATGAGTGGACGTAACGACGTTCGGCTCAAACTGAAGCCCCCAGCAGATGCCCCGCCCCCTGGTGTCTGGCTGCAGTATAGGTCATAAGCCCCGCCTCCCCATGTATTCCAGATATGAGCCGGGAAAACTTAAAAAAATTATAATACCTCGTAGAAACGTTTCTCTCATCCTTACGCTAAGGTAGTATGACGATGTCATCTGGCTGCATGGTGTTCAGGTGTTTTTTTTTCTGAGAAGTCAGTTTCTCATTAGTTATTGGACGTTAAAAACCACGATATAAGTTTCGTTTTACGATAGTTGACAGCTGCCGTTCGTGAGTAGTTTTTATCGGGGATATAAGAAACTTCAGGAAAGAGCCAAAAAGAGACTAAACCTTCTGAAGAAGAAGAAATAAATATTCTTATTTCTCTTTTTTACTCGGCTCCACCAGAAATTCTCTACTGCGCAGACTCTGGCTGCACAATGGCGGCTAGAGAAACGGGGTTTTTGGCTACAAAAACGTAGAACGGTGACAGGCGGAAGCACGCTGTCCATTCTATATACAGTCAATGGTTGGGATGCGTTCGTTGCATTAGCTACTTTGCAACTGGTGTGATGCAACTGTTGGGATGCAACCAATGTCTTGTGTTGCGTTTGCTTAGATGTGTTTGCTGCATTGCATTAGCTGCATTACGTTAGCTGCGTTGGTGCTTAGTTGCGTTTGCTGTGTTGCGTTTTCTGCGCTGCTTAGTTGTGTTGCTTAGTTGTGTTGCATTGCTCAGTTGCGTTAGCTGCGTTGCTCCGATGTTGAGCTGTATTTGCTGCATTACGTTTGCATAGTTGCGTTTGCTTAGTTGCATTCACTGCGACGCTTTGGCTGTGTTGCCCTCTGGTTGCTTTAGCTTCATTACATTTACTGCTTTTCAACTGTTGCGATGCCAGAGTTGCTTTCGCTGCGCTAAGATGTGACTCATGACGTTGCGTTAAAATTTATTGTGGTGCGATTCATGGCAATGAGATGAGATTAACTGCATTGTTACGGGGTTTATTGCATTGAAATGGTCGCGTTTGATCAGTTTGTCTCAGCGTTGTTGGCTGTTTTCTTTTGTGTATTGTGTTGTTTGTCAGGTTGCAGTCCATCGGGGTGCAGGTATTGCGTTAATTTTGCGCTGGGTTTTCTTTGTGATGGGATGGGTTCTGTAAAATAGTTTCCTTAAACAGTCAAGAAAATATTCAGTTTGAGTGCTAAAGGTTAAAATCCTTGTTGCAATGTTTGCTCATTCAACTCCTACTTTTAACGTTTCCTGTCTCTCTTCAGCGTCCAAAACTACCCAGAAAGTCCTGTTCATACAGTGTGAGTGTGTGTGTGAGTGTGTGTTCGCTGTGAAAACACACACATCTGTGTTGAGAAAGGCCAGAATCAGTGTGACAGGCAGACAGATAGACATTAAAGAGGAGGTCAGAGCTGATTAACACTGAAACCACAGAGGAGGAAACAGAGTCGTGAGCAGCTGCCAATCAAATCATGACCTCACTGAAAACACTCGCAAGTGTGTGTGTGTGTGTGTGTGTAATCGGGTCAGTATGGTACGTAAATATTAACCTTTTCACTCTCAAAACAATCGACCCTGCTGTTGTAATTTTTGGATTCTTTCAGTTACAAGTTTCTGAGGTTTTGGGAGATTCCTTGCAGTGAAGATTAGCTGATTTCTAAAGCTGTTATTCACTCTCACTGTCTCTTAAATGTCAGAAAATAGACTGAACTCTCCAAAGGAAGGAAATAAAAAGAATCTGCAGTTAATCTCGAGCCATAAAGTGATAAGATTGGAGTCTACTACACTGTTCCTGGACTAAAGTCAACTCAACAGTCGCCAAAACCAGCATTCAATTTCTACATTTCTTGCTTATTACAGATCATTTTTCATTTTCAAACATGTACATCTTGAACTTCAGTGAGTAAAATCTCTGTATTGGAGGGAGTTTGTGCTGCTGGAGCTGCAAAAACAGTCACTGGTTGCTTTTTCAGTTGTTAACGACTTAAACGACTCTGAAACAAATCAATTCAGGACGGAGAATTGAGAGTTTGGATCCTCGCAGATTGAAGCGTCTACACTGACACCAACAGATGTGTGTGTGTGGAAAAGTGTGTGAGAAATCTCTTTAAGCTAAGCCGGGCAGACGGGCCGATTATTCCGGCGTCTTTATGGCATCAAAAGAGAAACAAAGAGAGCGAAGAGAGAGAGAGAGAGAAGCAGAGTGAACACAGTCTGCAGCTGCATGTGTCAACACACGGTGCATTCTGTGGTGCATTAATGCTCCGCTGAGGGGAAACACGCTCACTGGAGGCGTTTGGAAACAAGCCAGTCGTATCCAATAACGAGGTTTCTGAGTTCAGGAAAGATCACCTGTCCGGGTTTCTCTGAGGAGCAACTTTTTCACAGCATGCAACAATTTTTATCAGACGAGGATTCAGAGAAAAATTCAACAGATGTTTGGTGTAAAAAGTTTTCTCCTTGTGAAAGTTCCCAACAGCTCGAAACTCTCTCTCTCTCTCTCTGACAGACAGATAACGAGTCAAAGGAAACAGACTAATCTGTCTCAATGTGTTAAACACACACACACACACACACACAAAAACGGTGGTGCCAGGCTGAGGTGCAGCTGCTCTTATCACACAAACACACCCTCCACGTCAGGAAAGAGCAGTCAAAAAGTTGATTCTGTTTTTTTTTCCTCTTGGGAGACAGCATCTGCTCTGTGTGTCTTAAGAGTGTGTGTGTGTGTGTATGTGTGTGTGTGTGTGTCAGGCTTGGACAGATTCCAAAGAAGAGTGAAGGGTCATTCCTCAAATTCCTTGTCAATCTCCGTGTTTCTTTTTCCTCTCCTGATCCTCCCTGAACATGAACTCATCCAAACTTTGCTGCACTGTTTCTCTTTTCCTCACTCCTCTCTTTTTTCTGTCACTGACGTTTAACGGTGGCCCTTTGTGTCCACACATACGCTGGGAAAACTCAGTGACAAAGTTTTTCATTGACTCTCAGAGACATCTGCCCTGAGCTGCTACACGTGCACGTTTGATTTGAGCCGTTGGGAAATGTTGGTGCAGAATGTGATGAGTTAACTGAGCTTACACTCGTGATATGATGCGCTGCTTTTGTGATATGAATTAGTGCTGGGATTTGTTGGGATGCATTGCATTGTGTTGGCAGTGTGGTGCATTTAGGACAAGGTGCGTTACTGATGTGGTGCGTTTGCAACACAATGTGGTATGTTGACCATACATTGCGTTGAATTTGCAAGGTTTTTAGGAATGCGTTAAGAAGTAATGGGTGACAGAAATGTGTAATGAAGCAACGCGTAATGATACGCAGCGATGCATTTCAAGCGATGGGTTAGGAAGCAATGTATTACAAAGCGATGCGATATGGTGCAATATGTATGGAGCAATACGAAACGGAGCAATGCGTTACGGAGCGATGCGATACGGAGCGACGCGATACGGAGCGACGCGATACGGAGCGACGCTTTACGAAGCGACGCGTTACGAGCGATGCTTTATGAGCGATGCGCTACGAAGCGATGCGCTACGAAGCGATGCGTTACGAGCGATGCTTTACGAAGCGCGTTACGAAGCGATGCGTTACGACGGGATGCGTTACGACGGGATGCGTTACGACGGGATGCGTTACGAAGCGATGTGTTACGACACGATGCGTTACGAAGCGATGCGTCAGGAAGCGTTGCGTTACGAAGCGTTGGGCAAAGAAGTGATGTGATGCGCTAGTGATGGGTTTGCGATGTGGTGCATTCAGGATGTGCTGTGTTTGGTATGCGGTGCATTTGAGATGCGGTATGACAGCAGTGTTGTGCAACGTGATGTTTTCTGTTTTAATATGTTGTGGTAGCTGTGCAAGCATTTGATTCGCTGCATCAATGATGTTAAAAGAAACTCTAGGAAAAATGATGACGAAATTATATGTCCTGACTTATAAATCAATGTGTACTCGTCAAATTATCCCCACAGGGCTATAAACTTTTAGATCATTCACATTTTTTAACCTGAGAAGGAGAAACTCCAGCTGGCAGATGTTTGATGGTATGATTCAGGAAATTCTTCATGAATGTTTGCATGGAGAAGTTTCTGTCTGGAGGAAATGAGCATGTGTCAGAACTTTGAGTTTGTCCGTTCCTCTCTCTCTCTCTCTCTCTCTCTGCAGGGGTTCGGGAATGTCCGTCTGCTCTTCCTCCAGAATTCCAGTACAGAATTCCAGAGCAGGAATCCTGAGGGAAACTTTCAGCGCTGCTCTTCGATTTCAGAGGAGAACATTTTCACACCGTTTCACGTTTCGCTTTTGAACAGCAGACGCCTCTTTAAACGTGTCTCTTTGAATTATAAGGAGTGAAAGTGATACTGTGTCTATCAAAGCTCTGAGGCTTTGCTTCTTCACACTGCGCTGATTTATCCTCAGAGAAATGAAAAGTGTTTATAGCTGCTCTAAAAGTCCACTCAGACACGGTGAAGAGTAGAGAACTTTGCAGCAGCAGCATCTTCATGAGTTTGCTCCATAAAAAGAGAAAGAAGAAGGAGAAACACAGAGCTACAAATTATCTGTGGGTTTGTAAATGAAAGGCAGAAACTCAAAGCAGCACTTTCAGAGGATGGAGCATAATAACAGCCTCCATCTTTCCAATAAGCACCTTCATACTCCATCACACAGCTGCTGTTTCTCTGCCCTGAGGCCACAGAGCTGCAGCTTCACACCTCCAACATCCATCCATCCTTCCATCCTTACACACGTCTGCAGGCCTAAACACGCTCAGAGCCTCGAAAAAACACCACACAAATGTAAAGATTACACACTGTCTGTTTTTATCTTTCCATCTTAACGCTGGTTTACAGAGTTAAAGGTTCTGTACATTTATATACGCTCCACAACAAGTCAGGGCAGGAAATGGAAAGTCGCGTTAAAACTCAGGGATGTGCAGCGTTCCAGGGATGTCACAAAGTCGGAAATACTGACTTAACTCTGGAAAAAAAACAAGCACAGCTATGAAGCTCATTTACGCCAATGACAAAAAAATCGAACAAATGAAATTGGCTTTGTTGAGATTTCTTATTCAGATTAATGTGATAAAAGGCAAGTTTAAAACATGTCATCTCAAATTTCAACATTTTATCTCAAAATTTCAACATTTTATCTCAAAATTTCCACATTAAAGCGGAAAATTTTGTAATATTTTTTATCTCAAAATTTTGAGATATTATCTCTTATGTCTTTTTGTATCTCATTACTTTGACTTTCAATCTTACATATGAAATTTGACCCATAATTCTGACTTTTTTATTCCAAATATTTCATTCATTTTTAGTCAAATTTGACTTTTCATCTTAAATTTTGACTTTTTATCCCAACAGCTAAACTTTTGTTCCTCAAATTTTGACTTTTCATCCCATATTCTTCATACTGTATCTCAAATTCAGTTAGTAATCTCAAAATTTGACTTTTTTTTTTTTCGTAATTTGACTTTTCCTCCAAAACTTGTAACTTTATTTACTCATAAGTCAACTTTTTTTTAAATCTCAAATTATTGACTATTTTCTCAAAATTTGAACTTTTTTCATCAAAGTTAAGACCCCTCATCTCAAAATATTGACTTATTTTGCCATATTTTTACTGTTTTTTTCCCCAAGATTTCAACTTTTTATCTTATAACTTTGTCTTAATTATATCCAAAATTTGACCTTATTTTATCAAATTTTGATTTTCTTTAAATCTCAAAATACCGACCTTTAGCTAATTATTTTGACTTTGTTTTCTCATAGTTTGACTTAACACTGGCCAAAAAAAGAAAAAAAAAACTCAACTAAGTCAAGTTTTCTTTTTTTTTTTTTGAACTGGCAGAAATGGGCTTTGATACGGAAAATAAAAAAATATTTCTTGGACAGCTGAGCAAATTGAAAACACAAATCTAACAGCTTTATCCAAAGTTGCAAGGCATCCTGAAGTCTGACTTATTTAGATGAACTAATATCTTATATCAAATCTTTGAATTCAGTCACTTTGTGGAGACTTTCCTGCAGATAAAACCTCATTTGAGGCTCAGATGTGTCCAGACTAAAACACTCAGGAGAGAAGGAGGCGACAGTGAGAGGAGAAGAGTGTGAGAGCTGAGGGAGGAAGACAAGGAGGAGAGAGAGTGAGATAGAGAGGAAAGAAAAGCAGACGTGAGGAAGATAAGAGGAGCAGGAGGAGGAAGATAAGACAGAAATGGAAAGACTGACTGAAGCTTCTTCTCAGAGTTTTTATCTGAAGGTTAAAGGACGGAGGGAGGATCGGGGAGTGAAGGAGGAAGATTAAATCTCTTCTGCTACTGACTTTAGAGAAAACATTTATAATTTACAGTCTGCATCTGTAGAAAATTGATTCTTGTGGTAGTTTTCTGTCACTACGGACCATAAATAAACCTGAAAACCAATGTTACATGTATAAATCGATTCTTGTGACTACAGCTTTTTATATTGTATTTATTTCATTTTGGTGTCATGCACTTATAAGTGCCCAGCCCTCATGGGTTTATAAGACACCATAAACTTCATTACAGTGGTTTTCAACAATAAACAGCAGTTACATGTCTCCTTAAACACTTCTCTATCCAGAAGAAAACAAAACAATCTGTGGCTGTGGCAAAAGTTCCTTTTCTGAAACAGAACTCAAACTTCTCATAGTCAACCAGCCAAAAGAAGAAATCATAGATCAAAGACCTTTTTCTTAAAAAGTACATGCCTTAGGTCATCATAAAGTGGACAGCAGAACATAACATGAATCTCGCTTTCGATGACACCAAGGTTACACAACACACACACTCTCTCTTCTTCTGGGATGGTGTTAAACCTACCAGTCTTAATTGGGTTAAAACTCTATAACAACCATAAAAACAATAAATTCAATGAATCATATTTGTCTGCTTATATGTTCAGATAACTATGTCTAAAAATCCAGCACCGTTCAAAGCCTTGGAGACTCCAAAGACTTCAAAGTGTGTGTGTGTGTTTTTAACCTTGACAGAGGACACTTTTGAAAAGTGATGACAGTTTGTCTGGTTGGGCCTCAGAGTCGGATAAATGAACCTGGTTTGTGACAAATGATTGAGTCTAGAAAAGAGTTTGGCTGACATTTTGAAGGGCAAGGGCGAAATTTTAAAAAAGGCACATACAGCAGCACTTAGGCGAATGTTTTGGCTCCCTGAACGTCAGTTTATCATGCTTTAAACAGCCAAAATGGCAGTTTAGTGTAATTTGCCAACCAGGATGGCACTTTAACGTTATTTTGGCCTTAAAGAGGAGACTGTTGTGTATTTTGGCTCCAAGACGAGAGCACTAAAACATGTTTTGGCTCCATGAAGGCGATTTGTAATGGGTTTTTCTTTTGATTCAAGTTGAATTTCAACAATTAAACAAAATAAAAGTGTTGTTTGACACCCCTTTATTTAGATAAAAAGAAAGAAAGGGGCAGAAGATTGTGTTTTGGTTCCCCGAAAAGACACTATGGCACATGTTTTGGCTCCCAGAAGAGCAGTTTACCACGTTATTAACCAGTAAAATGGGCAAAATGGTGTAGGTTGTCAACCAGAAAGGTACTTCTGGATTTGTTTTGGCACTTAAGTGCACATTTTCAACAATTTGGTCACAAGGACCAACCTAACTTTCATTAAACTTCTCATTCTTTTTCTCTAATTTGATCACTTTGCATAAAAACTGCATTCAATAAGTCCACTTTTGTGCATTTGCAACCTGGGGCTAGATTTTGGAGCAAGAATGTACAAACTTCTTCATTTATTTGATACTCCAAATGTTGCAAAATAACCCTTATTTAACCCTCAAAAGCATGGCTTTATTCTGGTAAAACTGTAACAAAGTTCCTAGTTTTTCTGCAGGAATAGAATGCGAGATTAGTGAAGCACGAAGAGGACAAAGTATTACAAAATCAAACTACAAGAAAGGTGACCTAAATGTCTCTTTAAAAATCTGTCAGAGTGATGAGATAACTGTGACAAAGTTTATCTGAGAAAAATCTCCGACATGACACAGGCTGCTCAAATGTCAACTGAGAGAATGAGGCTGAAAGTTTTTAAAGTGTGTTCAAACTCAACGAGGACAGGAGGGAAACTCCCAGAGAGAGAGGACAGGGAGGTTTCCTCTCCTCTGACCTTGACTTTCCTCATCTTTCTTTCTCCATCTCTTATTGTAACAGACAGCCGGAGCAAATCCAGTAATTAGTGCAGGATGAGAGGAGGATGAGGACGAGTGATAAGAGGACGAGGAGGAGGAGGAAGATGTTTTAATGAGGAGAGAGATGGAGGAGGAGAGGAGAAACTCTTTAAAGTAAAACACTGATGAGTCACAGAGTTATTCCTCCTCTGTGCGATAAAAAGAAAGATGATTATAAGATAAGAAGTCCTGACAGACTTGAACTCTCAGCTGAGCAGGAATCAGGACGTTTCCTCTGTGCATGTGTCCGTCCTGCAGACAGACTGTCACTTAAAAATGATCTGCACTGTGCCAAATATTCTCAGTATGTGAGAGCAGAGAGCTGAGACGCTCCAGCTGCTGCTTTTAAAGCTTCTGTCAGTTTTTCCTCAGCGTGTAATAAACACGTCCTGTTCGTCTGTCAGAGCTCGTGTCCGTGCGTCTCTTTCATGTCGGGGATGTTTTTCAGAGAGAGGAACAAGTGTACGGCTCAGCGATGAGTAAATAATCACAAATTAGATTAAATCGCAAGATGACCTGTTGCAATATTCTAATCGCAGACAGTGTAATATTTCTATAACCTGAAATGTGTCAAATATCAGCCACAGTTTTTGCAGCAGATGTTTTCTGTCCTACACCAGAGTTACTCAACCAAAGAGACAAACTGTTAAAAACTACCTTTACAAAAGAATCGAGCTAAGTGAGAAAAGGAGGCAAAAACAGCAAAGAGTGGCAATAAAACTTAGTTTGAGGGAGCAAAGTTGCCATAAAAGCAACAAAAATTGGCATTTAAATTGGGATAAAACCTGAAAATACCCATAAAGTGGCAAAAATTGTCCTATAATGCCCAAAAGGAACAAAAATATGCAAAAAATTTTTGGAGGAAATTTTGAAAAAATTCAGACAGTAGCTGAATGGTGGAAAAAGTAACAAAAAAAGGGAAAAATGGTCAAAATGGCCAAAAAATGGCAAGAAAGTTGGGAAATACTGGAAAAGGGTTAGTTTGTTTTAAAAAAATGGTCTAAAAGTGGCACAAAAACCGAGTGAAAAGTGTATAAAATGGGAAAAACAACCAAATTGGAGAGAATATTGGGAAGAAAATTGGGAGTGAACCTTGAAAAATAGTGACAATGAATCAAAAAATAGTCGAAAAGTGTCACAAAATGAGTAAAAAGTAACAAAAATGGCCTGAAAGCAACAAAAATTAACAAGTAAGTTTTGAAGGAATCCTTAAAAAAAAAACAGAAAGTAGCAAAATGATGAAAACAGTGACAAAAAATAAAAACAGTGAAAAGTGGTTAAATGGCAAAAGTCAACAAAAATGAAGTTTGTTGCAAAAAAAAAAAAAGGTCAGAAAGTGGCAAAAATAAAAGAGTAAAAAGTGTCTAAAATGGGCAAAAACAAAAAAAATAGGCAAGAAAATGAAGAGTGAACCTGGAAAATAGTGAGAAGGTACTAACAAATGCTCCAAAATGGTAAAAAAGAAGGTAAAAGTGAATGAAACGCATAAAAATCAGTTGAAGTGGTAGTTGGGTTGTTGTTGTTGTTGTGCTGTAATTAATGAAACTGCTCATGTTCTACAATGTGTTTGTTTAAAAAGATAGCAGATGGGAACCTAGAAATAATTGCAGTTGCAATAAAGGAAATTAAAATGGCAATTAGATTAGTTTTGTTGACCGCTCAGCCCTTGTGATGAAGGTTTAAATGTGGATTTTGGTCCGTTTGAGTCTCTAAACTCTGAGGAAACTTCATTAAAACTGTTAACCTCTAACCAAACTTCACACACAAACACAGAGATCAACTTTCTGCTTCATGTGGAGTTTTCTCTGTTTATCAAACACTGAGATTCCCTGAAGCCTCCACATGACCTTAAATTCAGAGTAAAACCATCAGGAATGAGATTTAAGTCACTTCTTTGTGAAGCTACTGTTCTCAGAGTACACACACACACACACACCCGCTTTAACCTCCACTGACTGTTTGTCACACACACACACCGACCCCCACTTCCACTCCTATTCACCGTTTTATGACTTAACCATGGGAAAACACTCCCTGCTGTTTGCTCTCCTCCCTCATCCCTCCTTCCACTCCTCCGTTTGTGTGAGAGAGGAGACATTCCTGCAGCAGCTCATTAGATCGAGCTAAAACACAGATTTCTGCAGGTAATCCAAGAAAAAACTGTTATGGTGCAACTTTTTTCCTGTAGATATACAAATGATTTCACAGAAAAAATCCCTGGAGATGCATAAAGAAAATCCAGGCTTGATGTTTTAGTAAAAGCAAAATGAAACTACATGAAGAAAATTATGTCAATGTCCAAGACTTAGCCACAAGGAAAATCTCTAGGGAGTCAAATAAGAAAAATAAAACATGTTAATATTTGACCAATCAGAAGGGAGGGGGTTATTGAGGTGGTGAGATTTAAAGAGACAGCAGCTAAAGTCTAAAATAAGGATTTTCTGAAACACTAGTGATAGGAAATGGTGATTTTTTTTTTCAGCTGTAAATAATGTAAAAATGCAAAAAAATTGGGTGATATGGGTTTTTGCCGATGGCAAATATTTTTCAGATTATTTCGCGGATTAACAATACCAATATTTTTTTGTCTCACATCTAATTGTAGAAAGCATTAACTCTCTTCTTCATTGGACTTAGCGTACAGTAATATAGTGCATAGATTTGTTGTATGATATTAGTTTTCTGTAAAAAATTATAAAAGAACTAAATTATTACTTACAAGGACGTATAAAAAAGGCCTATACCTCCTTCTTTAAAGTGCAATCAAGCCAAACAGACCAAGAAAAAAACACTTTTAATATAATTATGCTTGAATTAACATGTTATCATCAAACTGTACATACGTTTTTTGCTTTTGTTGGCACAAAAGAGAATTGGTAAGTTTTTTTGATGGTAAACACTTGATAAATGGAAAATCAGTCTTAGTTTACACCAGTAGCTTCGACGATTGGGAACCTGAAGTTTTGATGAGTGGAAGAATTACAGGGATTTATTTAAGGTTTTGAGCTTTTTTGACTTAATCAAATGCTGATTTTTCACTGCAAACCAACAAAATAAACATTTCAGTCTCAGTTTTGCAAAACAAGGATTTAAACTGAGGCTGAAGTTTGCAAAAAACTTATATCCATCATTGCTTCAGTTCACAGTTTAATTATAAAGCTGTATAGAATGAGTTTTATAATATTTAAGTCTTTTTTTCTTTAGAAATAGCTTTGAATTCTGTGTCTTTAAAAGTTTCAGAGTAAAATCTGTTAAATGTCACAAGCAGGAATTATCTAAGAAAAACCAACATATCACTTAAAGAGCGCGTTTGCTTGTTTTGGGGTTGGAAAAAACTCTGGTTACCAAATAAAAAAGCTCAAGTTTGATCCTTTAACACAGAATAAATCTCTGAAAATCCCTGAGAAATAAGGTACGAAGGTGTGAACTCAGGTAAACTTCCACTTGTCCTCGTTGTTGGAGACGAACTTTGTGACCTTAACTTCCTCTTTTCTCCTCCTTCTCCTCCGTCGTTCATTTCAGAGGAGAAACTCAAACACTGCTGGAGCTGAGCTGTTTTAAACCAATATTTACTGTCCCATTACTGAGAGCAGACCTCTGTCTTTGTCTCCGCTCCTTATGTGTGTGTGTGTGTGTGTGTGTGTGTGTGTGTGTGTGTGTGTGTGTGTGTGTGTGCGCCTTTCCTCCTCCATTCATATAAAACGTTGATAAGAGAAATATGAGATAAGTGATGGGCTGCAGATATCTTTCATTGAAGACTACATTCCTGTGAGATTTTCAAAATAAAGGGACGAGGATAAAGACAAATCTAGTTTCCATCGTCTTAGCCTCCAATTACGAACAATTCTGTCGTTAACGAAAGACAAAACTGACAAAAAAAAGTTCCTTTATCTCTCATTGGCAGCATCCTAGGGCTGAATGATTTCAATTCAATTCACAGTTTTCTTCAAATCAAGCAACAGTGAAGTTTTAACAATGTACAGAAACATTTTCAAACCTAAGAGAAAATTACAGAAAAACATCAAAGCTTTTACTCTGATGCAAGGATGAAAACTGAAGGTAAGATTTGTTCCCAAGTATTAGCAATTTTGAGTGAAAAAGTCAATATTTTGATATAATAGTCCAAATTTTAAGATATTAAAATCAAAATTTTAAGATTGAAGTTAATATATATATTTTTTAGATATTTTTTGGGCTTCTCTGCCTTTATTTGGATAGAGGCGGAGGACAGTGGATAGAGTAGGAAAGGGGGAGAGAGTGGGAAACAGGCGGGAATCGAACCCAGGCCACCCGCTTGAGTGCATGGCCATGTCAACTAAGCCATCTGCGCCCCAAGATTGAAGTTAATATCTGATTAAATGTTCAAAACTTTGAGGAATTGAAGTTGAGATTCTGAGATAAAAAGTCATATATTGAGATAAAAGGATAGAAAAAAAGCTTTAATAGGAAGTCAAGTTTCTAGGTGAAAGAAAAAGCAATCAAAATTGGAGACAAAAAGTCAATATTTCGAGATAATACAGTCAAAATATTGAGATAGATTCGTCAAAATTCTGAGATAAAAAGACAAAACTTTGACCAAATTGGAGAAGAAAAGTCAAAGCTATTAGATTAAGAGACAAAGTTTTGAGATAAATAGTTGCGTTTATAAGACGAAAAGTCAAGTTTTAGAAACAAGAAGCCAAATATTGAGACAGTGAAGTGAAAATTTTGAGCCTAAAATTCATTTATGAGATTAAGAGACAAAATTTTCAGCTAGAAACGCGAAGTTGTGAGGCAAAAAGTTTAAGTTATGATTCAAAAAGATGAAATTTAGAGATACAGATTCAAAAAAAAAAAAATGTACGTACAATCTTTTAAAATAATAACATTAATAATAACAATGATAATAAAAATAATTCATTTTATTTAAAGGCGCCTTTTAGGTCACCCAAGGACGCCGCACAGTGATTTAAAAACACACTCCAAATCAAAAATTTTGATTTAAATTGTCTAAGTATCTCTGATTTACTGGTTATTACACTGCAATATCAGGGTCGTCTGCTACTTTTTTGTTTCTTTTTTTTTTTTTCTTTTCACCCTTTCAGCACATCCACTGTGAAATCTATTGCACATATGTATATGTATATGTATATGTATGTGTATATGTATGTGTATATGTATGCATGTGTGTGTATCAGTGTTAGCCAAGGTTGATGTTAAAAAAATAAACTAAATTAAAATTAGAAATTTTGAGGGGTTAAAGTCAAAATCCTTAGATGACTAGTAAAAATATTGAGCTCAAATGCCAAAATTTTGAGATGAAAAGTCAAAATTATGATATATATAAACTTTTGAGCTTAAAAGTCAATGTAATGGGCAACATAGTCAATACTTTGAGATAATTAATTTTGAGACAAAAAGTAAAAATTAAGAAATTAAAAGTCCATAAAATATATGGGAGGAAAAAAAAGTCAAAAGTTTGAGCTTTAAATCCAGTTATGAGCCAAAAAAAACAATTTTGTTTAGATCTCCAGACCAAAATTTCTGACAAAAAAATTCAAGATTCCCAGATAAATTGTCAAAAATTTGGAGAATTTCTCAGAATTTTGTTTAAAAAGTTGATTTTTTTTACTTTTGTTCTCAAAACGTTGACATTAAATGTGCAGAAAAGAAACCTAAACAAAGCCAGTTTTCTGACCAGTGGAGATTATCAATGATAACATCATTGACATTTTTCACATCAAGCAAGAAAAGTGGTGTTTTAAATAAATGTGTGGGTTGTGAAGCTAAAAAAAAAAAAAAAATTCCTTGACCAAGGAAAAAAGGATCTTTTCTAGCAGTTTTACATCCAAGACACGTGTGGAAAAACAGAAGACACATGATCACAATATCTGGAATTTGATTTTGATCAGAAAACGATCAATTGTACAGCTCTACAGCCTCCTGAACTGAATGACCAAAAGCTCAGCTGTGAACGTGCAGAAGTGACTCACTGGAGGTTTTGGAGAACACACAGCACCAGAACAGTATCAGAGCTAAATCCGGCCCGTCTGACTCCGTCTCTGAGACTAAATGAGCTCATTGTGCGACGGCGGGCGAACATTAGCATCAGGCTATTCTGAGCGAGGAGAGACGCGCTCGGAGTGGACGGTGTCCTTCAGGGACGAGGAGGAGGAGGAGGCTGGCACCAAAAGTGTTTTTCTGTCTGAGTTTTGTCTACAGAGGAAGCCGCTCACACTCTTTTTACTCCTCTCAAACTGCAGCTGGACGTCTGTAAAAACCAACGGTACATGACATTTAAGATGAAACAAAACTTTCAGCCGCTCACAGGAGAAACCAGCATTTCATACTCTAAGGCCCAATTCCAATTCCTTTCTTAACCCTCAGCTCAACCCTCAATCTTAGTAGCCCTCAAAACCAAGAGTTAAGGGCTATCTTGTGGCTTAGAAATGGGACACCCCTTAAATGCAAATGAAATTGAAGAGAGAATTGAATGAGAATTAAATGAGAATTAAACCCTTGGAAAGTTGAAGCTCCGCCCCTTCTTGAAATTGATTGATTACAAACACACCAGTGTTGCAAAAGTTGAATTATTCTCAACTGTGAGTGCTACTGCGTATGTTTTTGTGCTCAGGACATGGAGCCTAAAAGAAATTAACTTAGCTACTGCAAAAAAAAAAAAAAGGAAAAATCTGCAACTGGTGGACACAGGCCCTTATTTTCCCAGTTTGGGAATTTTGGGATCCATAATAAGAGCAACTTAACCGGAACAAGACGCTGAAGTTTCACAACAACAATCCAACATGGAGCCTAAAAGAAAATAACTTAGCAACTGCAAAAAAAAAATAAAAGCAAAAATCTGCAACTGGTGGACACAGGCCCTTATTTTCCCAGTTTGGGAATTTTGGGATCCATAATAAGAGCAACTTAGCCTGAACAAGACGCTGAAGTTTCACAACAACAATCCAACATGGAGCCTAAAAGAAAATAACTTAGCTACTGCAAAAAAAAAATAAAAGCAAAAATCTGCAACTCATGGACACAGGCCCTTGTTTTCCCAGTTTGGGAATTTTGGGATCCATAATAAGAGCAACTTAGCCTGAACAAGACGCTGAAGTTTCACAACAACAATCCAACATGGAGCCTAAAAGAAAATAACTTAGCTACTGCAAAAAAAAAAAAAAAAAGGAAAAATCTGCAACTGGTGGACACAGGCCCTTATTTTCCCAGTTTGGGAATTTTGGGATACATAATAAGAGCAACTTAACCGGAACAAGATGCGGAAGTTTCACAACAACAATCCAACATGGAGCCTAAAAGAATATAACTTAACTGCTGAAAAAAATAAAAATAAAAGCAAAAATCTGCAACTGGTGGACACAGGCCCTTATTTTCCCAGTTTGGGAAATTTACGGATCCATAATAAGAGCAACTTAACCGGAACAAGACGCTGAAGTTTCACAACAACAATCCAACATGGAGCCTAAAAGAAAATAACTTAGCTACTGCAAAAAGAAAAGAAAAATAAAGCAAAAATCTGCAACTGGTGGACACAGGCCCTTATTTTCCCAGTTTGGGAAATTTACGGATCCATAATAAGAGCAACTTAACCGGAACAAGACGCTGAAGTTTCACAACAACAATCCAACATGGAGCCTAAAAGAATATAACTTAATAACTGCAAAAAAAAAAGAAAAGCACGAATCTGCAACTGGTGGACACAGGCCCTTATTATCCCAGTTTGGGAAATTTGGGATCCATAATAAGAGCAACTTAACCTGAACAAGACGCTAAAGTTTCACAACAACAATTCAACATGGAGCCTAAAAGAAAATAACTTAATAACTGCAAAAAAAAAGAAAAGCAAAAATCTGCAACTGGTGGACACAGGCCCTTATTTTCCCAGTTTGGGAATTTTGGGATCCATAATTAGAGCAACTTAACCTGAACAAGACGCTGAAGTTTCACAACAACAATTCAACATGGAGCCTAAAAGAAAATAACTTAATAACTGCAAAAAAAAAGAAAAGCAAGAATCTGCAACTGGTGGACACAGGCCCTTATTTTCCCAGTTTGGGAATTTTGGGATCCATAATAAGAGCAACTTAACCTGAACAAGACGCTGAAGTTTCACAACAACAATCCAAACTTTTCAATCTTCAAGTCAAAGTGAGTGAATGTTGCATTTGTGTCGTAAACGTTGGTCTTTTATGGAGCTTCATGGCCTTTCAAAGAATGTTCCAGTTCCTGATGAAGCCAAAACAGCCGCCACAAACCAAACAACAAAGACTGACGAGTTAATTTGTGTCTGCATGAAAATATGTGGGTTGTTTTCTTTAAAGGGAAGGATCAGATTCTCTTAAAAAGAGATAAAACATCATGTACTCTGTTAGCTCACTCACTCATGTGGCCAATTAACTTATCTAATCTCCTTTTTGATTAATTTCCCGTTTAAATCTCATTTCCTCTTCCCCCGTTTGAAAGATCTAAGTCACTTCATTCACAACCAACAGTTTCCTCCATGTTTGTTCTCCACAGTCCGTCTGAATGGACCAAACACTCTGGCTAACACAATGGTGTGATAAAGGGCCCATTGAGAAGGATTGGGAGTGCTAAGTCACTGGGAGGACTGGGGACCGCCGCTTCAAAAGGAGGCGGCGAGGGTGAGCAAACACGGCGGGACAATGGGGCCGAAGTGAATGGATGTTTGGGGTCAATCTGCCGGCTGGAGAGGAGAAATGCGCCCGAACGAGATCAGAGTGAGGCTTTTTAAATCCATGTTACTCTTCAATACCTGCTGATCATATCATTTAAGAACAAAGATTTCTCTATAAAGGATCAAATATCAAACCTTTAGTTCTGAAAGTGATGTGAATCAAACTGAGAGAGTTGGAGAAGCGGTCGATTAAAAGCCCCATTTTGGTCAAAAAAGGATAAAACCATGTACAGTTGTGCTCAAAAGTTTACATACCTTGGCAGAAATTATGGTTTTTTTTGGCTTGATGATGAAAGTTTGATGAAGCCATTTATTAACAAACAACTGTGTTTACTTTGTTTTAATCATAATGACAACAGAAACTTTCAAAATAACCCTGATGAAAAGTTTACATACTCTGGTGATTTTGTCCTGATAACACGAACACAAGTCGACACAAATGGGTTTGAATGTCTACGAAAGGTAACCATCCTCACCTGTGATCTATTAGCTTGTATTAGGGCTGCGCGGTATAAACGGTATAAATTTGGCCCACGGTAGAGATTTGTGCTCTCCCGTCATATTGTGATGTCACTACGTCATGACGTCATCGTATTTGCTTCTGTGTGGAAACAGCTGCAAGCACAGTGACGGAGGAGGAGGAGCTGGTAAAAAAAAAAAAAAAACGGTGCTACTTCCGTGATTTGGACGTGGTTCAGATTCAAAAAGTCGAGAGGAGAAATGCGCCCGAACAAATCAGAGAGAGGCTTTTTAAATCCATGTTACTCTTCAATACTTGCTGTTAGGGCTGAAAGATTTATCGTTTTCTGATCGAAATCGCAATTTCAGACATTATGATCATGTGATCGCCAAAACCTACATTTTTTTTTTGCTCCTGACTGACCCAGGATCTGTTGTCATTTGTTTTACACACACGTCCTTTAAATGTAAAACTGTTGGGAAAAATCCTTTTTTCCTGTTGATTTTGTTTTTTACTATCCCGTTTTGAGTTTCGTCTTTTTAAAACTGTTTTGTATTTTATCTTTTTTCACTTAACACAATTAAGGATATTTTGCACTCCATCATTATTAAAAGTTAAGAGTCAAAGATGTCTCTTTTTAGTTTTCAGTCGATATAACTAAAAATACGATTTAAAAAGTCCAGTTTAGAAATGGAAAGAAGTCATTTTTTTTCTCCAAATTTTGCCTTTTGTTTTTAATAATGTTGTCTTTATTTGTCATAATTTTGACTTAAGAGTTTGACTTTTTACATCACAAGTTCTACTTTTTATCAAAAATGTTAATGTTGTACCTGAAAATATTGACTTTTTAAAAAAGATCCAAACTAAAAAGGAAATCAAGACAAACTAATAATTATGGATACATATCTGAAGAAATACAACTACACAATGAACCAAATTCTTACAATCTATTGATAAAAAGTGCAACACCTACATTTTGCAATAACTGACAATATGGAAGAACTGATAACATAATGCAGCAAATTTTTCACAAAAGACACTTATGATTTGAGTCTATTTTAACTCATTTTAGACCTTAGAGTAAGTTTTTATTGATTTTTTTAAGTGTTTTTGAAATGACTGCAAACAGACGTCCACACTCCGTGAGAACAGAATAATAGACCTCTGATGGTTAGTTAGGCTTGTATGTGTGTGTGTGAGTGTGTGTGTGTGTTTTGTAGGCAGGTCAAGGAGTTCAAAGCCGCAGGAAGTAAAGGACTGAATAGCCTGACCATGACCTTTGACCTGTGACTGATCAGCAGGTTGGAACAGGCCCCGTGCATGACGAGGAAGTATCTCACAAAAACATTATCACAGGAGTTTTTTTTATTTTTTTTTAGCTTTAAATAAATGTAAAAACACAATGACAGAGAAGACAGAGTGTTACCGTAAATACACACCTATGAACACACATTAAACGCAGAGGAGGCGCCACTTTCAGCCACTTCCTCTGCCTCTTATAATGACACAGAGCGTTTGACATTTGAATCAGAGATCGAGCATGAATGGATTCTTTTTCTGTCGCTCCCAGCTGGAGTCTCTCTCTACTTCCCTCCTCCCTTCCTGTCCTCCTCCTCCTCCTCCTCTTCTTACTCCTCAAATCTCTCTCATTTAATCCCCAAATCCTCAGCACACATTTCCTCCTCCTCCTTCCTTTCTTTGCTAGTTTTGGGAATCTGCAATCTTGTCTCCTTGTCAATCAAACAGTCACACCTTTCCAAGAACCAGAAGAAAAATCTGATATTAGCATCAGAAGTAAAGTAATTAAATTTAAATGTGGTTTCAGGCACTGAATCAGGGATTATGATAAGTTTACAGTTTTTTGGAGTTGGGATGACATTCTTGAATTTCAATTTTGTGGTATTATTTGCAGGGCAAACACATGCATGGACAAGTTTAGCGTACATTATTTTCTTTCTGCAAATCTTGCTTATGGAGCACTGAAGCTGTAATTATAGTTGCAGCTATTTTGTGATATGTAGGTACTTCTCACTTCAGAAAATAATGAATACTCCACCAAAAATCGGAATGACCACAGCTTCTAAAACACAAAACAGACCTAATAGCTTTTGTGACACTTAAACGTTTCATTTTTTTCTCTTGCCCAAATATTCTAAGAGTTACGGTAATGAGAGCAGCTTGCATCAGTTATGACCTGTGATTGGAGCATTTTTGTAAAAAGATTCTTATACAGCCCTGTAATATCCAAGAATCCTCATAAAGCCCATCTATTACTCTTTGAGGACCCATTTAAACTTTTTCTCTTGCCCAAATAGTCAAGGAGTTACGGTAATGAGAACAGCCTGCATCAGTTATGACCTGTGATTCAAGCGTCGTTGTAAAAAGATTCTTATGCAGTGTAATACCCAAAAATCACTGTTGAGCTCATCTATTACTTTTTGAGAACCCATTTGAAGTTTTCTCTTGCGCAAATAGTTGAAGAGTTACGGTAATGAGAACAGTCTGCATCAATTATGACCTGTGATTGAAGCGTTGTTGTGCGTAGATTCCTCTACAGCACCCTTATACCCAGATGTCGCCGTAAAGCTCACGTTTTCTTTTTTAAGAAGCTGTTTGAATTTTCTCTTGCGCAAATAGTTGAAGAGTTACGGTAATGAGAACAGCCTGCATCAGTTATGACCTGTGATTGAAGCGTTGTTATATGAGGATTCTTATGCAGCCCTGTAATACCCAAAAATCACCGTTAAGCTCATCTATTATTTTTTGAGAACCCATTTGAATTTTTTTTCTCTTGCCCAAATAGTTGAAGAGTTACGGTAATGAGAACAGCTTGCATCAGTTGTGACCTGTGATTGAAGCGTTGTTGTACGTCGATTCCCCTACAGCACCCTTATACCCAGATGTTGCCGTAAAGCTCACGTTTTCTTTTTTAAGAAGCTGTTTGAATTTTTTTTCTCTTGCCCAAATAGTCTAAGAGTTACGGTAGTTTAAAGAGCACTTGGAAAATCAGTGTTCTGCTGCTCCAGTGGGTTTAAAAGAGTTAAAGTAACTTAAATGTATTCACATGATTTATCAAAAAGCCTGATACAAAAAGAAAAAATACTCATAGCTCACAGCTGGAACAGGAAAGTTTGAGATTATTCTGCAGAAAAGAGATTGAACGGAGCGTAAATTTTGATAACTGTGGGAAAAGTTGAGTTGAAATCTGCAGGAAAACACTGATGAAACAGAGCGTTTGCATCACTTTTAATGCAAGTTTCTCTCTTTAGATGTGTGAATGCTCCACTTTGTCTCCCTCATGTCTGATTTATGCATCATCATTATCATTAATTCTTTTTTTAAAGAGTGATTTATTCGTCTGTGTGAAGTTTTCCTCTTGTGTCGAAGGGTTTCCCACCATGACTCAGTCCGACACACGTTTTGGTCACATCCCTCAATAGTGGCTCTCTTTATCTCCTCTGATTTAGCTCTTTTTGTCATTTCGAGAGGCAACAGTTGCGCTCATTCATCCTCCGCTCCACTGACTCTTATTTCTGGTTTCTGCCTCTCATCTGTCTCACTCGGAGTTAAACGCTGCCTCTGAAACCGTCCTCTCACAAACACAAACGCTGACACACACTGCACATTTTTCTCTCATTCATTATGTGAACTGGGCAGGAAAATGAGCAGAGAGGGGGAGAGAGAGAGAGAGAGAGGGAGGGAGAGAGGGAGAAATCTGACCTTAATAGGAGTGATTCAGCTTTGAGTGGAGAGAGAGAAAGAGATGATGTCACATTCAGAGCAGAATAAAGGAGGGATGATGGATGATGGATGAAGTCTGAGGTGGTTTTTCTGCTGTTTGTGTTATTGGAGCCTGAATCATTTTGTGTTGATGTTGCATTTTCAGTCTCAGTTTGGTTTTTTTCAACTCTCAGAAAAATGCAACTTTTATGTTCTTTAGCCAGAAAAAGTCAAAGCAAGATGAATGATCTTTTCATTACCTGAAACAACAGAAGCATGAGCTACAGAAAGTGTCGTAGAAAAACTGAGAGGGTGGGAAATGGATATTTGATGTCCACTAAATCTATCTTTTTAGCGCTTTTCTTAAAGGTAGGGTCTGCAGGATTTTTCTACAGTGCAAAAAAAGGGAGTCTGAATATAAGATAAAAGCACTAAATTTGATGGAAAAATATCTTAAAACTAGTGAAATTATCTGTCTGTGCAGCAAGATAATTTCACTTGACTAGAAATCTTGAAATAAGACAGATAAATCTAAAAACAAGATGGCCTTGATAAGTATTCTCAGATCTTAAAACAAGAAGAAAATGCTCATTTTTAGATTAAAATGCTTGAAAACAAACTTCCTGAAGAAGAATTTGAAGTGAAATATACTAAATATGAGCAATAGAATCTAATTTCATGCTTCTTATATTCTTAATTTTAGCAAATGGAATGAAAAATATCACTTTTTTAAAGTCAAAACTGCTTAGAATTAGAGAAGTATGTTTTTTATTCATTTTCAAAGAACTTTTAAAAATTACGTTTTTAGACCCTCTTTTTGTCATTGACCCATATATAAACATAGTGGAAAAATTCCTGCAAACTCCACCTTTAATTTCCGTCATTAAATCCAGGTGAAATCGCTCGTTAATCACCCCTAAAACCAAACGTACAACATGAATTCTTTCTAACTGAAGTTCAGAGTCTGAATGTTTTGAACCGTGATCTTCATTTTTAATGGCTCGTTGGCAGCTTTCTCCACAGGACAAAGAAACTCTCTGACTCACAGTCAGCGTTGAGGGAGCTCTATTGTTGTTCGGTGCGTAAAAGCAGCTCTGGTGCCAGCGGCTCCTGCGAACGTTTCCTGCGATTGATGTGGTCCAGCGTCAGAGCCACGGACGGCTCAACGCCAAATGACTCTGAGCTGCAGGTTTGTGTTTGGATCCTCAGGGTTTCTGATAGAGATGGTGGAGTCAGAGTGAGTGTAGGTGAGAGATGGCTTGTGTGTGTGTGTGTGTGTGTGTGTGATAGTGATCAGTGTATCCTCTGCCAGTCCTTTTTTTTTTTACGAGCATGAGAACCACTCTCTGTTTTGTCTCTGCTTTGGCTCGGCACAGATTATTCCACTGTTGTTGTTTTCCATACACACTCTTCAGGTGTGACGCCCTGCCGGTGTGTGTGTGTGTGTGTGTGTGTGAGAGTGTGTGTGGCCTGTTGTTCAACATGTAGTCAAGCAAACAGCTCTTTGAAATTGTGTGAGAGACTTTCCAAGATATCATCTTTGTCCCATGTGTTTCTCTCACACCCTCCTCATCCATTGACACAAAGACTCTTCTGTACAGAAAGTCTGACACATTAATGATGGAAAATAAGAAAAGAGGAGATAAATATAGATATGATGGACATCAAACATCCCTGTCCCACCCATTCTTTCTTTTCCATCCTCTCAGTTTTCTATGACAGAAGCTCAGTGTGAATGCGTTATTTCCTAGACAGCAATTGTGATTATTTCTAGTTTCCCATCTTCTCTGTTTCTAAACAAACTCATTATAGAACATGAACAGTTACATTAATTACAGCACAACAACAACAACCCACTACCACTTCAACTGGGACTGAGTTTTACACATTTTAACCACTTTTACCTTCTTTTTAGACACTTTTGGACTATTTTTAATACTCTCTCACAATTTTAGTATATTTTTCTTTTTTTTGTGCCAATTTTTGTTGTTTTCACTCTTTTTTTTGCCATTTTTGGACCATAATTTGCTATTTTCACTCTTTTTTTTGCCATTTTTGGACCATAATTTGCAACAAACTGACAAGTTTTCCAAGTTTAATCATAACTATTTTTATTGACTTTGGCTATTTTAAACGCTCCTCAATGTTTTTTGTGCCTTTTTTCTCCACTATTGCTTCTTTCTGAATATTCTAAAATTTCTTCCCAAATTCTTCTTGCTACTTTTAGGTCATTTGAGTCACTTTTCACACTTGATTGCAACTTTTGGAATACTTTTTGACTACTTTTTGAATACTTCCAGGTTTTATCCCAATTTAAATGCCAATTTTTGTTGCTTTTATGGTCATTTTTGTTGTTTTTCATACTTTTTTTTTGCCACTTTTGGACCATAATTTGCAACAAACTGACTATTTTCCAAGTATAATCCTTACTTTTTGTATTCACTTTGGCCATTTTAACACTCTTTATTGATTTCCATCACTTTCTCCATCATTTTTTGCTACTTTCTAAATTGCCTTAAGTTTCCGCCTGAATTTTTCTTGCTACTTTATGGCCATTTGAGTCACTTTTCACACTTGTTTGCCGCTTTTGGACCATTATTTTTGCTACTTTTTGAGAATTTCAAGGTTTTATCCCAATTTCAATGCCAATTTTTTTGTTGTTACAACTATTTTTTGCTACTATTGGACCATAATTTGCAACAAACTGATTATTTTCCAAGTTTAATCCAAACCATTTTTATTGACTTTGGCCATTTTTAACACTCTTTACTGTTTCTCACCACTTTTTGTTGCTATTTTGCCATTTGAGTCACTTTTCAGTCTTTTTTTTTTTTTTTTTTTTTTTTTTTTTTTTTTCTTTTTTTTTTTTTTTTTTTTTTTTTTTTTTTTTTTTTTTTTTTTTTTTTTTTTTTTTTTTTTTTTTTTTTTTTTTTTTTTTTTTTTTTTTTTTTTTTTTTTTTTTTTTTTTTGCCACTTTTGGACCTTTTTTTGTTACTTTTTTGAGTATTTCCCGATTTTACCCCAATCTAAATACCATTTTTTGTTGCTTTTTTTGGCAAATTTTACTACCTCAAACTAAGTTTTATTGCTACTCTTTGCTGATTTTGTCTCATATAACCACTGAGATTGTTTTCTTTTTTGAGCAGGGTTGAGTAACAGAAAACATCTGCTGCAAAAACTGTAGCTGATATTTAGACACATTGCAACTAACTGCCCAGCCCTAGTTAAAAGATCATTCATCTTACTTCTGCCTTTTTCTGGCTAAAGAACATAAAAGTTGCATTTTTCTGAGAGTTGAAAATACCAAACTGAGGCTGAAAATGCAACATAAACACAAACTGATTTTAGCTCCAATAACACAAAGAGAGAGCTGCAGAGAAACCACCTTAGATGTTTTTGTTTTTTCAGAATTTTTGAAATAACTGGACGACATCCAGGCTCCAGACCTCACCTGAAGAGCACACACACACACACACACACACACACACACACACACACACACACACACACACAAACACACACACACTCTGATCTGAACCCTGCGTTGTTCTCTAATAACAGGCTGCAGAAACAAACATCTCCTGTTTCTGTCGTCTCCTCCTCCTCCTCACCTCTGCTTTAAACCTCTTTCCCTCCTTCTTCCTCCATCCCTTTATTCTGTCATCTTTTATTAGCCTCCTTGTTTTTTCCACCTCTTCATCACCTGACACTCCTTCCACTATCACACACCTGAGGAATGAACCTGCTCTCAGACGTGTGCTCACTCTCTCGATCAGACAGTGATTTGTGTCGTACTCGCGATGACCTCACTGCGTGACTCATAATCTTCCTACACTTCATCAGACTCCTGTCACTCCTCCTCCTCTTTCTCCTGCTTCTCTACCTTTCTTTCCTCGTGCAGATCAAACATAAATAAAAGAAGAATTGAAAAGGAGCGACAGGCGCAGATTCAGCTCCAGATAAATCTGATTGTATGGATTGAAAATAAGGAGGTGGAATTGTTTCAACATGTTCGCCGGCGTTTGGAAAGTGGGCGTACGTTCAGGGAGACGTCAGTGACACGGAAAATGGAAAGAGGGAAGATAGTTTTAAGAGGAATGAGGAAGAAGATATGGTGAAGAGGAATGACAGTAGATGAAAGTGAGAGAGGAGAAACACTCTATATTAAGCTCATATCTGTTAAAGATAAGAAGAAGAAGAGGTTCAGATATGGAGCCGAGGAACGAGGAGAAGGTTTGAGTTGTTGGAGAGAGTTGCACAAACCCCACTTAACAACATTTCTCCACATTTAGCTCAAAAACATCGCTTTTTATTCAGATTTAGAGAAATATTTGTGAACTATATTTGTCAAACATTACGCAAAATTGTTGAATGTTTTATCTAAATTTTCAATTTTATGTATAACTGCTACAAATAAATGTCCTGACTCTAAATATTTAGCTGGGTTTTTAAACATTTAGTTTATAATTTAAATATTAGCTACAGTTTCTAAATATTTAGCTTTGATGTCTAAATATTTTGCAATCATTTCACAGTATTTAGCCAAGAATCTTGAGCAAAGATTTCTCTATATTTTAGGATACGATTTCTAAATAATACGTCAAGATTTCTATATCTAAGGATACGATTTCTAAAAATTAAGCCTAGATTTCTATATTTTGAGATCAATTTCTAAATATTTAGCCAAAATTTCTAAATATTGAGCCATGATTTCTATATCCTGAGGTACGATTTCCGAATAATAAGCCAATATTTCTATATTTTGGAATACAATTTCTAAATATTGAGCCAAGATTTCTAAATATTAAGCCAATATTTCTATATTTTGGGATACGATTTCTAAATATTAAGCCTAGTTTGCTATATCTTGATGTAAGATTTCTAAATATTTAGCCAGGATTTCTATATCTTGAGGTACGATTTCTGAAAATTTCACAAATATTTGTCTGGGGGTACGATTTTTTAAAGGTTTAGTTAATATGTAAATTCACACCCCTGCCCCCTGGAAGCACAAAAATAAAAGTTGAGTAAGCGATCCATTCAAGCTGGCAGAAACTTTAAAACTTAAGGAAACAAAGCCAAAAAGATGTTAGAAAAGATAAAAATATGCATTTTTTTTTTCTTCTTTGTTACCCAGTTGCACCCAAATTCTCTACAGTGCAGACTCTGGCAGTGGTTAAAACATGATAATGGGGCTAAAATGTGCTCAAGTGCCATTTTGGGAGCCAAAGCGTATGATGTATGCGGGTCAATGATATGACGTCCCCTTTTTTGTGTCCGAGTGCAATATTTCCTTCCATCATGAATTGAGTATTTCATCACATGTATTTCTTTATTCTATGAAACCTGTGTTATTTGAACACATCTTTAAACTATTAAAATATAACATGTTTTTTTGTGTTTTGGTTCCTCAAACCCCCAAAATGTCAGGTGGTGCAACCGTCCTGACAAGTATCCACAGTAATTAAACTCTAAAAATTGAATGTCAGTTATTGTAAATGGAAATTAAAAATACAGTGGNAACAGGAAACTGCATCAGCCAGAGGAGCCCAAATGACATTTGTGACCAAGTGGAAAAGTTTGTAGATTTCTCTGAAATACTGATAAAAAAGGTTTTTTCACTTCATTGGTGACTGGAACAATTTCCATGTCAGGTGGTACAACCAATGTAATAATGTGAAATGTTATTTTAACATCAAATTATTCATCTTATTCACAAATAAAAGAAATAAAACACACAAAATGAAAATGTATGAGTCACTACAGACACTTGAGAGATACTTGCCAATAATTTCACACAGAAAAAATAACAGGAACATATAAATATATTTTCATATATTTAGTTGCGCCACCTGACATTTTTGGGTGCTCAAATTAAAAATACTAAAAAATAATGAACCCTAAAAACTTTGAAATGTTGGTCAACGACTTAAATCTGTTAGAAAACATCATTCTGCGCTCAGAAATATGTTTTTTATCCATTTTCAAAGTTTTCTAAAAGTACGCTTTTAGACCCTCTTTTTGTCATTGGCCCATGCGCCTTTTTTCTTTCCTTTTGCCCTCACCCTTCAAAATATCTGTGTGTCACAGCATCCAGGTGTTTTCTCTGTGGAGGAAACTCTCTGACACAGTCCATCCACGTGAGCAGAAATGGTGAACCCCAAACAGAGAGGATCATGTGACAGAAATGTCACTTTCAGGGCTCACAAAGAGGAACAAATCAGGTCTGAGGCTGCACACAGGTTCAGGTTTATTAAATGTTTCTGTGATTACAGTCTCTATGTTTAATGAGTCGTCTCTTATTCTGCCTGTACATTGGTGTAACTTGGCTTCTCTTTTACACTACACCCGAAAGACCTGGTTTGCAACAAACCGACTATCTTCCAAGTCTAATCCCAACTAATTTCCAATTTTTGTTGACTTTAGACATTTTTAACACTTTCACTGTTTTTTGTAACTTTTATTGAAACTTCCTGAATTTTTTAAAGTGTCCTCTCAAATATTTCTTAATGATTTTTGTTGCTTTTTAGCCATTTTAGCCAATGTTTTTGCCACTTTCTGACCATTTTTTTGCTATTTTTGAGTATTTCCAGCTTTAAACCTGATATAAATGCTGGTTTTTGTTGCTTTCTTGGCCATTTTTGAGACTTTTCTCTCTTTTTTTGACACTTTTGGATGATTTTTTGATATTCTTTCACTATTTCCCGATTAATTATTTTTTCAAATGTACTTTTTATATACCTTTTTTTCAATATTATGACAAATTTAAACCACACCAAAAGTGACAAAACATACATAAGACCCTACATGAGTCAAAACTGCTGTGTGTTTGTTTCTTAGTTGACATTTTTTACAATACCTTTCATCATTAAAAGTAGGAATTAGGATTTCTTGAAGGCAAGAAAGCAAACGATTACTCATCAGGAGCCGACATGATATGGAAGTTCAAGAGTAAAAAGATGAATTTCTTTTTTAATCTGGCTGCAAAAGAGGGGGAGAGAGAGAGGGAGGGAGAGAGAGAGAGAGAGAGAGAGAGAGAGAGAGAGAGAGAGAGAGAGAGAGAGAGAGAGAGAGGAGGGGAGTTGAGGGTATTTTAACAAGCCTTCCCCTCGGCGGGTTGAGACAGGTTAACTTACATTCCAATCTCTCCCTCCTCTCTTTCTCTTTCATTCACTCAGAGGTAGGGGGTTAGGTGTGTGTGTGTGTGTGTGTGTGTGTGTGTGTGTGTGTGTGTGTGTGTGGTAGGGTCTGTAACACCCTCTCTGAGCCTGTCACCAACAAACACATGCACACACACACACACACACACACTCGTAAACCCTGCCCTTAGCCCACCTACATTCTTTCAGGACAAAACCGCAACCTGGTAACCAGAGACCCTCCTCCTCCTCCTCCTCCTCCTCCTCCTCCTTTTCTCTCTCTCCTGCCAGATTTTCAGGACAATCTTTCTTGATTCAAAGTTTGCAAAAGCACCTTGTGTCACACTAAATGGCAGCTTCACACACACACACACACACACAGAGTACTGCTTCACTAAACCCTCTGATGCTGATGCTGACCCATCTTCAGAAACCGTCTTTATCTGACATGTTTTTGTGTTTGAAGATTATTTTCTGGTCTTTTCACGGCCTTACTGAGAAATAGGACATTGGTTAGAGCTGGAAATGGGAACAAGAGAAGGGAAATCAGTCTAGAGATGGGTGTTGATAAAGTTTTATTATCAATTCCTAAAGTAACTTTCCTTTGCCCACAGCATTTTACAGAGTTTAGAAGAACATGAATATGAAATTGTTCGCTGGATTTGGATATCTTTAGATGTAAATAAATATAGAAATATGTAAAATTCACATGTCACGTGTTGTTGGTATTTTGTTTTACTTTATTGACTGTAGTAGGCCACCTAGTGTCTTGAAGTGGTAGCAGCAATGCTCTAAGTTGTGGCGCTTTCAGTAACTATGCCAGAGTAAACTTTTCTTTTATTCCCCTGTTGTAATAATTGTGACATGTTTCTTTGACGAAATTTGAAATTCTGTTTTAAAACCGAAGTTACATCCACGTATGCTAACCATTAGCATATCAATGCAATTTCCCATATACGCTAGCATTGAGCTAGTGCTATGTTTACCGTATTTTTTTCATAACAGTAGGAGATGTTTAACATTTTGACTGTATTGCATATGAATCTCTTGTGAGAAAGTAATATACATTTCTTTGTGTGGTCAGTTTTACAGCGTCTTAAGTAAAACTCAAAGCTGAAAATCATGAATCAGAGTTTTCTTAGGACAAGTTTTACTAAAATTAAGACCAAATAACTTAGTTAGATATCAGTTTTTACTGTGTAAATGTTAAAAAGCTAACAGGTTAATGTTTTCCAAACAGGAAGTGCGGGCTAATGGCTGACTACTGCAAAACTACGGCAAGCTGAAGGTTCCAAAGAACTCAAAGCATTGCTAGGTGGCCTACTTTTGTCAATAACGTAGAATAAAAAAATACAAAAATGTCACGTAGCATGTGATTTTCACTTATTTTTTATGAATGTCCAGAGATATCCAGATTCGTTGACCAACATCACATTTATTTACTCATAAACTCAAGAAAACATTGACTAAAAACCCTGTTTTTGCCTTAAAGTGTCCTCTCAAATATTTCTCAAGGATTTTTTGCCACATTCGGACCATTATTTTTTTGCTACTTTTATGTATTTCCGGGTTTTATCCCTATTTAAATGTCAGCTTTTGTTGCTTTTTGGCCATTTTTGACACTTTTCTCTCTTTTTTTGAGACTTTTGGAGGATTAAAAAAAAAAAAACTCTTTCACTAATTTCCAGGTTAATAACTTTTTTTATTTTGCCCATTTTTTTTGACACTTTCACTTTTTTTTGCCACTTTTGGACCATTTTTTTGCAACAAACTGACTATTTTCCAAGTCTAATCCCAATTTATGTCCTATTTTTGTTGACTTTGGACATTTTTAACACTTTTTACTGTTTTTCATTACTTTTTTCTCCATTTTTGCAACTTCTTGAAATTTTTAAAATATCCTCTCAAATATTTCTTGATGATTTTTGTTGCTTTTTGGCCATTTTAGCCAATGTTTTTACCACATTCTGAACCATTATTTTTTGCTACTTTTGAGTATTTCCAGGTAATATCCCGATTTTAATGCCAATTTTTGTGGCTTCTTGGGAAATTTCTACTTCTGCAAACTATATTTTATTGCGACTCTTTACTGTTTTTGCCTTAAAGTGTCCTCTCAAATATTTCTAAAGGATTTTTGTTGCTTTTTGGCCAATTTAGTCTCTGAATTGCCACATTCTGACCATTATTTTTTGCTACTTTTGAGTATTTCCAGGTTTCATCCTAATTTAAATGTCGGTTTTTGTTGCTTTTTTCTGCCATTTTTACCACTGCAAACTGCGTTTTATTGCTGCTCTTTGCTGTTTCTGCCTCTTTTTAGCTTTTGCTTCTGATTTTGCTTCTCTGAGCTCTCACGATGATGAAATCAGTCTCACTACAGTCCAACACTGCAACGTTCAAGTGTAATTACTTCCTGGTTTCAGCATAAAATTCACAGAAGGTATTGATAAGGGAGTTGGATCAACAAGCAAAATCAATAAGGGCAATGGTATCAATAAAATCTTATCAATACCCATCTCTAGCTCAATTGCATGCAGACTATGTTTCTTCTATGTTTGCAAAAGCACAGCAGTAAAAATAAGTTTGACTGCTGAAAGTTTGCATCAATTCAAGGCCAAACTGGTGATGGTAACAACTCTGCAGGATTTTATTTTGTTCTCTTTACTCGTCTTTATGACTGCTGCAAGGTAAACAGGCTTATAAAGGCCTTTACAGGCTCTACACACACACTCACACACACACAGTGACAGTCACAGCTTAATGCGTTTCTATTGAGACCTCCAACCCTGACAGAGAGAGAGAAAGAGAGAGGAAGAGAGTAAAGAAGGAGGAGATAGAAGAGCGGAGGCAAACTGAATGCCACGACAAACTTTCCAAGGATACACACACACTCACACACTCACACAGGCACAGACACGCAGTGAACGTCCCGGCGCTGATGAATGAGGAGGGCACTCGAGCAGGAGAGCGGGGCACAAAAGAGGAGCATTCAGAGCGTTGTTGAAGAGCGGCGTTCACAAACACAAAAAGGTTAACTCTGAGCACACGGGGAAGTTTTCCTGCTCCGTGTCCGTGTGTGTGTGTGTGACTGAGTCTGAGCTTTACCGACACACACGCTACACACACCCATACGTGAGTGTGTCTCTCTACAGCAGCTGGATGGAGCAGCTCGTCCAGGCCAAGAACAACATCTCTAAATCAACTGCTCCTGTTTTCTATCTCAGCGTGGTCGCAGCGTGAGGGTTCAGCAGCGCCACAACTTTACATCCAGTGTTTCTGGCTCCAGTCCAACATGCTTTGTAGTTTCATAAAACAGCTCAGACTGATGGAGATGTCAGATTCAGTCAAAGATAATGACCAGGGAAATTATCTTTAAGAAAACTCAAGGAGAGATTAAAATATCAGGGCAACACTTTTCAATTTCTCTCGCACTGAAGTCCCAGACCAGGGGTTCCCAAACTTTTCTGCCTGTGACCCCCAAAATGGCAGCGTTGGAAACTGGTGACCCCCTGCTGTGGTACAACACTAATGGACCAATCCAAAAACAGACAAAAAAAACCCCAGGATACTTAATTTAACACATCAGTAGAAAATTAATCGACCAATGTGCTCTTTGCTGTGCTCACTGCATCGAACTTCAACAAAGAAATGTGAAAAACAGATTGAAAAAATATCTGTTTGCATAATTTCATATTATCTTTAACCCTTTTTTTGCTTTTATTCTTATGGAGATAGATGAAATGTGGAATTGTTCATAGTTTTTGACTTTGGGACACATTCCACGACCCCCTATCAATGTCTCACGACCCCCCAAAGGGTCCCGACCCCTACTTTGGGAACCACTGTCGTAGACAACACTCTTCCAGAAACCGTCAACTCTGGTTGTGTAATATCTTTAGAAAACTAGTGAATCGAAACACAGACAAGGGTTGAACCATTTGCATAAATAATTGTAATCGTTATGTCCTGTATTGGAATTGTAATTTTTTTTTGTGCAACTATTTCTGAGTTCCCATCTTCAAAACTTGGAGAAAACTTGGAAAAAAGTCAGAAAGTAGTAAAATGGTGAACAGCTTTCAACTATAGATAAAGCTGAGAGAGGTAAACTCAGACAACCTGGAGTTTTACCCTCATCAGTCTGAAAAACTTCGTTGAAAAGTTAAAACTTGCGGGCAAAGCCTCGACCTTTGATCTCACATATGAGAACCAAACTTGTGTGAACATCCAGAGCAGCAAACGCGGAGCAGCAAAGCTCAAACACAAAACAATACACTGCAAAAACTGTGACTAAGCAAGTCATTATGTCTTATTTTTAGTAAAATGTGTCTTACTATTCTTGATTTGAGCCACATTTACGACACAAACTCATAAAAATGTCTCATTTCAAGTTTTTTAAAGACAGAAATGAGGCATCAATTGCTTGTAACAAGTCAAAAAAATCAGCCAATGGGATAAGATAAAAGATTCTTGTTTTAAGACATCTTTCTAATTTCAAGAAACTTCCCGGGCGAATTCATCTTATCCCATTGGCAGATTTTTTTGATTTGTTACAAGCAATTTACACCTCATTTTTGTCTTTCAAAACTTGAAACAAGACATTTTTATGACCTGGTCTGGTGAATGTGGCTCAAATTAAGAACAATAAGACAAGACTACAAATAAGACAGAATGACTTGCTTAGATTTTCGTTTTTGTAGTGTAAGTGTAAACATTCAAGGATCCTTACCTGTCCCAGGTCGAGCGTCACGTTCACCTCGTTGTACTCGGTGCTGCGGGAAAGAGGCGGGCTCTGCCACCATCTCTCCGTCCCGTCGATGGCGTTGGTGATGGGATGGGCTCGGTCGCTTTCTCCTTGTCTGCATATGTCGCAGTACTGACCCTGAGGAGACACAGAGGAAGGGAAGGTTTCATTTTTTGGCTTTGAGGTTCATCAAATCTAGAAATCAGAAAGACTGAGATAAAAAAAAAAAACAGCTTCTTTTAAGTTTTCAAAGAGCTCTCTGTTCACTTTCCAGCTGCTCCATCCATCAGTCCTCTTCACTGTGCGACCGTGACTCCATAATGTATGTCTGAGATATTTAACAGAGCCACATTCCTGCATGTTTCTGAGCCTCATTCATGCTTCCATGATTAGATATTTCATTAAATGTCACGAGAGGCTCCTAAAAGCTTCCACACAGTGAAATAAAGATAAACCTGTCAGTGCAGCAGCTGGTTCAGGTGGAAGAAAACAGCAGAGAGCTGTGCAGACTCTTCAAGGTTTATAAAACTCTTCATAACTTCTAACTCTTTGTTTTGGCTCTCCTTAACTTCGCTGCAGGATAAAGTTGAAGGTCAGTCTTAAAGCGATAGTACACCTTCAGGTGAAGGACACATCTGTGAAAAGCAGAGATTCATTTCACAGCAGTTTGACCCTGAAGCTAAGCAGGTCAAGTTTCTGGTGTTCAATCACACACACTCAGGTTACTGTAAGAGAAAAACCTACTCAGCTCATGTTGTATCAGACATTTTTATGCTCATTTTTCACTTTTTGCAGCCTGGTTTTGCAAAATGATGTATCTGAATGAATGTCATTCATCCCATAAAAACAACTTTAGAGGCTTAAGGAGATTTCAAGGTGAATTTGTGCAAAAACCTGAAGCTTTAGGCACGTTAACGCTGTCTGAAGAGCAGGTTTGACATGTGATATCCCAGCAGCATTGTCTGTACTTAAAAAAAAAAAAAGCACAAAACCAGCAGCTCAGAGATTTTCAAAAGAGCATTATGCCTAAGGGAATATAAACCCCCTTCAGTTTCAGTTTGAGAAATGTTTGTCTGCACTTTTAAAACTCACCTGGACAATCTCAAACCTCTGACCAGAGTCTGTGTTTATAAAATTTAAGTTTTTTCCTTGGCATGCATTTGATAGTTTCATGTTCACACTGCAGTAGAGTTTCTAAATATATTGTTTCAATATTTCAATTGTGATGTTCGCATGTGCAATCTTTATATCCCAAGGTCCATCTGGGGCCTAATATATATATATATATTTATACATACGCAAAATCATTTTTTCCCAATATCGTGAAGTCCTACACTGCGGTCAAATCACACACTTTGCACAAAAAAATCAATCAAATCTACTGTTTTTTTATTCTTGGCAGTTAGGTCTGTCATTTTATTTTCTTGTCATTTAACTTTTCTAATCATGTTTTTAATGCACTATTTCTGAAGAGCTTGTAATTATGTTGAAATGCTGACACAGCATTTTTTTCCCTTTATGTATGAACTGTGTTGTGCACAGAAACTCACTGTACCATGTAGGGCTAGGCAATTAAACATAAATTAGATTAAATTTCAATATGTCCTGATGCAATATTTTAATTACAGACAGTGCAATATTTCTATAATCTGAAATGTGTCAAATATCAGCTACAGTTTTTGCAGCAGATGTTTTCTGTTCTACACGTGAGTTACTCAACAAAAGACACAAACTGTTAAAGACTATCGTTACAAAAGAAACTATACAAGTGGCAAAAAAAGAGAGGCAAAAACAGAAATAAAATTAGTTTGAGGTAGGAAAAGCTGCCAAAAAAGCGACAAAAATTGGCCTTTAAATCAGGGTTAAACTTGGAACATAGTCAGTTTGTTGCAAAAAATGGGCAAAAATGAGTCAAATGTGACTAAAATGGCCAAAAAGCAACAAAAATGAGCAGGAAAGTTTGGGAGGGAACTTTGAAAAATTCAGAAAGTAGCAAAAATTGTGAAAAAAAAGTGTAAAAAATGAGTGAAATGTGTCAAAAATGACCAAAGTCAACAAAATCGGAAATAAAACTCAGTTTGAGGACATAAAAATCGCCAAAAAAGAACGACAAAAATAGCATTTGGATTTAACTTGTAAAATGGTCAGTTTGTTGAGTGTCAAAAAATAAGAGTGAAGGTGACTCAATTTAGTAAGAAAAATTTGGGAAGAAACTTCAAAAAAAAAGAATCAGAAAGAAGCAAAAATGGTGAAGAAAGTGACAAAAAGACTGTGAAAAGTAGTTAAAATGGCCAAAATTTGCAAAAATGACTAGAAAGTTGAGATTACACTTGAAAATAAAGTGATCCAAAAGTGTTAAAGAAAGAGTAAAAAGTGTCAAAAATGGGCAAAACAACAAAAACTGGCAAGAAATTGGGAGTGAACCTGGAAAATAGTGAAAAAGTATCAAAAAGTGGTTAAAAATGGAAAAAAGTTAGGCTTGTACAAGGAAAAGGGTCAGTTTGTTGGAAATTTTGGTCCAAAAGTAGCACAAAAAAAAAGAGTGGAAACAACAATAATTGCCAAAAAAGCAACAAAGAAAAAGCAGCAAAAAAAAAAAGGTACATAAGTGGCAAAGAAGTATGAAAAGTGACTCAAATGGCTAAAAAGTAGCAAGAAGAATTTGGGAAGAAACTTTAGAAAATTCAGAAAGAAACAAAAATCGTGAAAAAAGTGATGAAAAACAGTAAAGAGTGTTAAAAATTACCAAAGTGAATAGAAAAAGTTAGGATTGTACCAGGAAAAGTGGTCAGTTCGTTGCAAATTTTGGTCCAAAAAGTGCCAAAAAGAGTGGAAACACCAAAAATTGGCATAGAAATTTGGATAAAACCTGGAAATACTCCAAAAATTAGCAAAAAAAAATGGTCCAAAAATGGCAAACAAGTGTGAAAAGTGACTCAAATGGCTAAAAAGTAGCAAGAAGAATTAGGGAAGAAACTTTAGAAAATTCAGAAAGAAGCAAAAATGGTGAAAAAAGTGACGAAAAACAGTGAAAAGTGTTCAAAATGGCCAAAGTCAATAAAAAATAGTTATGATTAAACTTGGGAAACTTGTCAGTTTGTTGCAAATTATGGTCCAAAAAATGGCAAAAAAAAGATTGAAAACA
This sequence comes from Thalassoma bifasciatum, assembly GCA_008086565.1. Lineage (NCBI taxonomy): Eukaryota > Metazoa > Chordata > Actinopteri > Labriformes > Labridae > Thalassoma > Thalassoma bifasciatum. Next base: position 282,094 of record RPOG01000512.1, read on the forward strand.
ACAAAAATTGGTACAAAAAATTAAAAAAACCCTAAAATAGTGAGAAAGTATGAAAAAATGGTCCAAAAGTGTCTAAAAAGAAGGTAAAAGTGGTTAAAATGTGTAAAAATCAGTCCCAGTTGTAGTGGTAGTGGGTTGTTGTTGTTGTTGTTGTGCTGTAATTAATGTAACTGTTCATATCCTACAATGTGTTTGTTTAAAAATATATAAGATAGGAACTTGGAAATAAAAGCACAAAAAAATCGCAATTGCAATATCGGAAATAATAATCGCTGACCAAACCCTACACAGACTTTCAGTTTCAGTTCCTAATCTTGATTTGTTTTGATGTTTTATGAATGCATACTTTAAATTTCCTTCATGCATGAAATGTTTTGTGACTTACATCTCTAAAATCTGACCAAAGCAAAGATTTTCATCCTTAAAACAGAGCGTAAAGACTTTGAGACAAGTCTAATTTTTCTTCCTGATTTCCTAAAAAGCTGTCGACACTTTAGGAGAGTGAACCCTGAGTCTGTTTGTTTGCACGTGCTTCGATAATTTGTGACACGACCACTTGAAAAAACCTCTTCATCTCTTCTGTTCCTAAAGCCTCCTCATTCTTATCTAATCCAGTTTGGTCGTCTCTGCGTTTAACCCAACGGCTGCTGGCTCTGCAGAGCGTTAGAGTAAACTAAACAAGCTCAGACCTGAACAAAAAGTGGGGTTAGGAGATGTTATCTCTGCAGGTCGCTGAGGTCAGAGGTCACGGCTAAATATCTGGAGCGGCACCTTTTCGGCCTCGTGTTCACCTGATTCTGTCTTTTTATCTTTCATATTCGCTCTCGGACCACACAGCAGTCGTCTGAAGAGCGTAAGAAATGCTTCTGAAAGCTTTCAAATCAGCGTGAAATCATCGTCTAATGAGACGCTCGATGCAGGAAAACGAACAAAAACAGAGTTTTCAGGAAAGTGTTCGACTCAGTGAGATGTTTTCTGCTGTCAAACTCTCCGTCACACTGTTTCCTCTCCTGTCACCTTCTTTAAAATCGTGTCCTGTCGACATAAAAACCACCGAGCTCGTTCTCCTCTCTACGAGTGTTACACACTCCTTCATTCAATCGCTTTCCTCTCCTCCCGTTTCTTTCCTCCTTACCCTCCACCTTAAGGTCAATGAGAAGCGCTCAGAGAAGAATCCAGAATCCAGCTCCTGAGGGCAGAGTTTTAAAGAGTAGCTCAGTCAACACCTGCCGCTTTACGTAAGCGTCTTTTTTTCTCCTTAGGTAACGAAAAACTGCTCCTTCTTCCTTCATCTCTCTTTCTTTCTCAACTTTCTTCTTCCCTGTGCTTAGATAGGTCGACCAAACATCCTCTTTTGCCCTGACATGTCTTTCTTTTTGGTGGTCAAATTATGTTTGAGGTGATTTTATAAATCTCCTAAAATGTTTTGTGTTGCACTTTAACAGAAAGGTCAGTACTTCCACTTAGAAATGTTTCAGACCCTCAGAAAAACAAGTGAAAACAGCGTTGAAAACGAAGCTGGTTTGTTGAAATTGCAGTTCTTCAAATGTCCACTAGAGGTTGGCTCCAAAAGCTGGGAAGCCTTCGTTAACGTCTGTGTTAAAATGTCTAATTCTAAAGGAGAAGTAAACAAGTTTAAAGACAACAGTCTCTGTCTGATTGGCTCAGTGTGATGAATTTAAGTGTTAATGACCTGAACTCAAGGACTGTATATAGAATGGACAGCGTGCTTCTGCCTGTCACCGTTCTACGATTTTGAAGCCAAAAAACCCCGTTTCTCTAGCCGCCATTGTGCAGCCAGAGTTTGCGCAGTAGAGAATTTCCAGTGGAGCCAAGTAAAAAAGAGAAATAAAAATATTTATTTCTTCTTCTTCAGAAGGTTTATTCTCCTTTTGGCTCTTTCCTGAAGTTTCTTATATCCCCGATAAAAACTACTCACGAACGGCAGCTGTCAACTATCGTAAAACGAAACTTATATCGCCGTTTTTAACGTCCAATAACTAATGAGAAACCAACTTCTCAGAAAAAAAACACCTGAACACCATGCAGCCAAATGACATCGTCATACTACCTTAGCGTAAAGATGAGAGAAACGTTTCTACGAGGTATCGTAATTTTTTAAAGCTTTCCCGGCTCATATCTGGAATACATGGGGAGGCGGAGCTTATGACCTATACTGTTTTTTTTTTGAGAAGTTAGTTTCTCATTAGTTATTGGACGTTAAAAACCGCGATATAAGTTTCGTTTTACGATAGTTGACAGCTGCTGTTCGTGAGTAGTTTTTATCAGGGATATAAGAAACTTATGGAAAGAGCCAAAAGGAGGCTAAACCTTCTGAAGAAGAAGAAATAAATATTTTTATTTCTCTTTTTTACTTGGCTCCACTGGAAATTCTCTACTGCGCAGACTCTGGCTGCACAATGGCGGCTAGAGAAACGGGGTTTTTTGGCTTCAAAATCGTAGAACGGTGACAGGCGGAAGCACGCTGTCCATTCTATATACAGTCATTGATTCAGACCCCCCCCCTGCATTTCTCCAGATTCTGCTGAGTCATGAAACTCCTTCCAACTCTCAGGCTGTTGTAGTCTAAGTTAAGTCTCCCTGCATCTAAGCCTGATTTGGCCCACTTCAGCTCCTCCACACGCAGGATTAGGACGAATATTCTCCCATCAGCCCCCTCTCTGACCTGCCTCACTGCTCCGGTTCAGTTGAAGTGGCGACATTGGTCCATAATTAGCCGAGGAAATCTCCAAAATGAACCCAAGAAATCTGCTCATTAGCTGCGGGGGACGGTGCTTTATGTGTTCAGACTAAGAGGTTTAGAGAAACTCTGCTGGAGCTTTTGTGACTCGACCACTTGATGAGTCTGAACACAACAAAACGCAAAGTTACAGGCAGGAAGTTAATCCTGTTTTGATTTGACGTGAGAGTGTTTTATTAATTAGAAACAGCAGGAGGAGGACGAGGATGGACTGAGAGACGCTAGAAAGCAAATCTCTTCTTTATAACCTGGAAGTAAACTCCAGGAAAGCTACGACAAAACCGGAGTCACCAGAATCTAAAACCCCAAAAGGAGCCTCCACTCGTCCTCATGCAGCAAAAATACACAAAGATCCTCAAAGACAAGCAGCTTCATAACCAAAACATTCATTTCAAAAAATATTTTTCTGTTTTAAGTGAACATTTTCATAACGCAGACTTGGATGATTTATAGAAGCCCAGTTCAAAAGTTAGAAATATAGAAATGAAACACTGTCTTTGTTGAGATTGTATTATTTTTATTTTTATGCCCATTTTGGGATAGAAGTCTTTGAAAGATTATCTTCAAATTTTAACTTTGTCTCTGTTAATTTTGAAATTTTTATCTCAAAATTTTGTCTTTATTATCTAACAAATTAACTTTTTGTCCTCAAAATTTTTATTTTTATCTCAGAAGTTTAACTTTTTCTCCCCTCAAACACTCCACTTTTACTCTCAAAATTTGACTTTTTCTCTCGTAAACTCAACTTTTTATCTCAAATTTTGCCATTTTGTCTCAAAATTTTGACAGCGTAATTGACAAAATAACATGAAGCAAATGAAACGAAGAAGCAGCTCTTGTTTCCTGCAAACTAAAAGATCAGTTCTAATCAGCCTGATCTTTTTTAAAGAGGACGATGTTAGAGCCAAAAGGCAAAACCACTTAAAAGCTGCAACAATTCACTAGAGTGACTCAAAACTCTGAGTCCAAAAAAACTTGTTGAAAAAGAGCAAAGTTTCAAGCTCGGGTTACTCATTCAATCAGGGTTTGACTGGATCTTATCTCAAAGAGCTGAAACGCCTCAGGGAGCCTGTTTCTTCTTGTGATTTGTTGACTTCATTCTTTCTTCCTCACAATCAATTAACACTTCAGACTGCCTGCTGTTTTCCCTCCACCTCTTCTCATCAATCTTTATCTCACACTTTTGCATATCTATCATCCTCTCATTTACACGTGTGTCGCCTGAAAAAGGAGCTGCAGGGTTTATAACAGATAAGTTTCTTTAGCTGCTGTTTTCAAGTAAAAATGAGTGGCACTAACTGGAGCAGCAGACTTCAGGGTTTGATAATCTGGCGGTTACAGGCTGGATAAACTCGGACTGGAGGACACGGGTCAGTCAGTGCCAGGAATGTGGGGAACAGGTGGGAGAGAAGGTAATAAGCCGCCTGGAGGGTCCCTTTAATGGTTAACCCATGAAACTGCAATAATCCTTTGTGCTCTAACTGCTCATACCTGAGGCTTTATTATCAAACACACATAATGGAGCTGCTGCTGCTGCTTTTACAAACTCATCATCACTTCAGGAACACGTTCATAAAACACCAACAGAGTCTGAGTCAGAGTGAAATGCTGCCTGTTCTTATATAAGAGCTCAGAGTTAAGCACAGCCAAGTCCTACAAAGGAAGCAGTGCATGAAATAATGACTTGGCAGAGCAGTCAGGAGGTGGTGCACGCTCCTGACCCCCCCTCCGTTCACCTCGCTGCTCTTAATGCAGATAGGTGAGCTGGAGCTGAGACAAAAAAACTGAACTGTGCCAGAAAGTGTCAGATAAATGCTGCAAATCACAGAAATAGGAGCAGCATGAACAAAAACCTTTTCATAGAGCCTCATTCTGACACACGTACATACTAAAGCCGATAAAAACAGCATTATCACAGCTGTAAAAGCAGTATACTACTCAATAAGCTCATTTTAAGTCCTTTTAAACATCGAATACTGCAACATTACTGCTTCAAACAAAGTACTTTAAGTCTTCTGATTATGCACAACACACAGTGACAGACTCTAAAAGAGCTAGAAGCCACAATTTCTCATGCACTTCACACTTGCAACAGAAAAAACTTTAAGTTTATGCACCATGATTGCAAAGTGTTGCATTCAACTTTGCATAAAAACTTAACTGAGCGAGTAACACAAAAAGCAACACTGACTCTTGCATTGATTTAAAACATGCATCACATCCTAGATTAGACGTAACTTTGTCCTGAAAGTTGAAGCGAGGCACAGAAACAGCTGCAAACAACTTATTTCGAGATGACAAACTCGTTATAAGTCTCTTTCAGCTCAAAACCAAATGTATACAGTCATGTGAAATCTACAAAAACCAATGAAGGCAAATTATCTGACTTCACAAGAGTCTATAAGAGCATGAAATGCATTTTTTTTTAATTTGCAGAAATTGAATTAAACCCTTTTAAAAATCATGCAAAACTCTAAACTGATGATGCAGTGTGTGTTTAAGTTTGAATGTTTGCACTGTAAGAATCTCATGTACAGTCACACATGAGCTGCAGACGTGTTAGAACAAAGTGATCTATGAGTTCAGACCCCAGGCTCTAACCTCAGGGGTTAAATTCTCACTGCAAACTCAGAGAGACAAGATACAGATCTTAAAGTCAGATTATGTTAATACGACAGCTTCAAATGCAAGACAATGAGTTAAAACGACCATTGGGGCTAAAAATATGAACTAATGTTACATCAGTCACTTAAGAACAGCTGCTAAAGTATCATCACGCACATTAAAGCTGCAGAAATGCAAATAAAACAAATGACTCAGCAAAAAAAAAAAACCCTCAAAAACTGGCTTTGTTGCTTAATCTTTATTTTTTCCCTAAATTAAGTTAAATTTGGAGATTAACAGTCAAAGTGATGAGAATTGAGGTCAAGATTTTATCTTTGTCTCTGAAAATTTGGACTTTCTTCCCCCAAATTTCGACCTTTATTTTTCATGATTTTGACTAAATTATCTCAAGATTTCAACTTTATTATCAGAATTTTGACTTTTATCTCAAAATTTGGAAATTTGATCTCAAGATTCTAACTTATATTTTATTTTCAAATTTTGGACTCTTTTTCATAATTTTGAACTCATAATCTCAAAATTTTGACTCATCTTACAAGTTTAACTGTATTTTATCAAAACTTTGACTTTTAAATCACAAAATTCTGACTTCTTTCTCCTCATATTCTGACTTTTTATCTCAAACTTGGACTTTTGGTCACAAAATTTTGACATTATATTAAAATTTTGTTTTTTTCCCCCCTCATAAACTTGACTTAAATATCACAGTCTGACTTTTCCTTTTCTTTATTTTGACTTTTTGTCTCGAACTTGAACTTTAGGTCACAAAATTTTGAGATTAAGTCCAAATTTTGATTCCCCTCCCCCATAAATTTGACTTAAATATCTCAAATTTGGACTTTTTGTATCAGAATTTCATTTTTTTTTTTAATCTCCAAATTTGCGCTCAATGAAATTCTCAACCAAGTTTGCATTGTATTTTTTTTAACTGGCACAAACGGGCTTCCATACAAAATGTAATGCACTTCAACAAACAAATTGAAAACTTGAATCTAAAATCAGTTAAACTTCCTTATAAAAGAATTAAAAGTGTTTTAGCAGGACCAAACTTTGCAGGATTTTTCCTCTACTGTAGAAAATGCTGCAGCTGCATCTCATTATAATTAGAGATATTTCAGATCCTGACTTGTTTAGATGATAAAAGTCTTATTTTACCATCATTCATTATATATATATTATTTTCAACTGGCATAAATGGGCTTCCATACATTGTATGATGCACTTTAGCGTAAAAATAGAAAAACTTGGATTAAAACCAACTAAACGTCCTTATAAAAGAACTAAAAGTGTTTAAGCAGGACCAAACTTTGCAGGAATTTGCCTCTAATTTGCAAAACACTGCAGCTGAACCTCATTATAAGGGATATTTCAGATCCTGACTTGTGTAGAAGGTAGAAGTGTTATTTTACCATCATTCATTATATTTTTTTTGCCATCATTCATTATATATATTATTTTCAACTGGCATAAATGGGCTTCCATAGAATATGTAATGCACTTCAACAAACAAATTGAAAACTTGAATCCAAATCAGTTAACTTTCCTTATAAAAGAACAAAAAGTGTTTAAGCATGACTAAACTTTGCAGGATTTTTCCTCTACTGTGGAAAACGCTGCAGCTGCATCTCATTATAATTAGAGATATTTCAGATCCTGACTTGTTTAGATGGTAAAAGTGTTATTTCCTTCCTCATACGTGCAGACAGAAAGAGTCTTGGGTCAGTCCGGACTCACCTGGATGGTCTGGCTCGGGTCCCCGGACACCGGCCCCCCCACCAGTTTACAGTAGAGGTCCTGCAGGCTCCTGCCGCTCTCGTCCTCCCCGCAGGTCGCTGTCGCGGTGATCTTGGTGCCCTCTGCCAGGTTGAAGTAGGGCGGGTGTAAGCTGTATCCGTTCACCCCGTTAGTGGGCAGCTCCTGCGCCGACAACAAACCGCAGCAGGACGCAAAGAAAAGCGCAGGAACCAGCGCAGAGAGCGGCGCAGAAACGCTCCGACGCGCCGCACCGCTCGCCATCATCATCTCCACCTGTTCGCTCGGTCCAGAGGAAAAGTCTGAGCAGGAGGAGGAGGAGGAGGAGGAAATGTGAGCTGTTAACTCCGGGAGAGAGGACGCATTTGGAGCTGAAAGTGGATCAAAGCGCGGAGAAAAGAAAAGAAGAAGAAGAAGAAGAGTTTGTTTCCTGGAGAGTCGGTGCGTCGACGCGTCTCTCTCTGCGGCTCAAACAGGCACCAACTCACTCTGACTCTCTCTCTCTCTCTCTGCCATCCCCTCCCCTCTCTCTCTCTCACCCCTCCTCCCTCTCTCTCTCTCTTGGCCCGGCCCCAGAGTGAAGAGGAGGAGGAGGAGGAGGAGGAGGAGGGTGGGGGCACAGCTCCTGGTGTTTCAGAGGTTAAATCGTCTTTAAAGAATCATCATGGTTCATTGATTTGTCCAAACACTGAAAACACTTTCCACACTTCTTTGTTTGACTTTAAACTTTAAACAGCTTTTAACTTCAGTCATGACTTCATTTTCACTTTTTAATTTTTTTCCTCCAACTTCTTTTTTTTTTTTTAATTTTTCTCATTATTGGATTATTAAAGCTAAAAGAGAAGAACTTTATAACCTGTCTGTGAGTTTTTAGTCACAAAACTTCAGATTAATTTATTTCCTGTCGCAGAAAAAACATGAAATTTTTCGACAGTTTTCATTATCTCTTCATTTCTTCTTCCTTTCCATCTTTCATTCTCTCTTTGAATATTTGTAGGTTTCTCTCACTCTGTTTCTTTTTCACTTATGCATTTTTTAAAGTTTCTTTTCACTCTTTCCTCATTCTTATCTTTCATCTTTCTGTTTTTCATTATCATTCTCTCTATTTTCCTGCCAGAATTCTTTCTTTCTCTTTCCTCCTTCTTTTTTCTTCTCTCTCTCTTTTTCATAACCTTTCTTGTTCTCTCTCTACTGTCTTTTATACTTTTGAGGTCTTTCTCTCACTTTTTCTTCCTTTTGTCTGCTGTGCATTCTTTCCTATGTCTTTTCGACTTTTTCCTTCTTTCTGTCACCCTCCCTTCCTTTTCCCTTTCTCTTTCTTTCTGACCTTTTCCCTTCTTTACAGTTTTCTTTCATTCTTTCTTCCACCTTTCTTGTATTTATCTCTAAGTTTTTCTTTCCTTCTCTCCTTTCCTTTACTTGTCTATCATACCTTTCTTTCTCTGTTCATCTTTTCTTCTTTTTTTGAGACTTTCTTCTTCTTCTTCTTTTTTACATTCCCATCTTTCTTTCTTTCATTTTTCCTTCCCTGCTTCTGTCAATGTTTCTTTCACTTCTATCAATCTATGTACCTAAGTATCTATGTACCTAAGTATCTATCTATCTATCTATCTATCTATCTATCTATCTATCTATCTATCTATCTATCTATCTATCTATCTATCACTCTCTCGTTATTTTGACATCCACTGATTGCTCTCTCCAAGTGTCTAAACAACAAATGGGAAATCGAACCACACACACACACACACACACACACACACACACACAGATGCAGACCCTCAAACACACAGAACAAATAGAAGCAGACAGACAGGTGCTAAAAACAAACACACAAATGACCACACACACACACACACACACTCAGCTGACAGGCCTCAAAATTCAGACAAAAATTCAAGCACACCTCTGTAGTTGGAGAAAGTTTAAGTTTTATTTGTTAAAATCCTTCAGACAAGAAAATCAAATTGAATCTTAAAGCTCCTGTTACTCGTGCTAACAGACTGTTAGCATCACAGCTAATGGTGATGTTTGCTCAGGAGATTCTCCCTGTGTATTCAACAGTGTGTGTGCGTGTGTGTGTTTGAAGTCCAGGGGACAGTAAGAGGACCGTCACTCTTCCTCCTCCGCCTTGAATCGTCCTCCTCTCTTGCTGTAATCTCCTCTCTCTCCATGGGAGCTGTCAAACCGTCCAAACACACTTTTGTCCTCGTCCTGCTGCTCCTGCCGGTCACTGAGCGGCTCAGTGGAAGTGTGTGAGAGACAAACACTCACTGTTCCCTCTGAACACACACACACACACACTCTCAGAGTTTGGTGTCAGAGAAGAAAAGTTGCTGTCGTCTTTTCTGCTGAGAAACAGACTCTAGAATAATCCTCTTTGATTCCACAGTCTTCACCATGCTTCAGTGTGTGTGTGTGTGTGTGTGTGTGTGTGTGTGTGTGAGTGTGTGTGTGTTTTCTCACAGTCTCTGCAACAGGGTCTCAATGAGCTACAGGAACCACTTAAGCAGATGAAAGAGTTTCAGGCCTCTACACACTCAGGTAACAGCTGCTCAGGTGAGTGAAGGTGATATTTACAGGGCTTTTATTTTGAAAGGACAGGTTCATCCTGCAGAGACAGAGAGAGAGAGAGAACTCCAACAGGTTTGTGTCGACACTGTCCAGAGTCCAGAAACTCGCACATCCACTTCCTCCATCGTCTGTAGAACACATGCTGAACTCTGACCTCTGACACACACACACATTCACACACATTCACACACACACACACACACACTCAGGCAGGGGTCAGTGACCTCCTGTAGTTTAAAGGAGTCTTGAGGTAGTGTGTTAATGCAGCAGAGCTTCATTCACTGACACACTAGAACATTCCTCAGGCTGTTTGCAGACTCACAGGTCAGAGTGGAGACTTTTCAGAGCTCAAACTGCAACAATCATCAACCCAGACTCTGTTTTATCAGCTCAAAGTTTAAAAATACGAGCCCGACTCTGTCAAAAAGGTTCAATTTCTGATGAGCTGATTAATGAACTACAAACCTTAATTCCAATGAAGTTGGGACGTTGTGTAAAATGTAAATAAAAACAGAACACAGTGATTTGCAAATTCTTTTTGTGCAAATATTCTGACATTTTGAATTCGATGCCTGCAACATGTTCCTAAAAAGCTGAGACAGTTTCAACAAAAGAGTGTGAAAGTTGCTGATGCTGAAAAAAAAACCAGCTGTTTGGATCATCCCACAGGTGAACAGGTGGATTGGAAACAGGTGAGCGTCATGATTGGGTATAAAAGGAGCATCATCCCCAAAAGGCTCAGTTCTTCACAAGCAAAGATGGAGCCAGGTTCACCACTTTGTCAACAACTGCGTGAGCAAATAGTCCAACAGTTTAAGAACAATGTTTCTCACATTGACTGTATATAGAATGGACAGCGTGGCTTCCGCCTGTCACCGTTCTACGATTTTGAAGCCAAAAAACCCCGTTTCTCTAGCCGCCATTGTGCAGCCAGAGTCTGCGCAGTAGAGAATTTCTGGTGGAGCCAAGTAAAAAAGAGAAATAAAATATTTATTTCTTCTTCTTTAGAAGGTTTAGTCTCCTTTTGGCTCTTTCCTGAAGTTTCTTATATCCCCGGTAAAAACTACTCACGAACGGCAGCTGTCAACTATCGTAAAACAAAAATTATATCATGGTTTTTAACGTCCAATAATTAATGAGAAAACTTCACTGAAGCTTGAAGAAAATCATGAATTAAATTAAAAATCGCAATTCGACCTTTTTTCTAAAATCGTTCAGCCCTAGTCTATAATATCATCAAAAGTCGTATACACTTGTGGAACTTGAAATATGCAGGCGGCAAGAAAAGATGTCTTCATGTTAGTTTTGTAAAACATCAGGGCATGAAAAGACAATTACACAACACACAAAAAAAGCAGTGGGAACATTTTACTCTGTCGTTTACATCATACATTCAAAGAACTTCTGCAGCACATTTAGGAAGACAAATTGTTGACATATAACTTCACATTTAACCTTTATTGCACCATCATATAAAGATCTGACTGTAAGTAATACAAGGATTGTTGTCATCATACAAAAAGGATTAAGATTAAGATTGAAGGAGACACAGAAGTTGTTTAAAATAAAGTGAGGAGAGATTTATAAACTGCAGTCCTGTCGTTTGCTAACAGAGAAAAATCAAAACACTTCAAAGAAAAACTGTGAAAGAGGAAGAAGTTTGTGTGGAATAATGAAAAAGAGAAAAAGAGAGAGAGAGGGGAGGGGGGGGCATGTCGTTTCACCTCACTAATCCTCTGCTCCTCCTCGCCGCCTTTTCTTCATGAACTCTATAACTAATCTACTTCCCGGTTACCATGGCGACGGGGAGAAGAGTGAGGGACAGGCCACAACTGCTCCTTTAACCGGACCCACTTACCTCCTGCTGGTTTCCACCAAGGACGGTATAAAAGAAGAAAAGGGCCAGAGCCTTCAGGGCTGGAAACATCTTTAACATGCAGTTCTTTTGTTGACCAGCAGGAGGCGACACCATTATCTGCCTTAAATGGCTCATTTAACTTCTTATTCACTTCAACGGGAGGTTACTTCTGTGAAATATCATCTCAATTCCAACAGAACTCACCCTGAAGCAGCGTTGGCTTCAAGATGAGGGTTATATCAGCAGGAAAACGTCACATGATTGACAGTAATGACTTAATTAGTTCACTTTTTCTCTTTCAAATCTGATTGGCTGCTCTGAAATCCTCATCAGAGGTGGTGGTATTTCAGCTGTGATGCATCAGGTTAGTTGCAGCTTTATTTGCTGCTTTTCCTCTTAAAATAAAGAGCATTTTCCTTTACTTTTATTAGATCTTTAAAGGTCCAGTTAGAGTTTTAAAAGTGAGGTGAAAATAATTTCTAACATGTTTATGCTGCACTCATGTTGCATCAGGTAAAAAGTTTTCTTGGACCAAGAAAAGTAGAGTTTAAAAAAAATATCCCATCTCTGTACAGTTTTCCCACACTGCAAAAACTGAAATCTAAGCAAGTCATTACATTATTTTAGGTCATAAAAATGTCTTATACCAAGTTCTTTAAAGATAAAAATGAGGTTTAAATTGCTTGTAAAGGGTAAAAAAAAAAAATCTGCCAATGCGATAAAGTTTCTTGAAATTAGAAAGATGTCTTGATATAAGAAACTTTTTCTTATCCCATTGGCAGATGTTTTTTTTTACTTGTTACAAGCAATTTTAACCTCATTTTTGTCTTTAAAAAACTTGAAATAAGACATTTTTATGACCTGGTCTGGTGTATGTGGCTCAAATTAAGAAAAATAAGATAAATGTTACTAAAAATAAGACGTAATGAGTTGCTTAGATTTCAGTTTTTGCAGTGCAAGCAAAACATAAAAGGACAAACATAGTTTTTATTTTTTCAGAAAGTCTTCACATCAACTTTGTATTCTCACTTTAACAAAGTATTTAAGTTGAACTTACTGTTTCCTCTTGGTTTTACACCAACTAAGAAAAGAGTGAACTGTACCTTTAATTTTTTCATGTCATAAAGTATAAAGTAACAGTTGTTTTTTTTCACAGGGCTGTTGTTGATCACACGTACAGACCCTCCAGAGAAAAACCAGACACTTCTATCTTAATCCATCTTTAAATGCTCTTATCACAATAACTACACACACACACACACACACACACACACACACACACACACACACACACTCACAGCATGTTGTCCTCTATTGAAGCCATAACTCCAGGTATATTCAGGTGATAACAGTATTGAGTAAATACTGTTTGTCTTTTTCCCAGCATTCCTCGGATGCTCCGCCTCGGGACTTTGAGACTGTCACACACACACACACATACACACACACACACACACACACACAAACTGTTGAATGCTGAGGGCAGATGTGTTTGAAGTGCTGTGGGCCGGGGAGGGGATGTTTGGGGTTGACAGCGGACTAAAAAAAAAAAAAAGGAGGGGGTGGGGGGTGAGGCAGGTACCTGCATGTCCTTCTCTTTGTCTCCTTCAACCACACACACTCCTGGTGGGCCCTCTCTACCTCCCTCTCTCTCTTTTGTTCCTCTCATGAGTCCTGCTAAAAGAAAGAATCAGAGCCTGAGGGTTTGATGTCTGAGGATTAGTCGCCCCATGTTTCCATTTTTTCCTTTGACTTTTCATCACGAACATACTTCTTTTATCAAACTGAAACTTACAGAGTATATTTATGCTCCTTAGATGAAGAAAATAAACCTGAATCTAGACAAAAGTCTTTTTGTTTACATTCAGTTATTTGTCCTTGAAATTAAAAGTTCAACCTTTTCAGACCTGAAATCCACATTTCTGCCTCATGAAGCTTCATTTTTTAAAAACTTTAATCTATCAGCCACATTTAGAGACACTTCCCATGTCTTCTTTTGATGATACCACAACTTTACACCCATTTCAATGAGAAACAAAGTGTAGTTATGAGCAATAACACTTATTACTAAAAACAAGTGGCTGACTAATTACACTTAAGACATAACTTTTTGCACAAAGACCAAGTTTAGTTTTTCTACTCATTAAGTCTCACTGATCCTAAGTAGTAAGAAGAAAAAAAAATGCACACCAGGCAAAAGTTTGGGTCTTAAGAGGTTAAAGTTGGAGAATATTAAAAATAATAATGTTTGTGCAATTTAATGCAGCTGTTCCTCTCTTTTCTCTCTCCCTCTCTGTCTCTTTCACCTCCTCGCCTACTTTGAAGTCCGCTGGCGTCTGAAAGAGGACAAAGAGACACAAAGAGACGAGCCGGGCTGATTCTGGAAATGGACAAAAGAAAAACAGAGAGAGAGAGAGATGGAGAGATAGAGAAGAGAGGAGGAGGAGAAAGAAGTTTGGGAGCTAAAACTTTACCGAACAGAGTTTGAAAACTAGAAACAGAAACACCTGTTTCATTATCTACCTGTGAGGAAATAACATGTAGTTTTGGTTCAGCTGACACCTAGTGGACGTTAAAGGGACTGCAGTTTGAGCTGGAGCTGTTACCTGCAGTTCTGTGGTTCTTATTAGGGCTGGATAATTAATCACAAACTAGATTAAATCGCAGTATGTCCTGTTGCAATATTCTAATTATGGACAGTGCAATATTTCTATAACCTGAAATGTGTCAAAATATCAGCTACAGTTTTTGCAGCAGATGTTTTCTGTTCTACACCAGAGTTACTCAACCAAAGAGACAAACTCTTTAAAACTACCTTTACAAAAGAAACTACACAAGTGATAAAAAGAGGCAAAAAAAACAGTAAAATTATAGAAAAAAAATAGTTTCTGTGGTCAAAATTGCCAAAAAAGCAACAAAAATTGGCATTTCCATTCCGATAAAACCTGAATATACTCGAAAAGTTGCAAAACAAATTGTCATAAAAGGCAGAAAAGAGTTAAAAGTGACTAAAATGGCCAAAAGGCAACAAAAAGTAGCAGGAAAAGTTTTGGAGGGAACTTTAAAAAATCTGCAAAAATGGTGAAAAATGGTTTCTCTTTGCAAGAGGAACCATCTAAATGATAAAAAGTAGCAAAAAGAAAATAAGTGAAAAAATAGCAATAAAAAAAAAGCATTTTATGTGGAAAAATACAGCAGAAATAATTGGCGAGAATGTTGGGGAAAAACATGGAAAATAGTCAGTAAGTAACAAAATGAAACAAAAGTGGAAAAAAAAAAGTGAAACGTGACTAAAATAGTCAATGAGCAACAAAAATTAGGTAGAAAAATTTTGGGGGGGGGCTTCCAAAATTCCAAAAAGTAGCATAAATGGTGAAAAGTGGTTTGTCTTTACAAGAGGAACAATATTCATCCATCGTCATGGCTGAATGACGTCAAAAATTTTTACTACAATTTGTCAAAATTTTTGCTTCATCTCAGAACACTGACTCAGCTCATAATCAACTTGTTGGTTTAAAGTTCGACTTTTTTTTTTTGTCAAATTTTGACATTTTTTTCTCCAATCTTTGACTTTTATCCCAAATCTTTAACTTTAATCACGAACTATGACTCTTAATCACAAGAATTTGACTTCAAAATGTCAATTCCTTTTTTTGCTTTATCTCAGAATATTGATTTTTTTCTTAATTGACTCTTTGGTTTGAAGTTTGACTTTTGGTCAGAATTTGACAATTTTTCCTCTAATCTTCGACTTTTATGCCAAAATTTCAACTTAAATCACAAAAACTATGACTCTTTATCTCAAATAGTTGACTTTTTGTCCAAAAATTTGACTATTTATCTCAAAATTTTGACATTTCATCTCAAATATTTGACTCTGAGATGTCAAAATTTTTTGCTCTATCTCAGAATATTCACTTTTCATCTCGTAATAGCTCATAATTGGTTTAAAGTTTGACTTTTTGTCAAAATTTAACAATTTTTCCTCTTATAATCAACTTCTATCCCAAAATTTTGACTTGAATCACAAATAACTTTGACTATTTAGCTCAAATTGACTTTTTGTCTGAAAATTTGACTTTTTATCCTATAACTTTGATCGCTTATCTCAAAATTTTGACTCAATATCTCGAAAGTTTGACTTCAAAATGTCAAAATTTTTTGCTTTATCCCAAAATATTGACTTTTCATCTCACAACTGGTTTAAAGTTTGACTTTTTGTCAAAATGTGACCTTTTTTTCCTCCAAAATGTGACTTTTTATCCTTAAATTTTTTACTTAAATCACAAAAAACTTTGACTATCTCAAAACGTTGACTTTTTGTCTGAAAATTTGATTTCTTATCTCATAACTTTGACCTCTTATCTAAAACATTTGACTTCAAAATGTCAAAATCTTTGCTTTATCTCAAAATCAACTTGTTGGTTTGTAGTTTAATTAATGAGAAAAAGTGGCAAAAACAAATCAAGAGAAATCAAAAATAAAATAGTCCAAGGTGGAAAAATGGCAGAAATTATTGCTGAGAATGTTGGGAGAAAACTTGGAAAATAATCTGTAAGTAGCAAATGAAACAAAACTGGTAAAAAAGAGTGAAAAGTGACTAAAATGGACATAAAGCAACAAAGATTGGACTTGAAAAGTTGTCATAAGGTAGCAAAAAGCAGCAAAAATTGGGAGAAAAACTTGAAAATTGGTCAGAAAGTAGGAGAACTTTCTCAAAGCCTGACATTTCTGTTTAGAGTGTCCTTTTTTTTTTTTTTTTAAATTGATCTTATGTTATATTCTAACTTTCGTAGACACTGAATTTTAGGTTTTCATTCTCGAGAAGCCATAAAAACATCATCCTCTTCAATATGGAAAATGATAACAACACATTCGATGGGGAACCTAAAAATGAAAATGAATGAAAATGTTTTTTTTTTTTTTTGAAAAATGTAAAAGAATTTACACGAAGCAAACAGTTAAAACAGAGAAACTTTGTATTTTTCGTGTTGAATCAGAAGAAGACGAAGAAGCAACAAAAAAATAATAATAATAAAGAAAAAAAAAGAAAGAAAAAAAAATCTTTAAATCACTTGATTACCTTCTTTTACATTTTCAAAAAGGAGTGGAAGGAAGAAAAACTTATCAATTTCCACCCTTTCTCCAGTTTTAATAAATAACAGTCTACTTGGCCAACCTTTTATCTATATCTCTCTCTATGGTAAATAACTATATACACCTCCAAATACATACATGCACATACACATACATACCCTTATATACATACACACATATACAGATACATACCCATACATATATAACCGACTACATGAAGTAATGTTATTTTTATCCATTGTCACCTATTGTCGACACTACATAATACCAAAAATAATCCCACCATGAACAACAATTGCAACATAGGGAAAAAATAAGTGCAATTAGTTTATTTTTGCTTATTGCTCAGCCGTACTAAAAGTCCAAACATGGCTCAATGACGTCAAAAAGTTTGTGTAAAAAATCTGTTTATGATAAAGCTGCTTCTTGTTTGTTGAACTCAAACTTCTGCTTTTAGAGAAAATAATATTTTAATTCATGAATCAGTTTAAAATGAGACCTAAAGTCTTCAGAGATGAACATCCAGGGTCACAGAGACTCTCTGTTCCTGCTCTCATTACTGACACTGAGCTCTTTGTCTGTGTGTCAGAGGTATGCAGGGGGCCAGGTGAAGGGGTGAGGGGGGTGAGGAGGGTGAGGGGGGGTTTGAGGGGCTGCTCCATCCCTTCATATCAAGATCATTGTTTGACGAGCTGAGACAAGCTGAAGCCTCCTGCGCCTCCCGGGCGGAGAAAAGGCCACGCATGTTAGGGATGAAGTTAGGATTAAGAATCGTGGGTTTGAGAAGAGAAACAGTCACTTTTACAACGTTTTAAATACGTGGAAGTTATTTAGTTACCAATCACCTCTGTTCTACACCAGAGTTACTCAACCAAAGAGACAAACTCTTTAAAACTACCTTTACAAAAGAAACTATACAAGTGGTAAAAAGAGGCAAAAAACAGTAAAATTATAGAAAAAAAATAGTTTCAGGTGGTCAAAATTGCCAAAAAAGCAACAAAAATTGGCATTTCCATTCCGATAAAACCTGAATATACTCAAAAAGTTGCAAAAAAATTGTCATAAAAGGCAGAAAAGAGTTAAAAGTGACTAAAATGGCCAAAAGGCAACAAAAAGTAGCAGGAAAAGTTTTGGAGGGAACTTTAAAAAATCTTCAAAAAGTTTCTCTTTGCAAGAGGAACCATCTAAATGATAAAAAGTTAATCATTAACGCAGAGTCCAAGAAAATACTCTTAAAAAATTGAAACTTAAAAATAATCTGCAGATGCTACATTTAGACAAATTTCTTAACCCTGTTATTGATCTGATTTTAAAAGTTATTTTATCACTTTGGTTTTCTCTAATTTTTTTACTTTTTCTGCGCTGGTTTATGATTTTAATCTCATGTCCACTCTCGAACACACAGTTTTGCCTCAGATTTCCCTGTGAGGAGCATGTTTATGCTGCACTCATGTTGCATCAGGTAAAAAGTTTTCTTGGACCAAGAAAAGTAGAGTTTAAAAAAATATCCCATCCCTGTATAATTTTCCCACACTGCAAAAACTGAAATCTAAGCAAGTCATTACATTATTTTAGGTCATAAAAATGTCTTATTTCAAGTTCTTTAAAGATAAAAATGAGGTTTAAATTGCTTGTAAAGGGTAAAAAAAAAATCTGCCAATGCGATAAGACAAATTTGATACAAGAAACTTTTTCTTATCCCATTGGCAGATTTTTTTTGACTTGTTACAAGCAATTTAAACCTAATTTTTGTCTTTAAAAAACTTAAAATAAGACATTTTTATGACCTGGTCTGGTGTATGTGGCTCAAATTAAGAAAAATAAGATAAATGTTACTAAAAATAAGACGTAATGATTTGCTTAGATTTCAGTTTTTGCAGTGCAAGCAAAACAAAAAAGGACAAACATAGTTTTTATTTTTTCAGAAAGTCCTCACATCAACTTTGTATTCTCACTTTAACAAAGTATTTAAGTTGAACTTACTGTTTCCTCTTGGTTTTACACCAACTAAGAAAAGAGTGAACTGTACCTTTAATGTTTTCACGTTATAAAGTATAAAGTAACAGGTTTTTTTTTTCACAGGGCTGTTGTTGATCACACGTACAGACCCTCCAGAGAAAAACCAGACACTTCTATCTTAATCTATCTTTAAATGCTCTTATCACAATAACCACACACACACATATGCACACACACACACACACACACAGCATGTTGTCCTCTATTGAAGCCATAACTCCAGGTATATTCAGGTGATAACAGTATGGAGTACCCTAAACGTTGTGAGCGACTGCGTTAGAACAGTTTTTCTCACGCCAGGTGAGTCTCAGGCTGCTAACAGGTAACTATTTGTCTATAAAAAGGAAGTGATGCAATTACAAGGCTGGGAAACGGAACACACTCACTGCAGTCTGTCATTTCACCTGAGAAAGAGGTGAAGGAGGAAGTGAGAGCAAGTTACTCATTATTACCCTGTTAGAGAAAATCTATCATGAATTGACATTGTAAGGTTTGACTTTTTTCTTTTCTTTTATTGGACCCTGAGCCCAACTCAAAAGCCCTAATGAAACTTTAGTGATTATTCTTTGTTACTCTTTGTAGATCACATGGCTACAGACAATGTTCAGCTTTCTGCATCATCAGTAACGTTTGTAAAGAAATAAAGTCCTTTGATTTTACTAATCCTGACTTCACACTGCAAAAACTGAAATCTAAGCAAGTCATTATGTCTTATTTTTAGTCAAATTTGTCTTATTATTCTTGATTTGAGCCACATTTACTAGACAAGGTCATAAAAATGTCTCATTTCAAGCTTTTTAAAGACAAAAATGAGGCATCAATTGCTTGAAACAAGTTTAAAAAAAAATCTGCCAATGGGATAAGATAAAAGATTCTTGTTTTAAGACATCTTTCGAATTTCAAGAAACTTCCCGGGCAAATTCGTCTTATCCCATTGGCAGATTGTTTTGACTTGTTACAAGCAATTTACAATTTAAACCGACCCGCTAGCACTGGGGGAGGTAACAGAAAGCTAACACAGGAGGAGTTAACACACTGCTCTTTGTTTTGAAAAATAACTTGAAACTTAGTTTAAAATTACCCATGTGATCCCATAAGTCTGTAGTTTGGAAAGAAATTTATTGTGATCAAGAGTGTCAAAGGTCTTTTTAAGGTCAATGAAGACTTCAATGGTATGATTTTTATTCTTTTAATCTGTAGAAATGTTCTCTGTGATTCTCAATAATCTCATGGCTGTCACCTAAAAATGAAGCCCCCCCTAGTGGCAATAGGAAGTGATGACGTTTCACTGCTGCACATCCTGAATACAAAATTTGCTTTCTTGTTTCTAAACAGGCTTTTGAAGTTAAGGGCCAACTTATCGCCGCTTGTGGCTTTAATTTCATCTTTGTTTCAGCATTTGTGTTCGAGTGTTGCTTTCTGCGCTAAAGATTCATCTGATTCAAACACCTAAACGCTCACACAATCCTGATCTAAGTCCATGTGAGAAAAAGCTGCAGCCTGAGAAAGAAGCTGAAGTGATGAAGACGATGATGACACACCTCTCTCCGCTCACCTGCTGGAGGAAAATGAGAGGACGCGTGGGAACGGAGCCGTAAAGCAGCAGCTGATGACAGCCATCACTGAGGCTGTTTGAGTTAAAGACGCCCTGAAAACGCTCTCACACTCCAACAGCAGCACCTCCTCTCTGTGTTTAGACCAAACCACCACTTTAACCTCTGTGTGCTCTGTTATTCCCACTCTGACCCCAAACTGCTCCGCTTTTAAAGGCCAGGTGCTGCAGAGAGCTACAGGTAAAACACTGACTTCATGTTTTCATCAGTGATGATGTAAGGCTGCACTTTGTTAGAAAAACACCAGAAAAACTATGCATTAAAGTAGATCTTTGTAGCTGTGAAGCTCAGGGTGACGGATATCTAAAAGCTAAAAAAAAAAGTTCCCCAACTTGACCTCTGCAAAAGAAACCCCCAAAATACTCTGTGACAAAAAGAAGCTTCATAACTTATACGTTTATTTATGTCGTGAACATTTTCCGTACTGCAAACATAAATAATGTATTAAAGCCCAAATCTGCCGGTTAACAATAAAAGAGATGGGACAACTTGCTTTGTTGACTTTTTTTTATTTTGGGTACACACAAAGCCAAAAATTCACTTTTTTTCTCCTCGTTTTTTTTTTTTTTTGGCACATATAAAGCCAAATTTCAACTTTTTCTTTCTCATAATTTTGACTATCTCAAAAATTTTAATACATTTTGTCAAAATTTTTGCTTCATCTCAGAACAGTGACTCATCTCATAATCAACTTGTTGGTTTAAAGTTCAATTTTTTTCTCCAATCTTTGACTTTTATCCCAAATTTTTAACTTTAATCACGAACTATGACTCTTTATCACAAGAATTTGACTTCAAAATGTCAATTCCTTTTTTTTGCTTTATCTCAGAATATTGATTTTTTTCTTAATTGACTCGTTGTTTTGAAGTTTGACTTTTGGTCAGGATTTGACAATTTTTCCTCTAATCTTCGACTTTTATGCCAAAATTTCAACTTAAATCACAAAACTTTGACTGTTTATCTCAAATAGTTGACTTTTTGTCCAAAAATTTGACTTGTTCATCGCAAAATTTTGACATTTCATCTCAAATATTTGACTCTGATGTCAAAATTTTTGCTCTATCTCAGAATATTCACTTTTCATCTTGTAATAGCTCATAATTGGTTTAAAGTTTGACTTTTTGTCAAAATTTGACCATTTTTCCTCTTATAATCAACTTTTATCCCAAAATTTTGACTTGAATCACAAAAAACTTTGACTATTTAGCTTAAATTGACTTTTCGTTACAAAATTTGACTTTTTATCTCGTAACTTTGATCGCTTATCTCAAAATTTTGACTCATTATCTCAAAAGTTTGACTTCAAAATGTCAAATTCTTTTGCTTTATCTCAAAATATTGACTTTTCATCTCACAATTGGTTTAAAGTTTGACTTTTAGTCAAAATGTGACATTTTTTCCTCCAAAATTTGACTTTTTATCCTAAAATTTTGACCTTAATCACAGCTGCAGTATCACAGGTTTTGAAGAGGAAGTGAAGAGTTCTTGATGCAGACCGCGTCCTCTCTGCAGTTTAAGCTGGTGATACATCCCCAAAGATAACACTGAATTTTAGTTTTCTTGCAGCAAAAATCATCAGCTAAAGCCACATTTAGAGTTAAGCAAAATAACATGGAAGCATTCAAGTCAATTAGGATTCAATAAACTCAGTCTGGAATCGATCAGTTCCAGTAATGAGCTGTTGCTTTTTCAGTAAATGCATCAAAAAGTCTCAAACTCATCAACTAAAATAAAACAAAACTGTGGATGAATCATCAAAGAAAGGAAAGAAATGAAAACAGGGACAAAAAGATTTTTTTGGGTCATTTTTATTTTACAAATTTTCAACTTCTCCAGCTCGTCTTAGAAATTCCTGTAAGAAACAGAAAGAGAGAAAAAGGGGAGAGAAATGAGTTTAACTTTCCTCAAACTGAAAGAAACATGAAGAAAATCCTCATGTCAGCAGATAAAAAGTTCTTACTTTGCAACAACGGTGTCGTTCTTTGCCAGCCTCAGGATGGAGTCGTCAGACTCGCCCTGTGAGAGGAAGAAAGAAAACACAAATCTGATCAGGACAAACACTTAGAGAACAGTTTCATCAGATAAGAGGTCAGCAGGGGGCGACAGCTACAAGGACACAGCGGTAAAGTTAACGAGCCGTTTAAAGTCTCTTTCCTGTGGTTTTACAGAAAGATTAAAAAATGCAGAAATGTAATCAAAACTTCATCAATAAACTCAGATTAGATTAAATAAACTTGATGGTTAAATTTATGTAGCTGTCCCTGAATAGAAACAAGAAAATGTGCCAGAAAAGAACCTGCTCACAAAAACAAGAGGGACATTCAGGATAAACGCTTAAAGGTCACATCTGTTTACACGACATGAGCCTCGTTTCCACCAAGCGGATCGGTTCGGTTCGTCTCGGTACAGCATTTTGTAGCGTTTCTATAGACTAAAAGCGGGACGGGTCCCCTTATAAGCGACCCGTACCGCTCCACTTTTCAGTACCCTTTCGTTGGGGTGCCAAGCCGCTCCAAACCGTCCCCAGGGGTGGGGCTATAATCACTGCGGTAGTTGATTGGTTAAAAGATCAGTAACTTCCCGTATGACAGCGGTAATAAAGAACGACACACAACCGCGCATGCAGCCTTTCCTGAAACAAAGCTTCATTACGTTTTGGAATAAAGAGCCACAGCTGATCACAAAGTAGAAGAGTTGCTGGATGTCCTCCATCTTTCTCTTTGTTTACAATGCCATGAATTTCTTTTTCCTTGTATTTATTCGCGGGGTAGACTGTGTAGCACTGGTAGCGCTGCAGTGACGTCACGCGTTACGTAGCTGACGCGGCTCTCGACATCCGGCCCATCAGGCAGGGTACGGTTGGCTGTGGAAACGCGCACAGGATCAGGCTTTACTGATCTGACCCTTACCAAAGTGTACCGATCCGTACCAGACTGCCTGGTGGAAACGAGGCTTATGGTTTCATCAGACTCAGCAGATTAGAGAACATTGTGACAACTTTACTCACTTTTTTTGTTTCTGTTAAGTTATTCTACCCCACCATTGTTTAAAATTAATTATCAGGAGGAGTGGTCGCAGCGATCATACGTCATGCATGATGCATTGGCCGTGCTTTAGGTCTGAAGCGTGCCCAGTTACGGCACGGTTGGCCAGTGTGATCGCACCCTCAAGCTGTTTCACACAAGTTAAAAAAATGTGACTTTGCAGGATCAACAGCTGGATGAACTCCAGCATTTATTGTTATCACAATATGATCAGCTTCAAACTGTCCTTTCTTGTCATATTTGTAGCCTTAGTGCACAATTGTGATTCATTACACAGGTACATTTTGCTTTCTAGACCTGAAAATAAATATAATATAACTACACCATCATGTGAAGCACAAGTGAAGGCCACCAGAGCCAGTGTGGAGTTTCTTTCTGTGTCCATGATAAACAGAGATGATTGATGTGTTTTCTGTAACGATGTGTATGTGAGTACAGTTCTTCTTGGTTGCATCATTAAAAGACTTTCACAGCAAAAAAACAAGTCCAGGCAGCCTCACTTCTTTAGAAAGCCCTGTCAGTGGCTGACAGTCTAAGTAAAGTGGTTTTTTCTTGTGTGAGAGCAGGTTCAACACAACTAATGAGACTCACCATTCTGCGGATGGCTCCACAGATCGCGTAGGTCTTGAACTGACCGTTGAAGCGACCGGTCACCTTGTCGACCTGAAGAAAACATGAAGCAGAGCGACGTGAGAAGAGGACACAAACTCCAAAACCAGAAGAGAAACCTGCAGATTATTACTAAAAGATCAAAATGGTGATGCCCTTCTTCTAAATTAGGTCAATAAATAGGTTGAGATATGAGAAACAAGCTCCAATATATTGTTTTTTATAAATTACTGCTGTTAGAACACCTCAACATTTTGACACTGATGGATTTTCAAAAGCCTCTTTTGTTGAGTGTGATAAAAAAATACAAAGCTATGGAGCTAATTTTCATGCAACAGGACGTGTTTGATAATGTTCATGATCTCCAGTATTTCTCTGCTCAAACTCGATATTAAACTGAAAGTTTTCACAAATGCTCTTTTCCACTATACAATTCCAGCCCTACTCTACTCTGCTCGGTTTGGTTACCTTTTCCTCTAGCCCGACTACAGACTCACGTTGGGCGTGGATCTTATAACACAGCTGCGCTAAAGTGCTGTGCAGAAGTGCGTGCATGTTCATCTATAACGCGACACAAACATAATTTTGTACTAACATATGTGCCACCGTGGTCTTAAAAGGAAAAAAAAAAGCTTTCAAAAGATTTCATTAAAGTAATACAGCGGCTCAATGTCGGGCGTCATGACAACGGAGGTAAACAACAGCCTGGTGCTGCTGCACGCGGGGGAAAACGAAGGAGCTGCTTCCTGACATCAACTCTTCCCTGGATCCAGTGAGATCACTTTAATTTTTGATTTTTGGGCCTGGTATAGCAGAGATTTTTTGTTGATCAATCATTCTTCTTTGAACTGGTTTTCCTTTTTGGTTCCCTGTGGATTAATGGACTGATTGGTGCTTAAAGACTCTCGTGGCAGACAGATCGCTCCTGCACCGACCAACTTTGATTTAATTTAAAAGACTCTTTAAACTGAACTATCTTTGCTGTTAACTTCTTTTTCGTTTAAAAAGGACTTTTAACTTATTTAGGAATCATGAAGGAGCATTTTAGGGCTGTATTTTGTCTTCATTCAGTCTGGTTCTGTGCCGTCAGGTTTAAATGTCATTAAAAACCCGTCGCTGACTTATTCCTTTGCCTCTTGTAACTGATTCATACAGAGTCTTAAGCTTCCGTGACGACATTCTCTGACCAATGAGTGACCGGCAGACCGTCCACGTCACCTTTTAGTATCGGCTTTACTCGCTTGGAACCAGGGTAGAGTAGGTACTAAAAACTGGCGTCTGACGCGTAGTACCGCGCTAATGGAAACGCAACACAAACCGGGTAGAGGCGAGAAGAGTAGGGCTAAGGCGAGTCAGTGGAAAAGGGTCAATAGACGCTGGAATATCAACGACATTTCCTAAATATGTGACAGATTCATCCCACTGCTGTAATGGATCACGTTGACTAACTTATGTCCAGATTTGTATAACAGAAGGTTCAGTTATTCCTCAACAAACATCCAACAGTGTTTTTAGCTCAGACTGTGGGGAAGTCCATGCAAATGTAAACCTGCATCTGCTGTTTGTTTTGTATATTTATCCACATCTTTATGCAAAGTTCAGTTCAGACAGCAGAGCTCACGCAATAACAAACAGTGTGAAAAACCCAAGTTAATTCCAAAAACAGACACTTCATGCATCTTCAAGAATATAAGGAAATAAAACCGAGTGTGTGGTGATTTTGTAGAAGCTTGGAACCAACAACTTTACATTCAACATCAACTGGATTCTTATCAGAGGCTCAAACACGAACACACAAAAAAAATCTGCTCACACTAAATTTGCACACTTTTACATCTTATTTCTTAAAAATATATAGTATCACACTTAAGGAGTCAGTTTTACCAGAAAAGTCTAGAAAATGTCTTCATTTAAAATATAAAAAGCCAAAACTGCTTGCCTGACAAAAAAATATATAAATATAACGGCTAGTGGGGGAAGACACATTCTTCCAACTCTGAATGTGAATTTATTTAAGGATAGCCCCTTCAGATGCTGCATCTTGTTTTCAAGGGGGTGCTACAAATACAAAACAAAAAAAAACCCAAACCCAAAACATATAAGCAATACAAACGATGACAGTATGACAAGTATAATCAGACAAAAATAAACATAATTTAGAAAGAAAGAAGCGCTCCATCTTCACCAAACCCTTCACACCAACTCTGGTCTCTTATTTATACTTTTACACTGAGTAATCTTAATTTTAAACTGTAGTTTCTTTTTCATACTCAGTGTGTATTGTAGCACAGGGGGCCCTTGAGTTTTGTAATTTCAGTCCCCTACATGTGTTGCACATATTGCAGAATTTATAACAAAACCACTCAGGACACTTGAATTAAATCATTTATATGTCAAGACACTTCGTACATTTGAATGTAAAAGCTTAATTTTACCTCAGCAATGTTGATCTGGATGGAGGCATGGTCCTTGGCTCCAATGATTCTGTTGCTAGCAGAACTGAAATACAAAAACAAAGAATACTAATGAACTTTAAAACTTTAAATTTATCTGCTGTGTTACTCAACCAAAGAGCCTAAAGTCAGGATGCTGCCACAGCTTGTCATACACAACAAGAACAAGTGTTAAGTAGAGTTCATTAAAACAGAGTAAAGCACAATGGGTGACAAATTAACAAATAAAAAACAGGATTAAATCAGTACAAAGCAAATTCTTAGTTTACCATTTACACACCAGTATGAATGGAAGCAAACTAATTATATGGGTCAATGACAAAAAGAGGGTCTAAAAACGTATTTTTAAAAAGTTCTTTGAAAATGGATAAAAACATTTCTGAGTGAAAAATTATGTTTTCTAACAGATTTCAGTAGTTGACCAACATTTCAAAGTTTTTAGCTTCATTATTTTTCAGTATTTTTAATTTGAGCACCCAAAAATGTCAGGTGGCGCAACCAAATATATGAAAATATATTTATATGTTCCTGTTATTTTTTCTGTGTGAAATTATTGGCAAGTATCTCTCAAGTGTCTGTAGTGACTCATACATTTTCATTTTGTGTGTTTCATTTCTTTTATTTGTGAATAAGATAAATAATTTGATGTTAAAATAACATTTCACATTATTACATTGGTTGTTCCACCTGACATGGAAATTGTTCCAGTCACCAATGAAGTGAAAAAACCTTTTTTATCAGTATTTCAGAGAAATCTACAAACTTTTCCACTTGGTCACAAATGTCATTTGGGCTCCTCTGGCTGATGCAGTTTCCTGTTTCCTGTTTTATTCTCTTCACTTTAAAATAAAAGTCTAATGTTACGGTTGCACCACCCTGACATTTGACAAGGTGAAAATTACGGGACAAACGTTTTTTAAATTTCTCAACAGCTTTAAAACTATTTTTATTCGCAAAGAATGTTTTATTTAAAAAGGTTCAAGCATAAAATAATGCCACTGTATTTTTAATTTCCATTTACAATAACTGACATTCAATTTTTAGAGTTTAATTACTGTGGATACTTGTCAGGACGGTTGCACCACCTGACATTTTGGGGGTTTGAGGAACCAAAACACAAAAAAACATGTTATATTTTAATAGTTTAAAGATGTGTTCAAATAACACAGGTTTTATAGAATAAAGAAATACATGTGATGAAATACTCAATTCATGATGGAAGGAAATGTTGCACTCGGACACAAAAAAGGGGACGTTACGTCATTGACCCATATACATGTGATGGAGAAGTGAAGAGTTGCTGATGCAGAGTGTTTAAGGTAGAGTAGCCCCAGGAAATGATGTTTTAAAGTATAACTACTGTAATAACACCTATTTCCATTATCAGGTTGTGTTTATTCCACATTTATTTTACACTAATGTCACAGTTTGACTCGTTTTTCACCAGCTCTTACCATTTACGGGGGACGTACAGGTCCACGAATTCACCAGCGTCGTTCTGCATGTTTACAGGATGTACAGGAGGTCGCTTACTGAGCTAAATGACAAGAAAATGACAAAAAAAAACAGAAATTAAATACAGTTTTCTTATAGATTCTGAAAACTACCGAACTCACTTAACAGTGGCAGCTAAACTCCATATAACCTCTGCGTATTTTCAACCCATTTATTATCATGAAAATCCAAATAACTGCTTTAAAGACTCCTTAAATGAATATTAAAATGATTATTTTTACATTAAATTCCATAAAAAGCTTTAAACAGCACAGTTAGCCTGTTAGCATCAGTTAGCAATGAGACCGCATGTGGCTGCGCGCGCACACAAGATAAACCCTCATATTTACACACAATACTCAAAAAAAGTTTCATAAAATGACACGTAACGGTTTTATCGACTCTTTATGTTTGTGAAATGCAACATTAATCTCCTACAATGAGGTAAAATCACCCAATTTTCTACATTTTGACTCCAGAGCTCGACAGAAACCTACCGTTAACGACAAATGGCCGACAGGAAAGAGGGAGCGAGTGACCCGGATGAAGAGTAAGCGCCGCAGACTGACTGAGCTCCACCTACTGGACAAAGTGGGTATTACAATATGACTCAGTTTATTATCCATTCACAACAAACAACTCCTTCCGAAAAATATCTATCCAGGGAAAAGGGCAACCCGAAAAAAAGGTGATGTAAGTGTTCTAAAATCATTATTATGTGATTCAGACTAAGAGTTTGACTTCTGGCTTTACCTTAGAATTATACTTTATTTTTACAACTACTACTACCATTACTACTACTACTACTGACTACCACGACTTCTACTACTACTCCTAATACTACTGCTACTACTTTTGCTACTTCTACCTCCCATCTGCTACCACCACTACCCGCCACTTTTCCTAATACTGCTACCATGGCTTCTACTACATCTGCTACTTCCACTAGTATTACTGGTACTACTACGACTCCTCCTACAACTAATACTTCTACTAATTTAGCTACTACCAGTACTATGACTTCTAATACAACTACTTCTTCTACTATCACTACTACTACTTTTACTACTACTGGTACAACAACTTCTACTTCAACTACTTTATCAACTAGTATTACTAGTACTACTACGACTCCTAATACAAGTAATACTTCTACTACTTTTGCTGCTACCAGTACTATGACTTCTACTACTACTACTACTACTTAAACTACTATCACTACTACTACTTTTGCCAGTACTAGTACAACGACTTCTACTACAACTAGTCTTACTAGTACTACAACTACTCCTAATACAAGTAATACTTCTACTACTTTTGCTACTACCAGTACTAT
This sequence comes from Thalassoma bifasciatum, assembly GCA_008086565.1. Taxonomy (NCBI): domain Eukaryota; kingdom Metazoa; phylum Chordata; class Actinopteri; order Labriformes; family Labridae; genus Thalassoma; species Thalassoma bifasciatum. The sequence continues at coordinate 311,329 of RPOG01000512.1, forward strand.
GACTTCTACTACTACTACTCCTACTACTATCACTACTACTACTTTTGCTAGTACTAGTACAATGATTTTTACTACAACTACAATTTCAACTAGTATTACTAGTACTACTACAACTCCTAATACAACTAAAACTTAATACTTTTGCTACTACCAGTACTGACTTCTGCTACTACTACAACTACTTCTACTTCTATCACTACTACTTCTTTTGCTACTACTACTACCATGACTTCTACTACAACTACTATTTCAACTAGTATTACTAGTATTACTGCCACTCCTAATACAACTAATACTTCTATTACTTTTGCTATTACCAGTACTATGACTTCTACTACTATCACAACTACTACTTTTGCTGCTACTACTACGACTTCTACTACAACTACTATTTCAACTAGTATTACTAGTACTACAACTACTCCTAATACAAGTTATACTTCTACTTCTTTTGCTACTACCAGTACTATGACTTCTACTACTACTACTTCTATCACTACTACTACTTTTGCTACTCCTAGTACAATGATTTCTACTACAACTACAATTTCAACTAGTATTACTAGTACTACTCCTACTCATAGTACAACTTATACTTATGATACAATCACGATTACTACTCCTATTACGTCTACCCCTATCACTATGTCTACTACATCTACAACCAGAGGTGAAAAGTACTTAAGTACAAGTACTCTGTTCCTTTCCTGAAGTAGATTTTTCAGGTATCTGTACTCAACTTAAGTCTTCATATTTTTGATAATTTTCTTGCTTTCACTCCCTACATTTGAACACAAATATCTGTACTTTCTACCTCTTACTACTTTTTTCACTTTTACTTAGGTATATTAATTTGTACTTTTACTTTTCTCAGCTTTTTTTACACAAGTACCTGTACTTCTACTTAAGTACAGAAAGTATGTACTTTTTCCACCTCTGTCTACAACTACTACTGTTCGTACTTTTACTATTACTACTATGACTACGACTCCTATTACGACTCCTATTAATTCTTCTACTACTTCTACTACCACTACCACCATTACTACTACCACCTGTAATAATAATAATAATAATAAAAATAATAATAATAATAATAAATTGGACTTGAATCGGGGGTTTTTTTTCCGGCGTACCTTGTCCTACTCACTACAATGGTACATTGCTGCATTTAAATGATCATTTCTATAATTTTCAGTTTTGTGTTCATAGTACTGCATGCATACTTTCTTCATGTTTGTTCTATGACCTTTTAAAAGCTGTTTTCAATGTGCAGATGAACGCCTCACTACATGACCCTTATGCTTTTGTATAGTTCTTCACATTTCCTTTTTTAACATGAACTGGATGCTGCCTCTTGTTTATGTTGCATGTTTTATCATGTTTTTCTTTCCTGTTGTTTCTCATGCCTTACAAGGTTTTAACATTCACTCTGTGCTGCTTCCTGCTTGTTTTTCATGTCAAGTCTATGGTTAATTACTGTCATCTGGCTTTTTTTTGCCTGTGGATTCTGTTTAATCGTAAGGTTTATTTGCATTCCAATATTTTTTTCTTAATCAATTTGGTGCTTTTTAGGGAGCACATTTTAAATACAGTGTGTGAAACATATACAAACTGCATAAACAACGTAAAATACTAGATTATGTCACATTTCATATCTAATTAAGATAAATGGATCTTGGGAAGAAGGGAATAACAAAAGGGACAGAGAGATTTCCTTTTTTTAAGAACACATACTTAGCATGTCTTTATTTATTATTTTACAGTCACAGGAAGAATATAAATCACATCATATGAACCAACACATCGATCATCTACATACATGTAGAGCCAGTAAAAAACCCCAAAAACATTAGGTTAAAAATTTGCAAAGTTGTATATTTCAGTGTCATGTTACACCTAAAAAGATCAGCTATAAATAATTTAGCTGATTCACATGAAGTGACAGAACAACAGTTTATAAAAACATATTCATATTAGTGTCCAGTTTGTTTTCACATTACAATTCAGAGCGTAGGAAGAATAGAAAAAACATTCCCAAGTAATAATAATAATAATAAAGTTTTATTTATAAAGGGCTTTTCAAAAACTCAAAGTCGCTTTACATCGAAAAGTTAAAAAGAACAAACAGATACAACAATATTTTACATGGTAAAAATGATAACAGTGCAGGTTAAAAACAATTTTAAAAAAAGAAAATGGACAGAAGAGAATGAGTAAACAGGATGAACTAGGGGTGATGAGTTTCTATGGAGTGGAAAGCAGAGTGGAACAGGTGAGTTTTTAATCTGGTTTTGAAGGTGGTGAGGTCAGCAGAGTCCTGGATTTGTTGTGGTAGTGAGTTCCAAAGAGAGGGGGCAGCAACAGAGAAGGCTCTGTCCCCCCAGGTGAAAAAAGTTTAAAAAAATGAAAGCTAAGTATAGGCTTTCTAAAGTAACCGCCTTGGGAGAACATGGTTAATAGAGTGAATGCACAGATGTACCCATGATAATAATATTATTTGAAATAATGTTGTTATTAAGATTCTTATTAATATTAAATAGGGTTCCTAGAGGGTTAAATGCACTCAGCATTTAACCCCCTGGAGCATAGTTGTCACTGCAGTAGTCTCTGCCTGTGTCAAGACTGTTTTCTTGAGTGTTTCCATTCTTTGTTTAGAACTTTTTGTCAATTATTTGATTTTTCAAGAAAATGTCAGACATGCATCAGAAGATTAAAAAGCTTATCAATCATAAATGTTACATGAAACGAAAATAGATAAACCTTTTTTTTCATGCTCTAAGAAGAATAAAAACACTTAAAAAAACTACACAGGCTTTCATATTTCATGCATCAGAGGGTTATTTTTAACACACAAATATATAAGTAGTTTTGCTTTATAAGTACAAAACATCAAGCACGTCTACTTAAAGAGATTATGGGGAGAATCCAAATGAAGCGGCTCGTAGCGAACTGTTGTGATGTATTTGTTTTGAAAGTGAAACCGGAAAGGGGCTTAGATCTTCCTTTTAACACCACTTTCTTTGTTCAAAACAACTTTTTACTGATTACAACACAATGAGGTAATGTATCTATCAACAGTTTTCGTGGTGCTGTCGCCTAAAACGGTACAACAAGTAAACTTTTTAAGTTTGTTGTGTAGTTTAGTAGCTGGTTACATTTAGCGCTGCTCACAGCCTAGTGCTCTGAGACATGTCTGTAATGTAAGTGAATCCTGGTTGTGTCCTACCAGTGCTCATCTACCAACTCCAACCTCACCAAGCAGAGCAAACGTAACCTGGCTCTTCATTTTATTGATAGACTCTCAGGTTTGAACAGATCACTGCAGAATAACTGCTGCATGTGGACAGGAATCAACATTAGCACAAACACATTAGAGACTGTTTTAGCCTTTAACTTGCGTTTTTAGCCTCTGGCTTATTTTTAAGGCTTTAGCCCGTGTTTAAGCTTGTTTCCCATGTTAAAGCCTTCAGCTCATGCTTTAGCCTTTAGGTCGTGCTCTATCACTTTCCTGTTTATTTTTCTTCTACTCATCTGTCCCTTTTCTGTCTGAATGTCCAGCACCAGTGTCCACTATTATTACAAAATAAATCGCAGAAATCATTTTCAGCAGAGAAAAACACAGGCGTGGTGTTGTCATAGAGACTCCGACTTGCTGTAAATCAACCCGACTGGCTTGCAAGTTAGGAATAATTTAGAAATAACCTACTTTTACACTGATAATCTCTTATTAAATCGTGGATTATGATCAGGCATGGATCTGGATATAAGATTTTTTCAGGATCACTCAGAAAGTCCTCAAAGTCCCTTTAAAAACGTAAAAAAGAAAGTTAAAGATACTTTAACATTTCCGGGGTTGGATAAAAATGCCCAAGATTTTCAAAGTCCACCCAAAGCTTTATGTGTTAAAGCACAAAAGATAACTGAAGTTACTCGTAGAAAAACATTTTTTTTTTTTAAATTAAGCAAAAATGCTTAAACTGTGGGTAATTTTATAAAAAATCATTGTTTCTGCTCCCTCACACAGGTGCAGCCGACAGCCAGGTTGTAAGGACACTTGCACCAGGAGTTGCTGTGTTGTAGTTTCTTGTAGACTGTGATCTGGATGAAGATGGGCTTGGCTACCATGTCCTTCAGGGTGCAGTTGTTGCAAACAGCGTGCTGGATAAAATGAGGCTCCCTGCCTTCTGTACCATTGACACTGAAAACACAGGAAAGCTCGCATGAGTGAATAAGGTCATCTCTTAGTTAGCATACTGTGAAAGAAAGATGCTCCACATCCGAACAGTTTAAAATACTCTGCATCAAACACAGCATATCTAACATTCCCAAGACTCCAAAAACAGAAAAATAATAATTAAAAAGTCCCATTTCCTGTATCATAAACAGCACAGTGACTTAAGAGCAGGGGTGGAAGTAATAAATTACAAATACTCAGATTACTGTAATTAAGTCGTTTTTTGGGGTACTTGTACTTTAATGAGTAGATTTTCAAGTCTGTACTTTTACTTGTACTTAAGTAATCATTCTGAAATGTAATCTACTTAGTTACTTCTAAAATCATAGTTGAGTACTGAGTAGGGCTGAACGAATAATCGTGTTTTGATTGAAATCGCAATTTCAAACATCATGATCATGTGATCGCCAAAGATGCGATTTTTTTTCCTGCTCCTGACCATTGACTGTATATAGAATGGACAGCGTGCTTCCGCCTGTCACCGTTCTACGTTTTTGAGGCCAAAAAAACCCCGTTGTGCAGCCAGAGTCTGCGCAGTAGAGAATTTCCGGTGGAGCCAAGTAAAAAAGAGAAATAAAAATGTTTATTTCTTCTTCTTCAGAAGGTTTAGTCTCCTTTTGGCTCTTTCCCGAAGTTTCTTATATCCCCGGTAAAAACTACTCATGAACGGCAGCTGTCAAGTATCGTAAAACGAAACTTATATCGCGGTTTTTAACGTCCAATAACTAATGAGAAACTAACTTCTCAGAAAAAAAAACACATGAACACCATGCAGCCAAATGACATCATCATACCACCTTAGCGTAAAGATGAGAGAAACGTTTCTACGAGGTATCGTAATTTTTAAAGTTTTCCCGGCTCATATCTGGAATACATGGGGAGGCGGGGCTTATGACCTATACTGCAGCCAGACACCAGGGGGCGGGGCATCTGCTGGAGGCTTCAGTTTGAGCCGAACGTTGTTACGTCCACTCATTATACAGTCTATGCTCCTGACTGACCTAGGATCTGTCTTGAGTGTAAGACTGTTGGGAAAAATCCTTTTTTCCTTGGGATTGTTGTTGATTTGATTTTATTTAACTTGATACAATTAAGGATATTTTGCGCTACATCATTCTTGAAAGTTAAGAGTCAAAGATAGCTCTCTTTGTTCTTAAGTTTTTATAACTAAAAGCACAATCTGAAAATTCCGGTTTAGAAAAAGCAGGACTGGGTGTTGGGTTTTGAGGAAAGTCCAAATTCGACAACTTATCGGAAAGTCCTCTTTTTATTTTTTTGCCTCCTAGAACTATTACTTTCTGTATCAAAATTTCAACTTTTTATTTCAAAATGTAGACTTTTTATCATCTTAAAATTTTGACTTTAAATGAGAAAGTTTAGACTTTTTTCACATAATCTTAAACCTAAGAAGTTTCATCTCTAAATCTTGACTTTTTGTCTCAAGATTTTGTCTTTATTTCTCAAAATTTTCACTTTTTATATTAACATATTAACCTTTTAATTCAAAAGTTTGAAACAATTCTTACCTTCAGTTTTCATTTTCATCCTTGCTTTAGAGTAAAAGCTTTTGATGTTTCAATGGTTTGAAGTAATTTTCTATCAAGTTTGTAAATGTTACTGTACGTTGTGAAAACTTCACTAAAACATGTTTAAAGAAAATCGCGAATCTAATTGAAATCACTGTATGTGCCAGAAAAATGGCAATTAGATTTTTTCTAAAATCGTTCAGCTCTAGTACTGAGTACAATTTTCATCAATATCTGGACCTTTTATCTGCATTTTTGTAGCCAGTGAGGTGATTTAATACAAACAAGCCAATGAAAACCAGGACATATGGATGACAAACAAAAAAAAATGTTAATGGATGTTAATGATTGATCGCTAATTGATTTTGTGTTAAGAATTTAACCAGTTAAAAATGTATTCATGGATATTCTATCAGACCTTTGCTGAATAAGGAAATAAAAACTTCAAATGAGAAAAAGAAAGACAAAAAAACAACCAATGAAAATGAGCGAAAAACACTTGTTTTCTATCTTATCAGTTATTAATGATTGTTAGTGTTTTAACTATTGGTAAAGCAAAACAAAATTTAGAGCCCTATCTGGAGAGGTGACAGTGACATCACCAGTTAAAAGTAACTAATAATCTGAGTAGTATTTCTGACAAGTACTCTGTACTTTTACCTGAGTATTTTTCTAACACCAGTACTTTTACTTGTGATTGAGTAATATTGTAACAATGTAACAGCGCTTGTACTTGAGTACAGATTTTCAGTACTCTTTCCATCACTGCTTAAGAGCAGAAACTCACGTGAGGCTCCAAGGTGCAACTGAAGAGTGCTGAAGGTCCGACATGTGATGAAAGTGAGACGGGCAATGTGTTTTTGTATTTGAACAGGGAGACTGACAGGTGTTTGTGGTCGGCTTGCTGTACACTGACCCCATCAGCACCAACAATACCTGGGAACACATACAGGAAATATATTAAGCATAAACATGCACCGATAAACCTGGTCAAAGGTCAAATCGTAGAAACACAAAAGTCAAAGTTTTCGGATGTGACGGTCAAAATGAAAAGGTTTCAGGTGAGCACGTAAAAGTTTCTAGTGAGCACATGAAAGTTTTAAGTGCGCACGTGAAATCATTACTTTTTTTACCTTTTCTTGTCCCTTTAGGGGCTCCGTAGAAAGCTGAAGGTAAGAATTGTTTCCAAATGTTTTTATTAACAAAAAACATGCATCTGGGTCAATGATGTGACGTCCCTTTTTTTGTGTCCGAGTGCAATATTTCCTTCCATCATGAATTGAGTATTTCATCACATGTATTTCTTTATTCTATGAAACCTGTCTTATTTGGACATTAAAATATAGCATGTTTTTTTGTGTTGTCAGGTGGTGCAACCGTCCTGACAAGTATCCACAGTAATTAAACTCTAAAAATTGATTATCAGTGATTATAAATGGAAATAAAAAACACAGTGGCATTATTTTATGCTTGAACCTTTTTAAATTAAACATTCTTTGCAAATAAAAAGAATTTTAAAGCTGTTGAGAAATGTAAAAAACTTTTGTCCCGTAATTTTCACCTTGTCAAATGTCAGGGTGGTGCAACTGTAACATTAGACTTTTATTTTAAAGTGAAGAGAATAAAACAGGAAACAGGAAACTGCATCAGCCAGAGGAGCCCAAATGACATTTGTGACCAAGTGGAAAAGTTTGTAGATTTCTCTGAAATACTGATAAAAAAGGTTTTTTCACTTCATTGGTGACTGGAACAATTTCCATGTCAGGTGGTACAACCAATGTAATAATGTGAAATGTTATTTTAACATCAAATTATTTATCTTATTCACAAATAAAAGAAATGAAACACACAAAATGAAAATGTATGAGTCACTACAGAAACTTGAGAGATACTTGCCAATAATTTCACACAGAAAAAATAACAGGAACATATAAATATATTTTCATATATTTGGTTGCTCCACCTGACATTTTTGGGTGCTCAAATTAAAAATAATGAACCTAAAATCTTTGAAATGTTGGTCAACTACTGAAATCTGGTAGAAAACATAATTCTTCTCTCAGAAATATGTTGTTATCCATTTTAAAATAACTTTTTAAACATTAGGTTTTAGACCCTCTTTTTGTCATTGACCCATCTACATTCTTTGAAGTCCTTGACCAACAGCAGTTAGAACAACCGAAGAACAAAAAGAGAAATTTTTGACTCTTAACTTTTAAAAACAATGTAGTGCAAAATATCCTTAATCGTGTGAGGTTAAAAAAGATAAATAAAATATCAAACATTTAAAACAAAGTTGAATGAGTAACAATAAGAAACAGCTGACACAACAGATCCTGGGTCAGTCAGGAGCAAAAAATTGCAACTTTGGCGATCACATGATTGGGATTTCGATCAGAAAACGATAAATCGTTCAGCTCTACATTAAAGTAAATACTTTTGCAACATTGCATGATGCTACAGAATTAATCAAAACATTTAAAGGTCTCAAACAGCTCCATATTTCAAAGCTGATTGTACACTATCATTTTTTAAAAATTATTGGTGAATCAGCACTTACCATCAGAGCAGTGGATTCCATGATGATCAGGAGATGACTTTCTCTTTTCTTCTAAACTTAGAGTCAAAGGGCAGTTTACCTTTTTCTCAGAGTTATCCAGGGATGTCTCACTGTCTCTCTGCACCGACACTGGTTTTATTTCCCTGCCACAGCTGAGATGACGCAGCATGTCCATTTGCAACCCAGGGGGGGAAAAAAAGGAGCGTAGGTGAGCACGATGGGCGAAAAGCCAATCTCTATTTATAGCTCCTGTGTGTGTGTGTGTGTGTGTGTGTGGGTGGGTGTGTGTGTGTGGGTGTAATTGATTTCTACTCTCGGGGTCTTAGAGAGATAATGACTTTTCATGAGACACTGATATGTAATTAAACAGAGCAGGTGTGAAAGTATTACCACATTATTACCACATCAAACATCACTAAACATTTCATCATTCCATCACATGACTTCATGCACCTGGCTTCTGTTTAACAATTTATAATCCAATTTACAGTAAAGTTTCATCATCGTTTTCCCTTTTTGCAATGAAATAAAAACTTCCTCTTAAGAAGGAAAATAGATAAAAATTTTTTTTACATTTTTTAAACGTTTTAAACTACCACACAAGTGAATGCAATTCTTAAATGTACTCATTTTCTCATGTGATAAAATCATGGGCAACCCTCAACAGTGACTTGAACAACCCGTTGGCTTCTAAAAGCTAAAATAAATATTTACGACCTATATTATTAATACTTCCAAATGTTAATGTTTGCGTGCTTCAGATAAATTATCCAAGTCTGTTTCAATTCTTTACGAATAAGAAATGCCTTCATTTATTGTACTTATTTGACATACCGTGCTGAAATTTGGGGAAATGCATATAAAAGGAACCTAGATCCAATAATTAAACGGTAGAAATGAAGTTGGATATCATGATCCTACAAATCAGGTTCGGTTTGTCTCGGTGTGTCACGCATTTTGTAGCATTTCCATAGACTAAAAGCGGGACGGGTCCCCTAATAAGCGACCCGTACCGCTCCACTTTTCAGTACCCTTCCGTTGGGGTGCCAAGCCGCTCCAAACCGGCCCCAGGGGTGGGGCTATAATCACAGCGGTAGTTGATTGGTTAAAAGATCGGTAACTTCCCGTGTGACAACGGTAATAAAGAACGACACACAACCCCACACGCAGCCTTTCCTGAAACAAAGCTTCACTGCGTTATGGAATAAAGAGCCACAGCTGATCACAAAGTAGAAGAGTTGCTGGATGTCCTCCATCTTTCTCTTTGTTTACAATGCCGCAAATTTCTTTTTCCTTGTATTTATTCGTCACTGCAGCGCGTTACGTAGCTGACGTGGCTCTCGACATCCGGCCCATCAAGCAGGGTACGGTTGGCTGTGGAAACACACACAGGATCAGGCTTTACTGATCTGACCTGTACCAAAGTGTACCGATCCGTACCAGACTGCCTGGTGGAAACGAGGCTATAGTCAGGACTGATCTCAAGTCCAGATGTGTGTCAGTTTTGGGCGTAAAATTATGGACTAAACAATGAAAAAAGATGTGCAAAGCTATGTTAGTTTTTTAGATATCTTTTGGGCTTTTCTGTCTTTAATTGGATAGAGGAGGACAGTGAGTAGAGCAGGAAAGGGGGAGAGAGTGGGGAATGACATGCGGGAAACAGGCCACAGGCAGGAATCGAACCCGGGTCACCCGCTTCAGGACAAGCCTCATGATGCGCAGGCATATCCACTCGGCCATCTGCGCCTTGCTATGCTAGTTTTTAAGAAGACTAAAAAATTTAAAATCATCAATGAAATTTGACTGAATACGATTTTTCCGTTTAACTCACAATAACTCTGTAATCTGTAACATCCCATTACAACCCTTTGAAGCTTGTTTCTACATCCATTTTTTCCAACTGTTTTCTCATTATTCTGTTGTATATTGTGATGTTTTTACCTTGCACTGTTAACATTTAAATTGTAAAGTGTTGTTTTATTTGGTTCATTATACTAATTGTTTATCCGTACTTTTAACATTTAGCTCGTAAAGCATCTAAGTTTTTGAAAAGTGGTCTATAATTTAAATTTGTAATTAATATTATTATTATTATTCAAACACTATAATGCTATCATAACTGCATGAAAATATGTGACACCACTGTTGGCTTGAATTAACAGCTTGTTTCTGTTCAGTTTTGACATTTCTTGCACATTCTTGCTGTTTTTCATTGCACTATTTAATTTAATTGTCTTTCTTCCTTTGCTAGTGTGTGTCTTTATTTCTAATGTTACTCAATATCTGCTTTTAATATACCTGATATTTATTTTTTATTCATACTTGTTTTTGCACAAAGAGAGCACAGTTGAAACCAAAGTCAAATTCCTTGGATGCTTCTATTAGATACTTTACAATAAATCCCTGAAAGAGCTTCTCTGTAATATGACTCGGAGAAGACTGCAAATACATACACCCACGTTAAGGCTTTCCCTTTGGAAATACCAGGCATGTGACGACTAATTTACGACCTGCGCTGACTAAATTCTTGTTGTGTCTTGCCAAAACATCCTTTGACTCATCATAATAAGGGTTCTCTAAGGTATGAACTGTGCGGGTGGACAGATACCACACTTTGTAAACCCTCCCTTTTCTGCTGTTTGGTGAAGTTATCACAGAATGGTTTGTAGGAGGTGGTGAAAGATATCACCTGCAGCGCTGAGTCAATTATCATGACGGAGGCCAGGGTTGCCAGATCTCAACCAAGCGGCAACCTCCGGTCTGAAAAAATGAGACAACACTGAAGTGCTGAAAAGCTGCTGTTTCTCAAGTACCGGAAGTCAAGTACACACCAAGCCCAAAAAAAAAAAAAAAAGCCAGAAACAAATGGTCCAAATCATCCTCCATAATTGCAATTAGCCTCTCCCAAAGGTGATGTTGAGCGCTCATGTTGTTGTGTCTGTTTTGCTTCTGGTTCACTGACACTGCTAAAAAGGAAAAAACGTAGGAAAAACTTTTCACCCATGTCCCCTAAGGGTCTCCGTAAACTCTTAACCCTATTTGAGGTGTTAACAGTTGACAGTGACGAATGCTACATCACAGTGACTCTTATTTAAACCTCAACTATCACTGATTGATGAAGTTAAGTTGGACTGATTCACTGAAATGTGTGAATCTTAATCTTTCAATGGCAGATATTTTGTCGATGTTTACCCCAGAATATTTTGTAAAAACCCTCAAGATATTGTGAAAAGAAGCCCAAATTTCAACAACAAGCCCAACTCTATTTTTACCAGCCTTATGTATTCAAAAGGAGCCCGATCTGGCAACCCTGACTGAGGCTTTGAAGGCGGAGGAGGTGTGACGGTGTGAAAACTGCGGCTGCAGCCAGTGAGGTAATACCTGTGTTGTAATCCAGCTCCTCCAGTTCTCTCGTAACCTTTAGTAATTGGGGAATTCTCTGGGGGAGACCTGAAACTGGTGGCTTTTGCATAAAGAAAAGTAAACAGTGAAAGTGGAACAATGAAAGGTCACACATGCAAAGTATGTTAGTTGCTTGTTAAGCCGTAAACAATGGAAGGAAACAGCTTTTCATGAATGCAGACAGGGAATCCTTTCACTCTCAACCACATGTGGAAAAGCAGCTTCATGTTCTCACTTGTGATGTTTTGTCTGTGGACTAAGGACAGCTTATGGATGTGCCCCCCCCCCTCACGGGAAGTCACCTGTGAGGGGGGGGAGTCCCCTCTGAGTCCAACTCCTCTCACTATTCAAACATCTACACCTCCCTATGACTCAACTCTGCTTTCACGTACAGGTATAGTCTTGAACTTTTCTCACCCCTGATTGTAGGTTATTCTACGTGATAAGAGCAGGGGGATTATCCACAGTGGATGCAACTAGGGCTGAATGATTTGCAAAAATACTCAAATAGCACTTATCATTTCCTGTACTGCAATCGAGATTTTTGTGTGATTATTTCTAGGTTCCCACCTTATGTTTTTAAACAAACACATTGTAGAATATGAACAGTTACATTAATTATAGCACAACAACAACAAGATAAGATAAGATAAGATAAACCTTTATTAGTCCCACAGGGGGAAATTTCAGCTTTACAGCAGCAGCAGGATACAAGAGAAACATAGAAAGATTTACAAATGAGACTATAGGTAATAGAATAAATAGAAAATAAACATAAATACAATTCAATGAAAATAAATGAAAGAGCATGAGCCTTTCAGCAGTATTTACAAGATTAATTGATGGATTTGGAGCCCTTAAAGTAAAAACAGATTATTGCACACTGGAGAGGTTTTTGTTGTACAGTCTAACAGCTGCAGGAAGGAAGGACCTGCGGTACCTCTCAACCACTACAACTACAACTGACACTGATTTTTATGCGTATGCAAGATGCGCTCTTGTTTATCATTAAATTATTATTATTGTAATGGGATGTTACAGATTACAGAGTTATTATGAGTTAAACTAAAAAATCGTATTCAGTCAAACTTCATTTAAATAATAATTTAAATTTGTAATTATTATTATTATTATTATTCAAACACTATAATGCTATCATAACTGCATGAAAATATGTGACACCACTGTTGGCTTGATTTAACAGCTCGTTTCTGTTCAGTTTTGACATTTCTTGCACATTCTTGCTGTTTTTCATTGCACTATTTAATTTAATTGTCTTTCTTCCTTTGCTACAAAGTGTCTTTATTTCTAATATTTCTATATTTCTATATTTATAGTTACTCAATATCAGTTTTTAATATACCTGATATTTAATGTTTATTCATACTTGTTTTTGCACGAAGAGAGCACAGTTGAAACCAAAGTCAAATTCCTTGGATGCTTCTAGAAGATACTTAACAATAAATCTGATTCTGATTCTGATTCTGTTTGTCAAGGTTACAGATTGCAAGCATTTGCATTTATACCCTCAACAAGCTAATTGCTGTATGAAAGTTTCACAAGATGAAACACCGTTAGTTACCAGATACTGATCGTTACCATTAGTTGATAAAAAATCCCTGAAATAGCTTCTCTGTAATATGACTCGGAGAAGACTGCAAATACATACACCCACGTTAAGGCTTTCCCTTCTGAAATACCAGGCATGTGACGACTAATTTACGACCTGCACTGACTAAATTCTTGTTGTGTCTTGCCAAATCGTCCTTTGACTCATCATAATAAGGGTTCTCTAAGGTATGAACTGTGCGGGTGGACAGATACCACACTTTGTAAACCCTCCCTTTTCTGCTGTTTGGTGAAGTTATCACAGAATGGTTTGTGGGAGGTGGTGAAAGATATCACCTGCAGCGCTGAGTCAATTATCATCGTTCTACGTTTTTGAAGCCAAAAAACCCGTTTCTCTAGCCGCCATTGTGCAGCCAGAGTCTGCGCAGTAGAGAATTTCTGATGGAGCCAAGTAAAAAAGAGAAATAAAAATATTTATTTCTTCTTCTTCAGAAGGTTTAGTACGGAAGAGGATTAGGGCCACTGAGAAAAAAAAAAATTCCAAAAAAAAAAAAAGTCAGAATTCTGACTTTAGGGTGAATTCCAATTCCTGTCTTAACCCTCAATCTTAACCCTCAATCTCAAAATGCGCACTCCTGCAAAGTGCAAGTTCTGTCCCGATTCTCAGAATGTTAAGGTTGAGGGGTAAGACTGAGGCTGTATCTCCCTCAATATTGAGATTTTCCGACACCACCCTTGGGATTAAGGGACATCCAGAATGCATTGCGTATTGTCGGTAAATAAACATGGCGTCCAAAGCGGCAGAGAAGGCGAGCGACAAATATAGTATTTTCTTTGTTAATGGAGATATAAATATAACGAAAACCATTGTTTTATCTTAGTTTAGACCCATTTTATGGATTATTTACCTCGTTGTTGCAGAATATTTATTTTTATTTTACGATCTTTTGTCAATAGCGTCCGGTGCAGACAAGCCATGTTGCTTTCGTTAAAGTTAGTTAACGTTACAAAATGGTCTTTTTTCTCCGTGGTAATGTAATTGTTTTATCAAGATAACAGCCTATATAACATGCTTGTGCCGATAATGGTATAAGATGACCGGGCTAATGTCATCTCCTGTAGCAGCAGAGTTATGTAACGATAGTTATAGCTGGTGTTTACCTTTCAATAAACTATGGTATGCTGTGACAGCTGAATATGTCCGTGGTTGTGTTATTTATACAGATATTTTTTTGATATCGCTAACTGAAGGAATAACTGACAGACAGTCCACAACAATTTCACTTGCATTTAAGGGGTGTCCCATTTCTAAGTCACAAGATACTTAACACTTGGTTTTGAGGGCTACTAAGATTGAGGGTTGAGCTTGAGGGTTAAGAAAGGAATTGGAATTGGGCCTTAATCTCAGAATTCTGACTTTTTTTTTTTTTGGAATTTTTTTTTTCTCAGTGGCCCTAATCCTCTTCCGTAGTTTAGTCTCCTTTTGGCTCTTTCCCGAAGTTTCTTATATCCCCGATAAAAACTACTCACGAACGGCAGTTGTCAACTATCGTAAAACGAAACTTATATCGCAGTTTTTAACGTCCAATAACTAATGAGAAACCAACTTCTCAGAAAAAAAAACACCTGAACACCATGCAGCCAGATGACATCATCATACCACCTTAGCGTAAAGATGAGAGAAACATTTCAACGAGGTATCGTAATTTTTTAAAGTTTTCCCGGCTCATATCTGGAATACATGGGGAGGCGGGGCTTATGACCTATACTGCAGCCAGACACCAGGGGGCGGGGCTTATGACCTATACTGCAGCCAGACACCAGGGGGCGGGGCATCTGCTGGAGGCTTCAGTTCGAGCCGAACGTCGTTACGTCCACTCATTATACAGTCTATGATGCGGACAGGGAATCCTTTCACTCTCAACCACACGTGGAAAAGCAGCTTCATGTTCTCACTTGTGATGTTTCGTCTGTGGACAAAGGACAGGTTATGGATGTGTCCTCTTTCTAGTCAACTTTGTTCTCTCTGTGAAAACGTGTTAAAAATCGTGACGCTCCCGGTTACAGATTGTACCTCTCCTGTTGCGCAGATAAATCTTCGTCTGAAATCTAGCTACAGCTGTCAAATAAATGTAGTGGAGTAGAAATGACATTTCCCTCTGAGATGAAATGGAATGTGAAGACAAAGTAGCATCACATCATATCGCATTTATTTATCTTTCCTAAAGAAACCCCCTTATCTTGGATCCATTTGAAAGTGCAGAATTCTTCAGAAACAGTAAAAAAAGAGCCATGCATAAAGCTGCTCTATAACCCAACACCAGAAATGAGCGATGGGCAGTTCAACTCACTGCAGAGAGCAGGTTCTTTTGGCTCGGCTCTCAAAGACGAGTCGGTTCTTTCGGCCCCTAAACAGATCCTATGTTTGTAGCCTCATAGTTTAGCCAAACCTGCAAAATTTTAATGATTTTTGTATTGATAAACCTTTTTGCATTCAGTGCTTTTTCATAGTTGCCCACAAAGCATCAGCATCTTTCGAACATGACTCATCACCACCAGGAATACACCAAACACCAAAATACAAGCCATTGTTGCGCAGCGGACCATGAAATAGATCAGATGACAGTAAGACAGTTACTGTTTCGTCTACGTTGCTCTGATCATAGATGTGGAATCCCCTGTGCTTGATGCTACGTGGTTTTCATGTGCTGACAAGATCGCAGAGGACTCATTGTGGCTTGGTCTAAGTTTTCACAGGAAAAGTGTGTGTGTGTGCACGTGTGTGTGTGTGTGTGTGGGTTGTCTGTCTTTCTGTTTGTGTGTGTAATACGGCAAAATCTGGTATTGACATCAGCGATACCACGTAAATATAGAACCAGTATCACCACTATCAATAACCATGTCGGCACTTTTTGAAAAGATGAGCAGCTTTTTGTCAAATGAATCAAGAACAACACACAAAAAATAATGTTTTTTTTTACATGAATAAAAGTAAAAAAAACAATTCTCAAACTGAAAATAGTCTTGTGTGTTAATTTTTGCATTTTGTTGCTTTAAAAAAAGTACATTTGAAAATTCATGGATATGTGGACGTTATATTCCTTCGTTTGATTTATCATTTTAATCGAACAGCTTGCACATTCTGGTGGATTAAGGTTTACAGAAACATAATAATATTTGGAAATCTCAGCGATATAGTGATAATTTTAACCCTTTAAGTACTTCCTCAACCAAATGGTTCAGCACATTTTGAGTCAGTAGAGGTATGTGATGGATCTTGAGCCTCAAGTTTCTTTTGTTTTGTTTTGCACTGTACTGCAGTCGAGTTGTTGAGATGACATATTGAATGCATTCAAATGTGCTTTGTTTGCACTTTGTTTTTTTAGTTTTTTCATGCAAAATAAATGTTTTGCACAGTAGCATTCAATCACAAGTGAAAATGAATGCGAAAATTATAAGTTCTCCATGGAGGCTCAGTTGAAAACAAAAATAAAAAAATTGCTAAGCTGATTTTTTTTGTTGCCCATATTAAGTCAAAATTTTGAAATAATTTCAACTTTCTAACTCAAAATTTTAACTTTTTACCTCAAAACTCCAACTTTATTGACTAGAAATTTTGACTTTTTGACTAGAAATTTTGACTTCATATGGGCAGAAAAAAAAAATCTCAACAAAGCAAGTTTTTCATTTTTTTTCCACATACAGAAACCGGCTTAGCTTTTGCACTTTAGTCAAGGTGAAAAGTTCACAAATTATTATTTTTTGTTCTGTGGCAAACCTACAGAAATCAAACTGTTTAATGCCCTGGATATTTATGAGAAATTAATTTCTGTCTAAATTAACATTTTATGTGACTGTTCCTACTCTTTGTGGTATTTGTATGGAATTTCACACGATAATCTCCAAGTGACACTTCAGCAATTTGGCAGAGGTCAATATTTTAGAAATAAAAGTTTGGTTAAAAAAAAAAAGGGAAAGACAAAGATGGTTGTTTTTAGTCGCCTATTGCAACAAGAAATGTTTCTGAGGCAGTTAGAGGGTTAAGAATC